>CM044010.1:37262009-37862009 GCA_024085815.1 Flaveria linearis | reverse complement strand
TTTGAAGATGTATAAACTATCGTTAAAAAGTTGTAAGGCCACAATCCCGGAGATCTAATAGTTGGTCGTTCACAGCATTAATTACATTAAACGTTACACATTACAAATTTAAGCCGCGGAATTAATTTAACAAAAGTCATTCATTTAATTAATATAAACTGTTGCTAAGCAATACACCCATAACTGTGATCAGTTACAAAAGATATTTTAACTGCATTACAAAGCAACAAAATTATTAATCATGAACGGATGTCAGTCTTGCCCCGCCGAGTAGCTTCCCCAGTGCACCACACTCAACAATGCTTACCTGCCAACTGAAAATGTATAAAAGTAAGCGTTACTGAGTGAGTTCTAGTTTTAAAAGTATTAAAATACCTTGTATGATGTATATATATGAAAATACTCTTTTTTGTGGAAATACATCTCTTACTCTTGTACGTGAGCACACATTAACTATACAACAAGGTAATGTTCTCTTTCTTTACTGTGTACCTTGTTTATTTTGTACTCTTTTAACTTTATCTTTCACTGTCTATGTGGACCAATAAGCAATACCCTAAACTATGTGCGCGGAGAAACTGGTGCTGGGCCCCTTACCGTCTATAGTCTGAATTACTGTATACATGGTCGGCCCAGTCACCTAGGGCATGCTACAAAGGTCCGTGAATCTCAATAGATTGGCCCCGTGAGCATAAGGGGTAGGTAACCCGTATTACAGTTGAGTTAATGACAACAAGGTCGTGCACCTCCTATAAGCTTGCAAGACTTGTTAACTCTTTAATTAAGTTCCACTTATCTTTATCATTACTATTTCACTTTGTTAAAGATAATAGTTGCATTTATGATCATATGCACCCCATATAGGTCACACAATAATAATTACTATGATCATAGGAACAACTCATAATATTCAAATATAATAACAATTAAAAACCCTAAGTCAAACTTGGGTCAAACTCTAATGATTCTGTGCTGCTCAAAATTTCAGAAAATACTCTAAGTGTTCTAGACGCATGAGCACTATGCAGATGCATAAGGCCTGTTCAGACGCATGGGCACTATTTAGGTGGTTCAATACTTAGGCGTTTGGAACATCCCAGACGCATGGGCACTATTTGGACGTTTCATCACTTAGACGGTTGGGCCATCCCAGACGCATGGGCACTATATGGACGGTTGGTCCATACTTAGGTGTCTGAGTCAAATTCTTAGACGTATGGGCTACTGTTCAGGCGGTTAGGCTTGCACTTAGAATTTTCTAACGCTTTTCTAGATGGTTAGGACACTGTTTGGGTAGTTGGGCCCTGTTTAGTCGTTTGGGCCTACTTAAAATTTTCTAAGGCAGTTTTGGACTGTTGGGGGTACTGTTTAGTCGGTTGGTCAACCTGTCTAGCATATTTTAACATATTATCAATTCCAATCATTTTTCTTACATGTTCTAAGCTTAATAACCATATTCTAAGAATAACTAACACCTAACCACCATAAGAACATTATCATACACACATAGATACATACGGGTGTTCAAAATGAACTTTGTAAAAACAGTTTTGCATACATTTTCAGCCCCAAAATATTTAAAACAAGTAAAATACGGGGTCAAGAACTCACCTTTGTTGTTCTTCAAGTTTAAACTTTCCACTTGAACTTCTCAGACTTTTCTAGCACCTAAAAAACTCACCAAGCACACATTCGAACACACATAAGCACACATAAGCATATAACTGAGGCTAAGTCTAGCCAAGAACAACTTAATTACCCGAATTCTTACCTTAACTTCAACTTCTTCTTCTTGTTCTTCAAATATTCGAGAGCTTCTGCTCTTTCTCTCTTCTTTTCTTCTTTTGGTCGACAAAAGAAGCAGGAGTTGGTATGTATATGGGCGGCCATACCTCAATCATATTAAAATATTTGACTTTTGTACTTATTTGCACTTTGCCTCATCATAGCTTCTTTTTATTTCTTTCAAGATATTTCTATTTCCTTTTTATTTTGACTAGAAAGTTTCGGGTGTTACAAGTCTACCCCCCTTAAAGAGGTTTCGTCCCTAAAACGTGTCACCTTTCGAATAACCATGGGTAGTGTTGCCTCATTTCCTCTTCTGTCTCCCACGTACACTCAGATCCTTTTCGGTGTTTCCACTTCACCTGCACAAGTGGAACCACTTTATTCCTTAGCCTCTTCTCCTTGCGATCGATGATTCCTCAACCTGCACAAGTGGTACAACCATGTCTTCATGAGATAAGCACTTTCTCAAATGGGATATGTAGAATGTGTGATGGATTCCACTCAACTCATCCGGCAATTTAAGTCGATAGGCCACCTCCCCTACTCGTGCGATGATTTGGAAAGGTCCTATGTATCTCGGGCTTAGCTTATCCCGCTTTCTGAATCAGATGATCCCCTTCCAAGGTGAGACCTTCAACATAACTCGGTCGCCAACTTTGAATTCTATCGTTCTTTGCCTCTTGTCAGCATATGACTTTTGTATATCTTTTGCCGCCTTTATAAAGGCTTTGATCCTTTCCAACTTCTCAGTCATAGCTTCGATCAACTCAACACCTCCCAGCTCTTTCTGCCCAATGTCTCCCCAACATACGGGCGTCCTACATCTTCTATCGTATAATATCTCATATGGTGGCATGCCAATACTGGCATGATAACTATTGTTGTAGGAGAATTCTGCTAACAGTAAGTGATCATCCCAACTTCCTCCAAAATCGATCACGTATGCTCGAAGCATGTCCTCAAGTGTCTGGATCGTCCTTTCAGACTGACCGTCTGTTTGGGGATGATAAGCAGTACTAATGTGCAGCCTCGTCCCCATCGCGTCATGGAATCTCTTCCAAAACTTTGATATGAAGCGGGTGTCATGATCTGATACGATAGACACTGATACAGCATGACGAGCTACGATCTATCTGATAAACAGATCCGCGAGTCCATCAGACGAATACGTCTCTCGGATCGGCAGGAACTGAGCACTCTTCGTCAAACGATCAACTACTACCCATATAGCATCATACCCTTTCGGGGTACGTGGTAACTTTGTAGTGAAGTCCATGGTGATGTGCTCCTACTTCCCCTCGGGTATATCCAACAGTTGGATCTTCCCGCAAGGCTTTTCATGCTCTGCCTTCACTTGCAACCAAGTAAGGCACTTACTCACATACTCCACTACATTAAGTTTCATACCCGGCCACCCGTAGACTTTATGAGCTTCGGGATGAATGGAGTATCGAGTTTTATAGGCTTAATCCGTGATTCGCCCTCGTAGATCTCCATAACGAGGGATCCACATTCGCCCTAAAGTGAGTTTTAACCCGTGGGTGTTTTCTCCCAGTTCTGCGACTAGACCTCTCATTCGTTTAGAGTTGAGGTGATCTTTTTGCAATGCCTCATCTTGAAATCCTTTCACGTGAGTGATCACGTACGAGGTCATCACTAACTGGTATGCCTTCACCCGAATTGGCTCGGGTCTCTCTTTTTGGCTAAGGGCATCGGCCACCACGTTGGCCTTACCCGGATGGTAATGGATCTCGCAATCGTAATCTTTTATGAGCTCTAGCCACCTTCTTTGTCTCATGTTGAGATCCTTTTGCTCAAAGAAATACTTTAAGCTCTTGTGGTCGGTGAAGATGGTGCACTTTCGTGCCATATAAGTAGTGCCTCCAAATCTTCAACGCGAAAACCACCGCAGCTAGTTCCAGATCGTGCGTGGGATAGATGGCTTCGTGGATTTTTAGATGTCGGGATGCATAAGCTATTACCCTTCCGCGTTGCATCAATACGCAACCTAGCCCAGAATAAGATGCATCCGAATACACCACTAAGTCTTCACTTCCCTCGGGCAATGTTAAGATAGGAGCTTGTGTTAACCTTGTTTTCAACTCCTTACAAGCACACTCCTGTTCCTGACCCTACACGAACTTCACATCCTTGCGAGTCAACTTGGTCAAAGGTGAGGCTATCTTGGAGAAGTTTTGAATGAACCTTCTATAGTAGCCCGCCAAACCCAAGAAACTATGGATCTAGGATGGCGACTTTTAAGACTTCCATTGCATCACCGCCTCAACTTTTACTGGGTCCACCATGATTCCTTCAGCATTAACAACATGACCCAAAAATTGAACCTCATGTAACTAGAAAGCACAATTAGAGAATTTGGCAATATAACTTCTCTCTCCTAAGTGTCTCCAACACCTCGCGTATGTGGCCGACATGTTCTTCTTTACTCTTAGAATAAATGAGGATATCATCAATAAAGACTATCACTGTTTTATCTAGCATTGGCAGACATACTCCATTCATCAAGTCCATAAAAGCAGCTGGCGCGTTAGTTAGTCCAAAAGACATAACAAGAAACTTGTAGTGTCCATAACGCGTACGAAAAGATGTCTTAGGAATGTCCTGCTCCTTCACCTTCAATTGATGGTAGCCAGATCGAAGATCTATTCTCGAGAACCAACTGGCACCTTGGAGCTGATCAAACAAGTCATCAATCCTTGGTAATGGATACCGATTCTTCACTGTTAACTTGTTTAGCTATCTGTAATCGATGCACATTCGCATACTGCCATCCTTTTTCTTTACGAACAATACCGGAGCACCCCAAGGAGAGATACTCAGTCAAATAAATCCCTTATCCATTAACTCCTACAATTGTTCCATGAGCTCCTTCATCTCAGTTGGAGCTAATCGATATGGTGCTTTGGCAACGGGTTGTGCACCGGGTATCAAATTGACTTGGAACTCGATTTCGCGATCCGGTGGCACGCCGGGTAAGTCTTCCGGCAATACATCCGGAAAGTCACGCACCACTGGTACATCGGATAGTTGTGGTGTTGACATGTCTACATCCTTCACGCAGGCCAGATAGGCACTACGTCCACGTCTCATGCATTTTCCCGCCAATGCCATCGAAATCACCTTTGGAATCGTAGAAACGCGGTCTACATAAACCGTCACCAAACTTCCATCGGGCGCTATCAGTCTAATCATCTTTTTTTGACACACGATGTTCGCTTCATAGGTTGCTAACCAATCCATCCCTGGTACTACATCTGATCCACCTAGGGGCATCACATGTAACTTAGCAGCAAACCTATTTCCTTCTAGTTCTATGGCACAGTCCTCTATTATGTTAGTAATTCTGGTGGACTTACTAATAGCAATTTGTACTTCGAATGGCTTACTGATACTCCTACTACTAATAGACAACTTAGCACAAAAAGTAGTAGAAATAAAACTCCTACTAGCACCAGAATCAAATAATATAGAGGCACAAGTTTGATTTACTAGAAACATACCTGACACGACATCGGGATCCGCCCTGGCTTCTTCCCGGGCCATGGTGTAAGCTCTAGCACTTTCCCTCTGCCCTCCTTTCTTCAGATTCCTCTTCGCCCCAGAACTCTCCGCCCTCGGCTTCTTGTAGTCTTTAATCGCATGGCCCTCCTCACCACATTTATAACACTTCAGCACCCTACAATCTCTAGCGATGTGGCCGGGCCTGGCACACCTGAAGCACACGTTCAGTCCTGACCTACACTCACCGGTATGCTCCCTTCCGCATTTGCCACACTTCTTCGACCCTAAGCTTGTCGACACCCGACGATCATCCACTTTCATCCTCTTGTTGTTTGGGGTGAAACCACCACGCCCAAACCTCTTCCCATTCCATCTTTTATCACCACCACCCGTCTTCTTCACCTCCACCACAGTCTCCTCTCGCTCATCATACAACTTGGTCGCCAAGCCCACCACCAATCAAAAGGTACCTGGCTGAGCAGCAATCAGATGCCTGCGAATATCAGCCGGCAGTCCTTGGATGTACCTCTTGATCTTCCTTGACACTAGCGTCACCTGGTCTGGTACCAGCCTCACCATTTCATTAAATTTAGTGGTGTACTGCTGGTGGGTCATGGTTCCCGCCTCAATTTACAGGAACTCCCTCTCGATCCTGTCGAGTTCTCTGTGAGGACAGAATTCCTTGATCACTAGTTGCTTCAGGTCCTTCCCTTGCATCTTCCTAATGGCTCTGGCACCCTTAGCTTGGACAATATTGTCCTACCAACACAATGCTGAGTTGACAAAAGAGTGAGTCGCGAACTTCACCTTCTGATCCTCGCGACACTCGCTGATTTCCAACACTGCCTCCATTTCCCTCACCCAGCAGTGAGCGGCAGCATCATTGCCATTGCCATCAAAAGTCGGGGGATTGCACCATTGGAATGCCCCATAATTGCATCCCTTGGTTGTCACCCCCACTACATCATCCTCCTCTTCGTCAGACAATGCCATCTCTGGCTCTGGTCGTTCCTCCTCCCCTCTGCTCCCTTGCCCATTGATCCCTTCCTATTCTCCTTTTCCTCGTTCCTCACAGCCCTGATAACTTCAGTCACTACAAATGGTAAGACTGTCGGCATGACCTGGTGTACCTTATCAGCGATCGCCTCCCTAGCTGAGGTATTTATGTTGGTACACATGTCCCCAGTTCTAGTCTAGTGAGCTTAAATGTAATAGAACTTCTTCTTTTAACACATATGTAATGTTTAATCAATATAATGAGAATCTCTTCTATATATAGTTGTTGGTTGTTTAATGTTATATCTATTTTATTATTAATTGTTACAAGCATATATGACAATGTTATATAGGTTTACAGTTGTTAGACATAGTTCTGAATCATTAAAGGTTCAAGAATGTGTTTAACTAAGTATCCTGATTCAGTAGTACGACTTGACCATGCGAATGGGCCAATCGCACGACTGAACTAGGTGATTGAGTCAATCGTACGATTGAGTCATAAGACTGACTCAGTCATCCGAATGAACCGATCGTATGACTCAGTCGCACGACTGAGCCAGTCGCTTGGCTCTGTCATACGAATGAGAGCTGTAACCTATAAATACCACTTAATTCGTGGAAAAAAGGAACACTTTGAATATTTGCAACCCTAGTCGACCCAGAGCGCCCTATTCGTCCCTTCCAAGTTCATAAAACGTTTCAGATCATTCCTAGTTCGTTCTTAACATTTCTAATCGTTGGGTTTGATCTTGTTAACGTTTTCCCTGATTGGATCGCCAATCAAATAGGATTTCGCACTATTTGATCTGGTATAACGAAAAATCAGTTAGTACTCCGTAAGTACACGGTCCTAACAAGTGGTATCAGAGCTTTGGCTCTTGATTCTTCGTGGATTCAATCTTGTTTTTGAAAAAGTCATCGTTTTTAAGCGAAATGATCCATTCTTTCTGCTGAAAATCAAGTTTTTACGTGTGCATGTTCTGAAAATTCATTCTTTTTCGAGTTTCAGACGACAAGGGTGTAAAAACTTGCGTTTTAGGTCAAAGTGTGTGGAAAACCTTGATTTCAGCAGTCTCAGTCGCACGATTATCTCAATCGTACGACTAATGTCCATTCGCCCAGTTCAATCGTACGATTGGACTCAGTCGCTTGTTCAATCGCCCGGTTGAGCCAATCAGTCTGTCCAGTCGCTCAAGTGTCACAATCGCCTGTCTAGTCGTACGATTGAGTTAAATTGCACACTGTTTGTGTCAGTCGCCTCTCAGTCGTACTCTCTAATCGCCCAAACAGTTTACTCTTAAAGTTTAAGCTAAGGCAAAATGGACTCCAAAAATTTTGCCTTCTCAGCTGGAAAGGACTCTAGGATTCAGAACCTTTTGTTACTGGAAAATGAAATTGGAAACCACAATAAACCACCTAAACTACTGTCTATTGATGAATTTCCTCAGTGGAAACAAAGATTTGAAATTCATCTAAATGGTGTGGATACCCATTTGTGGAACTCGATTGAGAGTGGATATAACATGCCAGTTGGTGCTGATGGAATACCATTGACTTTAAGTGGACTAAGTGATGCACAAAAGGTTGCCTATAATGCTGAAAAGAAGGCTTATACAATGTTGACACAGTCGATTCCCAAAGACATCTTTCATCAATACTCAGAGCACAAACAGAGCAAAAAGTTATGGGACGCTCTTGAGAAGAGATACGATAGCAATTCAACACTTAAGTCACTGAAGGCTAAAGCATTGAAGAAAGAGTTCTACAACTTCTCGTCTATTGGGAATGAAAGCTTGGATGAGATCATTGATCGCTTCTACCATCTGATGAGTGAACTTCACACTCATGGGGTTAAGATGTCTAAAGAAGATAAAGTTACAAGCTTGGCTGAGGGTCTACCAGAGAAGTGGGGTTCCTTTATTTCCACTTTATGCTATAACTCAGTTTTGGAGACTTTGGATATTAATGACTTCATTCTGAAACTGAGAGAGGAAGAGGTCTGACACAAGTATAGAACAAAGAAAGGAGCTTACACTCAAGATCCATCACTCTATAATGTTACTCCTACTCCTACTTCTACTTCTACTTCCAAAGCCTCCAGTGCTCCTCTGCAAACTGCTTTTGTGTCAAATGCATCACCATCAGCTAATCAAGGCTCATCATCTGCTAGTGAGTCACATGGTGCATTTGGGGTTCTACAAAGTCCTATAGTTACCCAATCAACAAAGTTAATGACTGAAATTTTAGGAAAAGTAACTGTAGAGGTTGCAAAGGAACACATGGGTCTACTTGCTGTGGTAGTTCATTCCTATGATGGTTTAGTGGTCGGGAAGATTGGAAACTGCCACCTAGCTGATGAAGACTACAAGCAGGTGGATGAGAACGAGTTGGAACGTATGGACACAATGTGGGCTCTAGCAAGTGCTGTGCGACGAGCTAAGAAGTTTGTGAAAAAGACGGGATAGAATCTAGTGGCTACCAAAGATACTACATTTGGTTTTGACAAGTCCAAAGTCATTTGCTTCAACTATGGAGAAAAGGGCCACTTCAAGAGGGAATGTGTAAAACCAAAGAAGACTGGCAACGGGTATCCATTCTCATCTTTCAACAAACAAGATAACGAGAAAAAGACAGTTCCAACAAGCAGTGAATCCAAAGCTATGGTTGCTCAAGGTGATGAAGGACAGGATTAGTCCTTCCGATTCTTATCTGACAATGAAGCCAACATAGCATCAGTTGAAGATTTGAATGAAGACTCAGCAAGTGAGGGGGAGAGCTCAGCTGAGATTGATACTGCTGAAATGGAAGAGACTTTAGCTACTGTTAACCAAATCGTTGAGAATGAGCTGAATGCTGAATCTGAAGCACAACCACAGTCTCAAAATGCTTTCATGGCCGGAACGTCCACATCTGCACAGGTAGAATCAAAAGATGAACTGTTTGCTAAACATGCATGTGTTGAATGTGAAAAATTTAGGGAAAGCATTGACTTAAAATTTGCTAGGTTACTAGATCACAATGATAACTTAGTAAAGGACTTAAAGTTGTGCACAGAGGCTAACAAAGTTTTAAAACAAAATGAAAGCAGTTACAAGGAAAAGGTTGAGGCATTAAAGAAACAATTAAAAGAGACTGAAGTTGTTGCATTCAACCAAGAGAATGATATTAAATTCTATTTAAAGACCATTGAAGAAACTATAAAGGATAAAGCAGTTTTACTATTTGAAAACGTGTCTTTAAAACAAAAACTTCATAGTCTACCGAGCTCCTCGCATATTTCGAAAAACTTGGTTAAGGAACGCAACAACGGGGAGGGTTTGGGTTATAAAGTTGTGCCCCCACCACATGAGATTCTTTTGAACACCAAACAACGTCCAATCAATAATAATCCAATTAAAGATCATGTGGTGACAACTCCTCTGGTCAGTGACCCGGACATATTAGTTAAGACTGTTTCTTCGGGTGCTGATCAGAAACCCTCCACTTCAGGCACAACTGGAAATGAACAAAGGGTGGAAGAGAATGTTCAAGCGTCTCTTGGTTTGGGTTCTAAGTCTACTAACACACAATCCAAGATTTCCAAACCCACTCAAAATAAACCAGTAAAGAAAGACAACACTCATCTTCAAAGGCAAATAAATCATAATGTTAAACAAGTTAAGTTTGTCAAGGAAGGTGAACATCAAAAAACCGAGACCAAAGAGCACATACCTAAGGTCTACTCCCCACCCCACAAGAGATCTTCTAGTCCCTTTGAAAGGAGATCTTGTTATGCTTGTGGTAAACGGGGTCACATATCTTCTAGTTGTCCCCGCTATCAGACACCTAGGGTTAAAGTTGAACTGGACAAAGAAGTTACTTGGTTCCTAAAACAGAGATCTAAGACCCCTGTTAGGTCTAACACACCTGCTAGGTCTTACACATCTCCTCAACACCACATTCAACACAGACAAGTCATTGGCAAGTCTGTGATGCCTGAGGTGAAACTAGTTCTGGAAACTAAACCAAAGGTTCAAACTGTTAATCAATCCACTGTCTATCACAAACAATCTTTTCATAAAGATGGTATATGGAAAGCTAAAATGTCTGATGTGTCTGATAGCAGTGACAAACTGAAGGTTGAGGTCCCACCAACTGACAAAGGACAGTGGGTAGAGTTCATAATGTGTGATGCCTCTGGGAAACCCAAGCCAGTTAAGGCTTGGGTCCCCCTCCTTAACTAATTGTTTTCAATTATGTGCAGGTTGTACGCTACAGTGCTACTACCAATACATGGATTGTAGATAGCGGAGCTTCCAGGCACATGACAGGAAATAAGTCTCTCCTTTTCAATGTCAAACAAATCAAAGGGGGACACGTTTCCTTTGCTGGTATCAAAGGAGGATACATTACCGCTCAAGGCGAAGTAGGTAATGCAAAGGTAAGATTCGACAAAGTCAATTTTGTACAACAATTAGAAAACAATCTGCTTTCAGTGTCTCAGATATGTGACAAGGGCTTCAAAGTGATGTTTGACAATCGCAAGTGTTACATACTGAAGAAAGAGATGGAGATTCCAGAGGAGCAAGTCTTAATGTCCGCATCCAGGTACAATGATTTATATGTCTTGGATATGTCTAATGCTTTTTCCTCTGAGTCTACAGTTCTGTGTATCTTATCCAAAGAAACAGAGAAGGAATCATCTGATTCATAACAACTTAGTTGATGGAGTTACTGTCAAGAACTTCAAACTTCCTGATTTTTGTGTCTCATGCATGAAGGGAAAGCAGACCAGGAAATCTCATAAGACCAAGCATGTCAATTCTATAGAGATGCCCCTGGAGCTACTGCACATGGATCTATTTCGTCCTGTAAGCAAGCAGAGTATAGCAGGAGACTGGTATTGTTTTGTAGTCACAGATGACTACTCACGCGTTACTTGGGTGATGTTTCTGAAAGCTAAGTCAGAAACGTTTGAATCATTCAAGGTGCTAGTCACGACGCTAGAGTCACTCTACAACCTGAAGGTTAGGAAGATTCGTTCAGACAATGGCACAGAGTTCAAGAATCAGTGGATGGATGCTTTCTGCAAGGAGAAGGGAATTGTTCATCAGTTCACCTCAGCATACACGCCATAGATGAATGGAGTTGCAGAACGAAAGAATCGGAGCTTGATCGAGACTGCAAGAACAATGTTGGCAGATTCTAAGCTTCCAGTACAGTTCTGGAATGAAGCAGTTGCAAATGCTTGCTACACACTTAACCATGTATTAGTAGTCAAAAGGCATGGCAAGACTTGCTATGAGTTACTTCAGAAGCGAAAACCTATCATAGAGTATCTGGAACCATTTGGAGCTCCATGTACCCTGTTGAAGAAGTCTTAGGAAGGAAAGTTTAATGAAAAAGCTGATCAAGGGATTTTTCTATGATATAGCATACCAGACAAACGAGTTTACAATAACTCGACAGGTCAGGTTGAAGTGTGGTGCAACATAGATGTGCAAAGATACCCCAATACTGGGGTTGTGGTATCCTTATGATGTTGACTTCGAGCTAACGGCATATAGTGATTCGGATTATGGAGGCTGCAAAATGAATTACAAGTCTACGTCAGCAGGATGTCAATTTTTCGGGAGGAGATTGGTGACTTGGCAGTGTAAGAAGCAGACAGCAGTTGCTCTATCTACCTGTGAAGCCGAATATGTTGCCACCGCCAGCTGCTGCTCTCAAATCATATGGATACAACAGCAAATGTGGGACTACGGTTTGCATTTCTCTTCTACTCCTATATTTGTTGATAATTCTGCTGCAATTGCAGTAACTAAAAATCCAGTCCAACATCACAAGACCAAACACATTGGAATCAAATATCACTTTATACATGACTGTTTTGAAAAGAATTTAATGGATGTGATAAAAATTAATACAGATTCTCAACGCGCTGACCTCTATACAAAAGCCTTTGATAAACCCATTTTTATATCTGTTAGAGGTCAAATATTTTCTGTTTTAGTATTTTAGGGGGAGATTAGGTTATGTTTAGTAATTATTTATTAAAAAACAAAAAAAAAGGGGGGGAGGTTACTTAAGCTGAAAAGTCAAAGACAGAAATACTGGAAATGTGACTCAATCAAATGGAAAGTGATAGTACACAGGTGTCGCATTACTTGGAACACCAAAAGGATTTTATGTTTTGCAAGGTTAATTAAATCACAGAAAATTACAAATCAGAGAAGTCTAGGTCTAACATATTAGGAAAATGATAGTACGCTTGGTTGGTATTGTAATTACACGGAGAAAGTTGATCTAGGTAGGTGCTAGTTCACTATACGATGTGTCGGTAGATTCAACACAATAGACTAGTAGACGTCATTGGTGAACTCAATCTAAACTAAATGGTTCAACTGACTGTGGGGTCCCATCTTATCACTGGTTAACACAATCAGTTATTTTCAATAAGGGATAACGAGCAAATAAACGCCACCAAAGGTGTGTGTGTGACCACAAAAAGAGCAAAAGAAAAAAATGAATACAAGCACAATCAAGCTGATAACAAAACGTTGTTGGTGCGTTATCTGAAAAAGAAAATAAGAAATGCTCTAACAAGGAGATAGGTTGTGTGCCTCTCTGCTCTACGATGGCACTGACCTGAGGATAAGCATAATCTACATATTCTAGAATTCATTGTTGTTTGCCGCCTCTCTGTTGTGCGATGGCACTGACCTGAGGCTTGGCTTCTCTTTGAAAGCTCTAAGAATAGTCTCTTCTTGTCAAAATACCTATAGACCGCTCGAAAGTCCTCTATGGAATATTGATTACCATATAAGCTTGGGATCCACAAATGTTGGTTGAAATAATATAACTTAATTCATCACGAATGCGTGTCAAAAGTCTGTGTATGGATTTAAGTGGACAAGTATACTGACAATCGTCGTGGATGCACCGCTGAAGTTGATAATCAAAGTACGTTACGTATCATATCAAGCATGATTCCCAGTTAGATCTTAGAAGTCTTAGATGAGTGAGAAAACTGTGATATGTAATTTATGCAAGTGTTTAAAGGTAAATACAAATCAAAGGTTCCAAGTAATGATGTTTATGCCTGTCTGATTCCATATGAGTCTGTCCTTGATATGATGTCAATGCTAATAGGCTACACTAACCTGCCCTAACAAAAATCACAAAAAGATGCTTATTTTGTTCGTAGTTTAAAATTTTAAAGTTACATGTATTGTGTGTCAATGTCGGACTGTGCATAATGTTCTCTGTAAATGTCACCAAATGAGCTTAAAGTTTTATCTGAACAAATTGTTTCTGAAAGGTTAAATGGGTAACGTCTGAGGTGATCGGGTGGATAAATGGATCACGTCTGTGGTGATCAGGTGGATAAATGGGTCACGTCTGAGGTGATCGGGTGGATAAATGGGTCACGTCTGAGGTGATCGGGTGGATAAATGGATCACGTCTGAGGTGATCGGGTGGATACATGGATCACGTCTGAGGTGATCGGGTGGATAAATGGGTCATGTCTGAGATGATCAACCTACTCATAATGTTTATCTACTGGTAAATGGAGCTAAGGGTCGTAACGGTAAAATGGTCAAAAGATGATAAGTATGGCTCAGTCGCACGAATGAACCATAAATATGGCCCAGTCGTACGGTTGGAACACACGAATAAGTCAAATCGTACGAATGGACAATGCGAATGAGTTCAAGCACACGATTTAAGGTGACCGACTGTCACAGTCGTTCGACTGAACCTCAATTGTACGATTGGAACTGAACAGTTGGGTGAATCGTACAACTGAGACTCAGTCGCATAACTCACTCATACGACTAGAGTCAATCGTACGACTGACCTAAGCGACTCGGATCAGTCGCCCGACTGGGATTTGCCCTAGTATATATACAGGTTGAATCGGCCTCAGTCGCTCATTCACCCAAATCGCCTCTCTATACGTACGACCTAATCGAACATCGGCCAAAATTTCCCAAAATCACTTGAACCTTCGATTACATAGTTCTGACGTTTGCTTTCGATCATACAGGTACTGCACAAGAGAAATCATCGAAAAAACTGTGTCAAATCATCAAAATGGGCACAAATTATGACCTAACAGTACCAGCAACCTTAATTGGACTAATAGACCTTAAAACTTGAACTTAATGATCGAGTTAAGGTTAAAATAGGCTTATTCGGTTGGTTCTGAGTGTAATGAGCATAAGTTTGATGTTTAACACTTAGTTTTGCTCAAAACAAGAATTTGAATGGACAAACAGTCGAATGAACGACTGGACATGCTGATGAACTTCAATCGTACGACTGAACTGTACGATTGGCTTAATCGTACGACTAAGTTGAACGAATAACTCAATCATATGACTGAACCTTGCGAATGAGTTCACACACACGATTGAGATACACGTATGAGAACACATGCGACTGAGTCCAATCGCATGACTTTGTCGTACGCATGAACTCAATCGTATGAATAAATCTCAGTCGCACAGTTCAATCGTACGACTGAAGCTTA
This sequence comes from Flaveria linearis, assembly GCA_024085815.1. Taxonomy (NCBI): domain Eukaryota; kingdom Viridiplantae; phylum Streptophyta; class Magnoliopsida; order Asterales; family Asteraceae; genus Flaveria; species Flaveria linearis. The sequence continues at coordinate 37,847,185 of CM044010.1, read as the reverse complement.
GTCGTTTGTTCAGTCGCACGATTAAACCAAAGTTTAAAGTTCTTTGACTGAAATTAGCTATCCTCAACATGCACTAACATTTATTTACATTGTGTAACAGATGGCAAGTCGTTGGATCATAAGCACAAAGCACAATATTTGCGCTCATCTGGATCTGACTTCCAGAAACGCAGCGGAGTTTGCGGGCATCATCTCATTCTTATGGAGATCGAGGATCTTCAGAGCTATATCTACTCCCTGCATTCCGTATCGCTCCTTACAGCAGGCATTCTGGGAGAATGCTGCTGTACATAGATCTGTGGAGCCCTACTGTATCAGGAGCTCTATCCTCGGTCAGGCCATAGAGATCACCGAGGAAGATCTCAGGATAGTCCTCGAGTTTGGGGATGACAGTGACTGTCCTACACGACTACACCCGCTGACAGTTCGAGGGTGTTTTCTATGGGCAAAGTACGCTGGGGATATCAATGCAGGTATGCTTAACAAGAGCAACCTGTGCCCACAGTTCAAGTACTTAGCCCACGTGCTGCTTAGATGCATTGCTTCAAGGAAAGGAGGCTTTGATGGGTTATCGGAGTAGATGCAGAGCGCATATGTTGCGTTGGTGCTGAACCATCCATTTATCTTCTCGCGGATGATCTTCACTTACTTAGTGGAGAACATAGAGGCGAAAGGAAAGGAGAGCTTCAGCATGTACCCTCGCGTCATGCAGATGATAATTGAGCAGAAGCTCCTGATGCTGCCGAAGGTTAAAGAGGACGCTGTAGTGCTTGAGGTGATGGATGATACCACCTTGGGCAGGATGAAGGTGTACAGGGGGAAGCAGGTAAAACCCCCTGTCAGGCGACTATTTGGGCATCTGGCCCGGGATGATTATGTGGCGCTAGTAAAAAGGAAGTGGCGCCACGAGGATAGTGATTCGGATGTGGAGCAAGTTGCTCTTGCCTCCGATGACTCTGATGATGATCATGATGCTGCTCAGGGAGGAGATGGCCAGGAGAACCCGAACCAGCTCCGATACACCCTGATTTTCATATGCAGGAGGAGGAGGAGTCCGATGAAGAGCCACTTACCTGGACTGTGGGAAGTCGGGAAGTGGCAACTGAGCGGGGATTAAGGGCGGTTGGTGGACGCCCTGGAGAGTCTGGGTGCTCTACAGTTGATCCATCTTACACCCCAGCCTCTCCCAGCAGTCGAGGGGGAGACTCTGTGTCCAGGGGGACACGGAGAAAACGTATGGCTCAGCCTCATGGGCTGAAGCCCAAACGCAGGAGGATCACTTTTATCACTACCTCCTCCGCTACTACCACTACCATTCCTCCACCCATCACTACCACACCACCTACCACCACTACTACAACCCTAATCTTCACCACCACACCACCAATTATCACAACACCACCTCCAATATTCACCACCTCCACAGCCACCACGACTAGCCACCGAGCTAGCCCGTCATAAGCTCCTACAGGTTCACTCCTCCCTCCCATTGGAGTGGAGGAACAGCTAGCAACACTTAACAGGATGGTGCTAAAGCTGCTAGCTGCTGATGAAGAAAAGACAGCGAGGCTGCTTCAGCTTGAGGAGCAAAATGCATCTCAAGCAACTCAGATTGCCCAACTCCAGGAACGTAATGTCCTGTCGACTCAAAAGATAGAGGAGTTGGAGTCTGCAAATAAGAAGATTCTGCTCAAGCTGAAAGGGTCTTAGGCTGATCATCTTAAGATAAGAGAGGGAGATGGGGATGATGGTGATGACGATGATGATGAGGATGATAAGAGTGATGAGGATGATGACGATAGTGGTGATGATCAAGCCAAGGAGGGGCAAGATGATGATGATGATGATGATTCTACTTCAAATGCTGCTGATTCTGGTCGGGAACAACGTTCAAAAAGAAGACAAGACCATGGATCTACAACAGCTCCTCCATCATCACCTACTACAGAAACTCACGAGCAGATTCAAAACAAAAGTACTGATTAGACGTTTTATTCTTAAGCTTTTGTACTTGATTCATCTTTTTATGTATATGAAACTATTGTAAATATTTAATGATTAACGTTTAATTAACTTGAGTCTATACTAATGATTGCTACTCTATATGTTGATATTAAACAGATAAGGGATTTCAGCAAGATGAGCATGATGTTGCTCCCCTCCAACAGATCAAGTCTCAACTCATAATGATTCTTGATCTGCAGGGGATCGTCAGAAGGTCAGTGAGTTATACTCCTGAAGAAGGAGAAATAATTCACGACCTTACTGATGAGCAGCTTGCTGAAATATTTCATCTAAATCCAGGCGAAATTATTAAAGATGCTCCAACTTTTAATGATGCTGATGATGACGAGCTCAACGACATTGAAGAAATCAAAATTGAAGACATCACCGATCAGCACTACCCAGAATACATTGACCGAGAGGGAAACGTGTTCCCAGATTTGGTAAACACTCTCGATAGTGACATTCTGGGTAAACTCAGTGAAAAGGAGAAAGGAGCAGAAGCCTCATCTAGCCAAGACCAAGCCTCGGACGCTGATGTTGATATTCGAAAAGCTGAATGGGTGGCTTGCTTCGTCGAGGTCCAAGCCTAACATGGAATTGTTCTAAACAATAAGTTGAAAATTGTTCATAGCTCATGGAATTAAATAAGTTGAAATAATATTAAGTGCCATTTCTCATTGAATAATACTAGATAATCAAGTCATTACAATACGACAGAGTTTTAAACAATAACATAAGATATTTAATTAAATAAGTCCAAGTCCTATATGTGCAAGTAGAATTCCTCAAGAAGCAATCCTGAGACATGTTAAAAATAAAGGGTCAACTTTGAAAGTTGGTGAGTTTCCATGGGTTAAGCATACATATATATATATAAAAGTTTAAATGTACCAATTCATGTCGATGATTATGAATTATGCAAGTTTATAGAGTACATATAGCTACAATCAAACCTTGACAGATTACAAGATTACAAGATTAAACGATTAGGTAAGTGTACTTGGTCCCATAGTGCTCAAGAATACGACACTAGGGCCACCAAATATGCTTTTCAGGCCCATAGATCTATGACGTCACCAGACTAGCAATAGTTAATGATTGTCAACGTATATTGTATAACATATAAAACTCACAAAAATACAAATAACCATGATAAAAAGTAAAGATGAATTGCATGTGCGTTTACAAGTATCAAAATGTTTACAAGTGTAACTTAATAAGTTAATATGTTTCACCCCAAAAGGTTTGAAATAATAAAAGAGGGATATGGAAAAACTCACATGGAAAACTTACATTGTATAATGATGGTTGTAGACTACATAAGGAAGTTAGATGTTCAAGAGTCAAAGGTGATGACCTAAAGTATAAAAAAAGAAATAATAACTTAAGCTCGGAATTCATTACAAGAAGTTAGGACGTTTAGAGAATGTCCAAAAGGGAAAGGGAGATTGGAAAAAGATTATTGTACTAATTCTGGACAGAATGTTTGGTACGTGTTTGAAAAGGTTTTAAAAATAAGAAACGGTTTTATAAAGTTATAAACATTTACAGTTGACTAGCTCAGAGTCTTCCGGACAACTTTTGTTCAGAAACATTTTAATGAAAAAATCTGTAAATGGTCAAAACAGCAGCACAAGACAGAAGGTGCTGAAAAGCGCACTTATCTTGTGAATGCCGTTGTTAAATCGTCCGATTGAGTTTGAAGACGTATAAACTATCATTAAAAAGTTAATTCAATTAACTTAATATCGGAGTTGGATTTTACTAAAATTTATTTTTTTATGATCAAGTTATGATCAGTTGAAATCAGACTATATTCTGCCAAATATGTAGTAAGACACTTATGTGCACTTTTAAAATTGCTAAAGCATGAAACGGGTTGGAACAAATTTATTATGTGGATATATGATATATAGACTTCATTTGAGTTACAAAAAAATAGTTCAAAATTTTAGCATAGTCATCATTTAGAGAAATAATCTTGTGGAATAACCGAATGCGGTGGCATAGCCGTCCATATGCAAATAGGATTCTTTGTTTACGTTAGCATGTTCTTATTTTAATTTAGGAATGTCAGTGATTGTTATAAGGTTAGTGAAAGTTAGAAAGTTAATGATCAAATGATAATAATTAAAATTAAAAGATATTTAGTAGAAGAAAGAATAAAAATAAGAACAATTGAATGTTAGGATGATTAGAACAATATAGATATACATAATATAAAAGTAATTATAAGGTTACCTTAGTATTAGAAACTTCTTGAAATTACTTATAAAATCAAATTTTTGAAATTAATCATAACCAATGAATGAAAGAAAGTTATGAGACTGAGATTTTTGAAGAATAAGCAAATGAAAAGTGTGGCCTAAAGCTTTCTTTTATAGTTGAGGTTAGGAGGGGGTTATTAATGATGTTAATGGTGAGTTACAAGTCTTTCAAGAGGGGGTTATGATTGGAATTTGAAATAAATATACAAATAAATAATTTAAATAAATAAAATAATAATTACAATTTAAACTCTAAATTTATTGAAAATATAATTTTAAGTTAACAACTTCTTTTCATTAAATCTTTGTAGACTTTATAAATCTCATAAGAACTTGTAATTTGATTATTTATTTTAATAGAATATTTAAAATCTTATAAATATTAATAACCTTTTATAATTTATTTTATAAATTATAAAAATTATTATAAGTTGTTTAAATGATTTAATATATGGAAATTGAATAAAACAATTGTCAATATTGGTTAAATTACACATTTAACGTATTTGATTCATTAAAATTATAAAAATAATTTAATAATGGAAATTCAAAATGGGTTCGGGTTTGGGTTTTAACTTGAAAAGTGGCGGGTGTTACAGTGCAAAGCTCCAAGAACGCAAGGAGGAAAAAGCCAAAGTAGTTCTAATAGTCAAAAATATCATCAACACGCTCATAAGACATTTCAAAAGCCTTATCAAAGCCTGCCAATGCCAGAACTCAAAGAAGATAAGACCATGGAAGAACCAAAGAAAGAATTAGTTGTAAGCATGAAGGATGGTTATGAATGGAGTGCATATGCAGAAAAGTTTACAGCTAATCTTTCTTCTGGTTTAGTACTGATTGCTGAGATGAATGATGAAGACTGGTCTGAAGACAAGGATCCAAAGACAGAAGGTGAATCAGACACTGATGCAGACTATGATTGGAGTGACAAAGCGGACCCAAAGGAAAATTCCGAAGAAGTTGCTCTCATGGCACAGTCTGAACAACCAAAGGTTGTGAACTCATCACCTGACACTGAGTCTTCAAATTCTTTTCCATAAATTCCAGTGGAAGTAAGGGAGAAAATGTGTACAAAAGCATGTTTTGAACAAGTAGAACACTACAGAACATACTCGTTAAAAATATGTGATAAACTTAAACAAGAAGAGTCAAAGGACAATAAGATGAAAACTGATCATAAAATTTCTGATGATAAAATCATATCTCTTCAAGCTTCTTGGAAGAAAACTTTAAAAGAACTTGAACTTGTAAAGAAACAACTTGAAGAGATGACAAAAACTCTTGAACAAGAAAAATTGGCACATGCAGCAACTCAAATTGATTTAGCCAAAGTGAAAAGCTTAAAGACAATTATTGAGAAACTAGTGAATGAAAGGAAAGATAAAAATAAAACAGGATTAGGATTCACACATGAACCTATGCCTGAATCTATTACAAATACCTTACCTGAAAATTTTAATACCCATGATCATTCACCAGAGAATAAAGCCAAGCATAAAGAATTTCAAGAAAAGAAAAAGAATAGTCAATCAAATGTTGAGAGTGAAATCAAAAGATAAACATTGAAATATTTGAGGATAAAGATTCAGAAAAGATAAAGAATGGTCATCCTATTAAAGTAAAATCTTATGAACCATAACAAATGAACAAAAAGCCCTTTGTACCAAAAAGTGAGAGTGTTATTGAACATGGTGAATCTGAACAAAAGATTGAAAAAGCTAATGATGTCAATAACAAAATGAAAGGAAAATATGAAGAAGAAAAATCAGACACTTCATGTTCTGATGATTCAAGCTCCAATGAATTAATTCAAAACAGATATTGTGAAAAAGAATCTTCTCAAGATTCAATCAAAATCCAAAGCACTAAAACTTCATCAAGAACAAGAAATCAAAGAAGAAGAAAAGCTGCTAAAGCTAAAAAGTTTGAACCAATCAATCAATCAAATCAATCAATTCAACTTAAACCAGTGAAGTTTGTGTAACACCCGGAAGTTTGACTTTTTGGAGTGATATGCGACTGAGTCTCAGTCGCATGGAATTCATGCGACTGGAGGGTCAATCGCATATTGCTCGGACGATTGAAGGATCAACCGCATGGAACTCATATGACTGAAGGTCCAGTCGCATGGTGTTCGTGCGACTGAAGGTCCAGTCGCCCCTGGACCTCGGGCGACTGAGCTGTAACTATAAAAGAGGGGCAGCCCTCCTCACTTCCCCAACACTTACACTTTTCAGTCGGGAGAAAGAGTAGAGAGCGAGAGAACAGAGAAAGAAGAGAAAGAAAGAAAGAACGTGGTGATTCGGGCAAGAGATTTGTCGAGAGGCTAGTCAAATCGAAGCTCTTCATCTTCTCCGTGATAATGTGATTTCTAGAACCCCTCATTTACATGTTTTCAAACGATTTTGGGGCTGGATCACATATAAACCCTAATTTTGTAAAGTGTATGTTGACCCATTCGGGTGTAATCATGTTTAGTATGCTTAAAGTACGATTTTATACTAGTATGAGTATGGATGATGTCCTAGTATGATTCCCTAAGGTTTGGGAGAGTTAATTTGCGCTTGAATTGAGTTTAGAAGGGTTTTACAGCCGTACGTCGCGGCTGCTGTTCGTGATGAACTCCAGTCGCTGCCCAGTTAGGGCTAGGCGACCGAAGGGCCAGTCGCACGATTGAGGAACGACTGATGTTCAAACGTACGATTGAGGCTCAGACGCACGACTAGGGCTCAGTCGCACGAGAGGCCATGCGATTGAGGGTTTCAATCGCATAGGTCCGTTCGCATAGTAGTTCAGTCGCCCGACTGAGGGTTAGTCGCCTAGAAGTCCATTCTCATATTGTTTATTCGTACGATAAGAAGCCCTGTCGCACGACTGTATGTCCATTCGCAGAGTGCCGAATCGCATGACTCAGTCGCATGGAGGCCATGCGACTGGAGTATGTTCAATCGCCCAAATAGGGCTGATGTGAATGAGAAGAGAAGTGTATGTATGATGTATGTAGGCTAAGTATGATGTAGTCTTATATGATGGTAATGACTGATGATTTGTAAATAACGGTGTTCCTCGTGTTGATGTATGCTTATCTCTTTATGACTTTACGTGAATGAACAAATGATTGAAGTATTATGTAACGTAAAGTAAAAGATAATGAAAGAGGAACATGATGACGAATGCATGTATTAATGAATGAATGAAAAGGAAATATGATGATGAATACATGCATTAATGAATGAAAGAATTAAGTCTTGCAAGCATTTAATTAAAGTAAATGGGTCCTTCTTTGTGATTGATCCTAGTCATGGTACCTCTACCGCTAACCTACTAGTACTGTGGCATACGCTCTATTGATTCATGGCCCACTGTGGCATACGCTCTATGGATTCACGGCCCAGTAGCTAAGACTGATCGGGGTATAGCATATGGTATTGGTACAAAAGTATTCAATGTGCAAGCAAAGATGAACGGGATCCTAGTCATTCGACCACAGTAATCATAGTCAAGTGCTATGAAGTGGGTAAAGCCTGACAGGATCCATATGAGAACTGAAAGATAATGATGTATAACGAATGATGAAGATAATAAAGAACATTATCTATGTGTACGTATGATGTATGATTATGTGAAAGAACGAAATGGTTTGTAATGAAAACGAAGTATGTTTTAATATAAAACTAGAACTCACTCAGCAACGCTGACTTTTTATGTGTTTCCAGTTGGCAGGTAGTGTTGCTGGGGATGGCACGAGGCGGCTACTTAGCTCTTTTGGGATGGCGTTCTCCTTTTGATAATGCTGCAACGTCATGTGTTGTGGGTCCATAATGCACGCAACACATTATGTTATATGCAAGTGCAAGATTTCTTGAGGATTCCCATAAACAGGATTACTTAAGGAATCTTCTTTATGATGAAAAATTTTAATGTTTTTTTATACTAGAGGTCACTGTTTATGACCCTTTTTGAAATAGTGCTTTTGTAATGTAATGCAACATTAGATGTTTTGTAATAGACGTACGTTGTATTAAATGGCAAAAGTATTTATAGTAATATGAATGCTTATCACAGAAGTTCCGCTGTGTGATTTTATTGAGTTATTGTAAATTATGTCTTTTACGTGCAATGAATGTCCAACTGTGAGGTGCCCGGGAGCGGGGCCTTACAAGTTGGAATCAGAGCAAAAGTTTAAGTAAATCGGGTAAATTTTCAAAATAAACCTAAACATAAACAGAAAATGGGACAGAAAGGGGAAGAATGCCATTTGAGTAGCTGCGTGCCATCAGGTATTTTCTTAAAGTAATCAGAATTATGTGCGCATGTAATGTGGTTTCTGTGTACTGTTAGACTTAGATACTAATGTAGTCAGGACAGGTAATGCTCGGGGGTGAGAAGAGTAAAGTAAGTGGCTAATCACAACTGGCCACTGTAATTAGAGACTTACTATACTTGACATAAACTGAGCTATTTCCTTGAATGACCGTGTTGGTGTTTGAATCTTTCAGTGTGATAGAAGATGGTCGGTGGTAGATCATCTAAAGCTTCACGTGGTGGTGGACGTGGTACTGAACCGCATGCCACGAGAGGGAGACCTAGGGTACAGAAGGTAGTTCATGAGGAAACCGAGACCCCTCATCAGGAGGATGCAGACGAAAGCGCCAATTTGAGAGCCTCAGTAAAAGAGGCAGTGGTTGAAGAGGGACATCAGGTTATGCAGACGATCTTACCGTCTGTGGTGACCGAAGTGATTAAAGCAGTCAGGGAAGGTGAAAGAAAGGAGAGGAACAGGTCCTTAGGAAGACAACAACAGACAGAAGTGGAAATGGTACTATCTGATGATGAAGAGGAAGAGGAGGAAGAGCAGGTACGGGAGACGACACGGGGTTGTAACTACGGGGCATTTATGAGGTGCAAGCCCCCTACTTTTGACGGTTCTGGCACTGCTGCTGATGCTCACCAATGGGTGAGAGAAATGGAGGCTGTCCTCGATATTAGTGATTGCCAGGAGGACAAGAAGGTGAAGTTTGCTACCCACTCTTTCACGGGGTCGGCTTTAGGCTGGTGGGACAATATAGTACAAGCCGAGGGTAGTAGGGCCATTGGAAAGATGAAGTGGGCTGAGTTAAAAAGAATGGTGATCGAGGAGTTCAGTCCTCGACGGGAAATGGACAAGGTTGAGAGAGAGTTCCTGCAGTTGGAGGCGGGGACGATGACCCACCAACAGTACACCGCCAAGTTCAATGACATGGCGCGGATGGTGCCGGATCAGGTGATGCCGGTGTCTCGAAAGATCAACCGGTATATTGAGGGGCTGCCAGCTGAAATTCGTTGGCATTTGATTTCTGCTCGGCCGAGCACCTTTAGGTCGGCAGTGGATTTGGCGGGAAGGTTGTACGATGAACGGGCTGTGGCGGTGAAGACTGAGGGGAGTAAGAAGAGAAGTGGTGAGAGAAACTGGCAGGGGAAGAGGTTTGGTCGAGGTGATACTTTGACGAGTAACATGAAGACAAGGGTGGATGACCGCTGTGTGGTCATGTCAGGAGCAGGGTTGAGAAAGTGTGGCCAGTGTGGATGGAAGCACTCGGGGGAGTGCAAGTGGGGATCGAACATCTGTTTCAGATGCGGGAAGGCAGGGCATGTGTCAAAGGATTGCCGAACATGCAAATGTTTTAACTGTGGAGAAAGTGGTCATATGAGCAGAGACTGCCAGAAGCCGAGGGCTAAGGGATCAGGGGCGAAGAAGACGGGAGGTGAGGAACCGAGAGCAAAGGCCAGGGCATTCACGATGACGCAGGAGGAGGCCAGAACGGACCCTGATGTTGTGTCCGGTACGTTTCTGGTGAACCAAACTTTAGCCTCTGTACTATTTGATTCGGGTGCCAGTAGGAGTTTTATTTCTGCTGCTTTCTGTGCCAAATTGCCCGTTAGTAGTAGACGTATGGATGTACCGTTTGATGTAGAGACTGCTATAGGTAAAACTACCAGAATTTCCAAAGTGATAGAGGGTTGTGATGTGGAATTAGAGGGCCACAAATTTGCGGTTAGACCCTTCGCTATGACTTTAGGTGGCTTCGATTTGGTGCTTGGGATGGATTGGTTAGCGGACTTTGAGGTGAACATCGTGTGTCGTAAGAAGATGATTCAATTGACAGCGCCCGACGGGGGTTCAGTGACAGTTTATGGTGATCGGGTTACTACTATTCCGAAGGTGATCTCAATGGCTGTGGCGGGAAAATGTATGAGGCATGGGTGCAGCGCCTACTTATGTTATGTGAAAGATGTGGAAACGACACACCACAACTATCCAATGTTCCGGTTATGCGTGATTTTCCAGACGTGTTCCCGGAAGACTTATCGGGATTGTCACCTAACCGAGAGATCGAGTACAGATTTACCTGATACCGGGTGCTCAACCTGTCGTCAAAGCACTATATCGATTGGCTCCGACGGAGATGAAAGAGTTGATGGAGTAGTTACAAGAGCTGCTGGATAAGGGGTTTATTAGACCGAGTATCTCACCTTGGGGTGCTCCGGTCCTGTTCGTAAAGAAGAAAGATGGTAGTATGAGAATGTGCATCGACTACAGCGAGCTGAACAAGTTGACAATGAAGAACAGATACCCCTTGCCGAGGATCGATGATTTATTTGATCAGCTTCAAGGCGCCAGTTGGTTTTCACGAATAGATCTTCGATCGGGCTACCATCAGGTGAAGGTGAAGGAGTAGGATATTCCTAAAACAGCCTTTCGTACGCGCTACGGTCACTACGAGTTCCTTGTCATGTCTTATGGTTTGACTAATGCGCCGGCTGCTTTTATGGATTTGATGAACCGAGTGTGTCGGCCGATGTTGGATAAATCAGTGATTGTATTTATTGACGATATCCTGATTTATTCAAGGAGCGAAACAGAGCATGCCGATCACATTCGAGAAGTACTAGAAACGTTGAGAAGGGAGAAATTGTACCGCAAGTTCTCCAAGTGCGCATTCTGGTTACGTGAAGTTCAGTTCTTGGGTCACGTGGTAAATCCGGATGGGATTATGGTTGATCCGACGAAGGTGGAAGCGGTGATGCAATGGAAGTCTCCAAAGACGCCATCCGAGATCCGGAGTTTCTTGGGTTTGGCGGGCTACTACCGAAGGTTTATCCAAGACTTTTCCAAGATTGCTTCTCCACTGACCAAGTTGACCCGGAAAGATGTGAAGTTTGTATGGGGTCAAGCTCAAGAGAAGGCGTTTGAAGAATTGAAGAAGAAGTTGACCCAAGCTCCTGTATTGGCATTACCCGAAGGAAGCGAAGACTTGGGGGTTTATTCTGATGCTTCCTACTCGGGGTTAGGGTGCGTGTTAATGCAAAGAGGAAAGGTTATAGCCTATGCATCCTGATAGCTGAAAGTTCATGAGGTTAACTATCCTACACATGACTTGGAGCTAGCAGCTGTGGTCTTTGCATTCAAGATTTGGAGACACTATCTCTACGGAACAAAGTGCACCATCTTTACCGACCACAAGAGCTTGAAGTACTTCTTCGAGCAAAAAGATTTGAATATGAGGCACAGGCGGTGGTTGGAACTTATAAAGGATTATGATTGTGAAATCCACTACCATCCGGGCAAAGCCAACGTGGTGGCTGATGCCCTTAGCTGAAAGGAGAAGCCCGAGCCGATACGGGTAAAGGCATACCAACTGATTATGACCTCGGATGTGATGAAGCAAGTCAAAGAGTTTCAAGATGAGGCACTGAAGGAGGATCATCTTAACTCAGAACGAATGAGAGGTCTAGTCGCGGAGTTGGGAGACAACACATTAGGTGTCAAGACTCGATTTGGGCGTATGTGGATTCCTCGTTTTGGGGATCTACGTGTGAAGATATTGGACGAAGCCCACAAGACTCGATACTCCATTCATCCCAGTGCTACCAAGATGTACCAAGACATGAAGAAAGATTACTGGTGGCCGGGTATGAAGCATGATGTAGTGGAGTATGTGAGTAAATGCCTCACGTGTCTGCAAGTAAAAGCCGAGCATCAGAAGACGTATGGAAAGATTCAACCATTGGATATACCGGAATGGAAGTGGGAGCACATCACCATGGATTTCATTACGAAACTACCGCGTATCCCGAAAGGGTGTGATGCTATATGGGTGATTGTTGATCGCCTGACGAAAAGTGCCCACTTTCTACCGATACGAGAGACATATTCATCCGAGAGGTTGGCCGATCTTTTCATCAAAGAGATTGTGACTTGTCATGGTGTACCGGTGTCGATAGTGTCTAATCGCGACACCCGGTTTACATCCAAATTCTAGAAGAAGTTCCACGATGCTATGGGGACGAGGTTGCATATTAGCACGGCTTATCATCCTCAAATTGATGGTCAGTTGGAAAGGACCATTCAGACTTTGGAGGACATGCTTCGGGCATATGTTATTGACTTCGGGGGAAGTTGGGATGACCACTTTCCGTTAGCTGAATTCTCATACAACAACAGCTATCATGCCAGTATTGGCATGCCACCCTATGAGATGCTATATGGTAGGAGATGCAGGACACCCGTCTGTTGGGGTGATATTGGTCAGAAGGAATTGGGAAGCGTTGAAGTGATCGAGGCTACAACTGAAAAGCTTGAAAGGATCAAAGCCTATATGAAGGCAGCCAAAGACAGACAGAAGTCGTATGCTGACAAACGACGCAGGCCGATTGAGTTCCAGGTAGGAGATCGGGTCATGTTGAAGGTCTCGCCTTGGAAAGGAATCATTCGGTTCCGGAAGCAGGGTATGTTGAGTCCGCGGTATATAGGCCCTTTCCGAATCATTGCTCAAGTAGGAGAAGTGGCCTATAGGTTGGATCTACCAGATGAGTTAAGTGGAATTCACCCGGCCTTCCACGTATCTCATCTGAGGAAGTGTTTGGCGGATGAGGATATGATTGTCCCACTGGGGATATTGAGGAGATGAACGGCTCAACTATGTGGAGCAACCAGTGGCGATCATCGACCGCAAGGAGAAGAGGTTAAGAAATAAAGTGGTTCCTCTTGTGCATGTATAGTGGCGGCACAGGAAGGGATCCGAGTCAACGTGGGAAACTGAAACAGAAATGAGGCAGCATTACCCACGATTGTTTGAGGAATAACAGGTTTCGGGGACGAAACCTAAATAAGGGGGGTGGACTTGTAACACCCGGAAGTTTGACTTTTTGTAGTGATATGCGACTGAGTCTCAGTCGCATGGAATTCGTGCGACTGTAGGGTCAATCGCATATTGCTCGGACAATTGAAGGATCAACCGCATGGAACTCATGCGACTGAAGGTCCAGTCGCATGGTGTTCGTGCGACTGAAGGTCCAGTCGCCCCTGGACCTCGAGCGACTGAGCTGTAACTATAAAAGAGGGGCAGCCCTCCTCACTTCCCCAACACTTACACTTTTCAGTCGGGAGAAAGAGTAGAGAGCTAGAGAACAGAGAAAGAAGAGAAAGAAAGAAAGAACATGGTGATTCGGGCACGAGATTTGTTGAGAGGCTAGTCAAATCAAAGCTCTTCATCTTCTTCGAGATAATGTGAGTTCTAGAACCCCTCATTTACATGTTTTCAAATGATTTTGGGGCTGGATCACATATAAACCCTAATTTTGTAAAGTGTATGTTGACCCATTCGGGTGCAATCATGTTTAGTATGCTTAAAGTACGATTTTATACTTGTATGAGTATGGATGATGTCCTAGTATGATTCTCTAAGGTTTGGGAGAGTTAATTTGGGCTTAAATTGAGTTTAGAAGGGTTTTACAGCCGTACGTCGCGGCTGCTGTTCCTGATGAACTCCAGTCGCTGCCCAGTTAGGGATAGGCGACCGAAGGGCCAGTAGCATGATTAAGGAACGACTGATGTTCAAACGTATGATTGAGGCTCAGACGCACGACTGGGGCTCAGTCACACGAGAGGCCATGCGATTGAGGGTTTCAGTCGCATAGGTCCGTTCGCATAGTAGTTCAGTCGCCTGACTGAGGGTTAGTTGCCTAGAAGTCCATTCGCATATTGTTTATTCGTACGATAGGAAGCCCAGTCGCACAACTGTATGTCCATTCGCAGAGTGCCCAATCGCATGACTCAGTCGCATGGAGGCCATGCGACTGGAGTATGTTCAATCGCCCAAATAGGGCTGATGTGAATGAGGAGAGAAGTGTATGTATGATGTATGTAGGCTATGTATGATGTAGTCTTATATGATGGTAATGACTGATGATTTATAAATAACGGTGTTCCTCGTGTTGATGTATTCTTATCTTTTTATGACTTTACGTGAATGAACGAATAATTGAAGTATTATGTAACGTAAAGTGAAAGATAATGAAAGAGGAACATGATGACGAATGCATGTATTAATGAATGAATGAAAAGGAAATATGTTGATGAATACATGCATTAATGAATGAACGAACTAAGTCTTGCAAGCATTGAATTAAAGTAAATGGGTCCTTCTTTGTGATTGATCCTAGTCATGGCACCTCTACCGCTTACCTACTAGTACTGTGGCATACGCTCTATTGATTCACGGTCCACTGTGGCATACGCTCTATGGATTCACGGCCCAGTAGCTAAGACTGATCGGGGTATAGCATATGGTATTGGTACAAAAGTATTCAATGTGCAAGCAAAGATGAACGGGATCCTAGTCATTCGAGCACAGTAATCATAGTCATGTGCCATGAAGTGGGTAAAGCCTGACAGGATCCATATGAGAACTGAAATATAATGATGTATAACGAATGATGAAGATAATAAAGAATATTATCTATGTGTACGTATGATGTATGATTATGTGAAAGAACGAAATGGTTTGTAATGAAAACGAAGTATGTTTTAATATAAAACTAGAACTCACTCAGCAACGCTGACTTTTTATGTGTTTCCAGTTAGCAGGTAGTGTTGCTAGGGATGGCACGAGGCGGCTACTCAGCTCTTTTGGGATGGCGTTCTCCTTTTGATAATGCTGCAACGTCATGTGTTGTGGGTCCATAATGCACGCAACACATTATGTTGTATGCAAGTGCAAGATCTCTTGAGGATTCCCATAAACGGGATTACTTAAGGAATCTTCTTTATGATGAAAAATTTTAATGTTTTTTTTATACTAGAGGTCACTGTTTATGACCCTTTTTGAAATTGTGCTTTGTAATGTAATGCAACATTAGATGTTTTGTAATAGACGTATGTTGTATTAAATGACAAAAGTATTTATAGTAATATGAATGCTTATCACAGAAGTTCCGCTGCGTGATTTTATTGAGTTATTGTAAATTATGTCTTTTACGTGCAATGAATGTCCAACTATGAGGTGCCCGGGAGCGGGGTCTTACAGTTTGTGTCAGCATGAACTTTTGATATGAACACAATCTCTAAAATTACATATAAACCTAACATCAAATCTATGAAAATAGGTTCAGGTCCTAAGTCTTCCGCTGTTCATAAAACATTTGTATCTAAGGAGTTAAAGAGTTGAGATCAAGCTTAAAAGCAAAATCCTAGGAATCAAAACACGAAATTCACACAAAATAAAAAACATATTAACCTAACTACCCCTAAATATAAAATAGAATCAAATGTGTCTTCCACATCAAGGGTTAATAAAGTGTTGTTTAATCATTCTCAAAAGTATTGTGATATATGTGATGTAAGGCCCCGTACTCGGGACGCTCACAGTTGGTCATTTACAACATAAAACATTACCTATTATAAATTTAAGCAGCGGAATTAATTTTAACAAAAACCATTCATTCATTATAAACATTGTTGCTAAGCAATACATTCTAGTTCATGGGTCACAAAATGATTAGTCGAATAAATTACAAAACAATAGTATTATCAAAACATAAACGGATGTCAGTCTTGCCCGCCAAATAGCCATCCGAGTGTGCCATCATCAGCAACCTGTTACCTGCCAACTGGAAAATACATAAAAGTCAGCGTTGCTGAGTGAGTTCTAGTTTTATAATTAAAGTACTTCACTTTTCATTCAAAAACCGTTCCTCATTTTCATAGGTGATCATACATCGTACGTACACATAGGTAATAATTTCACTATCATCATCATCATTCAATTCGTACTTTCATCATTATTCTTTCGGTCTTTTGCAACACAGAGTCGCTCACCCATTAGCAATCTCATGGATTTGCAAGACTTTCAGTCTTTTGCAACCCATAGTTGCTCACCCATTACCAATCTCAAGGATTGCAAGTCTTTCGGTCTTTTGCAACCCATAGTTGCTCACCCTCTGTCAATTTCAAAGATTGCAAGTCTTTCAGTCTTTTGCAACCCATAGTTGCTCACCCATTGTCAATCTCAAAGATTGCAAGTCTTTCGGTCTTTTGCAACCCATAGTTGCTCACCCATTGTCAATCTCAAAGATTGCACCCTGTGTGCATCCTTCGGGGTAGCTAACCCGCATCACAGTTGACTAACGACAACAATGCCGTGCACCTCTTTACATTTGCTCGTAAGCCTTTACTTATTTACTTTCCACCTTTCTTTATCATTAATCTTTCACTTTATTAATGATAATACTTCTTCGTTAAATTTTAAACACTCTTCATCATGACATTTCATACATAACAATATTTAAATAATAATATTGTTAACAATAATAAAATACTAATAATAACATCAGTAACAATAACAAGGGTTAATCATTTATCATCATTGTATGCATAAAACATCATTATTAAATAACCCTAGTTAACCCTGGTCAAAACCCTAAAAATCCAGATTCCCAGAAAATTTTTGTAAAAAAAAATTCTAAGTGTTTAGGTGCATGAGCCCTGTTCAGACTTTTCACCACTATGTAGACTCACCAGCCTACACTTAGAAACTTTTTCAGCTTAGGCGTATGAGCTATTCAGGCGTATTAGCACTATTTAGACTCATTACCCTGTACTTAGAAAAATCTCAGGCGTATGAGTACTATTCAGGCATATACCCTATACTTAGTTTTTCTAAGTCATTATTTTAGGCACAAGAGTACTGTTTAGACTCATTAGGGCACTGTTTAGACTTATCATCTCACACTTAGATTTTTAAGCCTAATTTTTCAGGCATATGAGCCCTGTTTGGGCACATCACCTTACACAACTTTTTCTAAATCATTTTCAAGCATATAAGCACTGTTGAGACATATCACCTTACACTTAGAAAATAATTCCAGGCGTAAGAGCACTATTTAGGGTCATCACCCTACACTTAGTTTTCTAAATCATTATTTCAGGCACATGAGCACTGTTGGGAAGCATAAGCCCCAACACTTAAATTCTATCATAATTTGGGAGTATAAGGACTGTTCAGACTTATGAGCCTTGTATAGGCGTATTAGCAGTCTGTCATATATTTTAAGCTGTTTTCAGTCCCAAACATTACATCACTTAGTTCTAGCATTCACATGCCATTTCTAAGCATGAACTTAACACATTCATAACCATACATCTTCCCAAAACATACCCGACCCACATACACATGCATATGAACATACGGGTATAATACCCAACCTTATAAAAACATACATACATGTATTTCCATCCCCAAAAATCGTATAAAACATGTAAAAATATGGGGTCCTAGAAGTCACCTTGGTTGTTTTCAGGTTTTATACTCTTCCTTGAACTTCCCGAATGTTTCCAACACCTAAAACACACTAAAAGATACAACCCGAACATTCAATAACACATATGAGCACATAACCGAGACTAGATCGACCAAGAATAACTTAAAACACAAAATTTTACCTTAAACTTTGAATTCTTCTTCTTTCTCTCTCTAAAACTCGAATTCCCTGCTCTTTCTCTCTCTTAAAATATCGAATGAAAGGATGTGCAGGATGAAATGGGGGGCCATGCCCCCTTTTCACCAACTTTTACCAGCTTTGCTTCTTTTTACACTTTCGGTCCCCAAACTTTGGGTTGACCTTCATTTCCCCCTTTTTCCCTTTTCTTTTATTCCTTCATTCCTTTATAATAAAAAAAATTACGGGTGTTACAAGTCCACCCCCTTATATAGGTTTCGTCCCCGAAACCCGTTATTCCTCAAACAGATGAGGATAATGCTGCTTCATCTCTTCCTTAGTCTCCCATGTGGATTCGGATCCCTTTCTGTGCTTCCACTGTACACGCACAAGAGGAACCAATTTATTCCTTAACTTCTTTTCCTTACGATCAATGATTGCCACTGGTTGCTCCACGTAATTGAGTCGTTTGTCTACTTCAATGTCCTCCAGTGGTACAATCATATCCTCATCAGCTAAGCACTTTCTCAGATGAGATACATGGAATGTGGGATGAATTCCACTTAACTCATCTGGCAGTTCAAGTCGATAGGCTACCTCTCCTATTCGTGCGATGATTCGGAAAGGTCCTATATATCTCGGGCTCAGCTTACCTCGTTTCCTAAATCGGATAATCCCTTTCCAAGGTGAGACCTTCAACATCACTCGGTCGCCAACCTGGAATTCCATCGGCCTTCGTCTCTTGTCAGCATACGAATTTTGTCTATCTTTCGCCGCCTTCATGAAGGCTTTGATCTTTTCTAACTTCTCAGTCGTTGCTTCAACTACCTCGACACCTCCCAGTTCCTTCTGCCGATGTCTCCCCAACATACGGGCGTCCTACATTTCCTACCGTATAGCATCTCGTAGGGTGGCATGCCAATACTGGCATGATAACTGTTATTGTACGAGAATTCTGCTAAAGGTAAGTGATCATCCCAACTTCCTCCAAAATCGATCACGCATGCTCGAAGCATATCCTCAAGCATCTGTATCGTCCTCTCAGACTGACCGTCTATCTGAGGGTGATATGCTGTACTAATATGTAGCCTCGTCCCCATTGCATCATGAAATCTCTTCCAAAACTTGGAGGTAAACGGGTGTCACGATCAGACACAATAGACACCGGCACACCATGACGAGCTACGATTTCCTTGATTAACAGATCTGCCAGTTTTTCAGATAAGTACGTTTCGCGGATCGGTAGGAAGTGAGCACTCTTCGTCAAGCGATCGACTATCACCCATATGGCATCATACCCTTTCGGGGTACGTGGTAGTTTTGTAATGAAATCCATGGTGATGTGCTCCCACTTCCACTTGGGTATATCCAACGGTTGGATCTTCTCGTACGGTTTCTGGTGTTCTGCCTTTACTTGTAAACAAGTCAGGCACTTACTCACGTACTTCACTACGTCACGTTTCATACCCGGCCACCAGTAATCCTTCTTCATATCGTGGTACATTTTGGTAGCACCAGGGTGAATGGAGTATCGAGTCTTATGGGCATCGTCCATTATCTTTCCACGTAGATCCCCGTACCGAGGAATCCACATTCGTCCGAATCGGGTCTTAACACCAAGAGTTTTCTCACCCAATTCCGTAACTAGACCTCTTATCCTTTCGGAGTTAAGACGATCTTCTTTCAAAGCCTCGTCTTGAAACTCCTTAACCCGTGTCATTACGTCGGAGGTCATAATTAACTGATAAGCCTTTACCCGAATCGGCTCGGGTCTCTCCTTTCGGCCAAGGGCGTCTGCCACCACGTTGGCTTTGCCCCAGATGGTAATGGATTTCGCAATCATAATCCTTTATGAGCTCTAACCATCGTCCTTTCCTCATGTTCAGATCTTTCTGCTCGAAGAAGTACTTCAAGCTTTTGTGGTCGGTGAAGATGGTGCACTTCGTCCCGTATAGATAGTGCCGCCAAATCTTCAACGCGAAAACCACCGCGGCTAGCTCTAGATCGTGCGTGGGATAGTTGACTTCGTGGGTCTTCAGCTGTCGGGATGGGTAGGCTATTACCCTTCCATGTTGCATCAACACACAACCTAGCCTAGAATAAGATGCATCCGAATAGACCACTAAGTCTTCACTTCCCTCGGGCAATGTCAGGACAGGAGCTTGTGTCAGTCTCGTCTTCAACTCCTCAAAGGCATCTTCCTGTTCTCGACCCCACACGAACTTTACGTCCTTGCGAGTCAATTTGGTCAAAGGTAAGGCTATTTTGGAGAAGTCTGGAATAAATCTCCTGTAATAGCCCGCTAATCCTAAGAAGCTACGAATCTCGGATGGCGTCTTTGGTGACTTCCATTGCATCACGGCCTCAACCTTTGCTGGGTCTACCATAATTCCTTCGGCATTAACGACATGACCCAAAAATGGAACCTCGCGCAACCAGAAAGCACACTTGGAGAATTTGGCATACAACTTCTCTCTCCTAAGTGTTTCCAACACCTCCCGAATGTGACCGGCATGCTCTTCCTCGCTCCTTGAATAAATCAAGATATCATCGATAAATACAATCACTGATTTATCCAACATTGGCCAAGACACTCGATTCATCAAATCCATAAAAGCAGCTGGCGCGTTGGTTAAACCAAAGGACATAACAAGAAACTCGTAGTGCCCATAACGCGTACGAAAAGCTGTTTTAGGAATGTCTTGCTCCCTTACTTTTAATTGATGGTAGCCAGATCGAAGATCTATCCTTGAGAACCAACTGGCACCTTGGAGCTGATCAAACAAGTCATCGATCCTCGGTAGTGGATACCGATTCTTTATTGTCAACTTGTTTAATTCGCAGTAGTCGATACACATTCTCATACTACCGTCCATCTTCTTTACGAATAAGACCGGGGCAACCCAAGGAGAGATGCTCGGTCTGATAAAACCCTTATCAAGCAACTCTTGCAGTTGCTCCATCAATTCTTTCATCTCCGTCGGAGCTAATCGATACGGTGCCTTGGCGACAGGTTGGGCACCGGGTATCTAGTCGATTTGAAATTCGATTTCACGATCAGGTGGCAATCCCGACAAGTCTTCCGGGAACACATCTGGAAAATCACACACAACCGGAACATCGGATAGTTGTGGTGTTGGCGTTTCCACATCTTTCACATAACATATGTAGGCGCTGCACCCACGCCTCATACACTTACCTGCCACCGCCATCGAAATCACCTTCGGAATCATCGTTACCCGATCACCGTATATTGTCACCAGACTTCCGTCAGATGCCGTCAGTCTAATCATCTTCTTACGACATACAATATTCGCTTCATAGGTTGCCAACCAATCCATCCCTAACACTACATCAAATCCACCTAGGGGCATCACATGTAATCTAGCAGCAAACCTATGGCCTTCTAACTCTATGGTACAGTCCTCTATCACATCAGCAACTCTAGCGGACTTACCAATTGCGGTTTCTACTTCAAAGGGCTCACCAATGCATTTACTACTAATCGGCAGTTTAGCATAGAAAGTAGCAGAAATAAAACTCCTACTAGCACCAGAATCAAATAACACAAAAGCAAGAGTTTGATTTACTAGAAACGTACCTGACACAACATCGGGGTCCGTGCTTGCCTCCTTCCTGGTCATGGTGAAAGCTCTGGCACTCGCCCTCTGCCCTTCAGTTCCGGCCATCTTCTTTCCCCCGGAACTCTCAGCCCTCGGCCTCCTACAGTCCTTGCTTATATGGCCCTCCTCACCGCAGGTATAACACCTCAGCGCCTTACAGTCTTTGTAGATGTGGTCTGGTTTCCCGCACTTAAAACACACCTTGAGCCCCAATCTGCACTCACCCGTATGCTCCTTCCCGCACTTGCCACACCTTTTGGGCCCCGAGCTTGATGACCCCACCCTACGGTCATCCACTCTCCTCCTCTTGTTGTTCGGGGTAAAATCACCACGCCCGAATCGTTTCCCATTCCAATTCTGGTC
The DNA here is from genome assembly GCA_024085815.1 of Flaveria linearis. NCBI lineage: Eukaryota > Viridiplantae > Streptophyta > Magnoliopsida > Asterales > Asteraceae > Flaveria > Flaveria linearis. The sequence goes on along the minus strand of CM044010.1, from coordinate 37,825,164 downwards.
AGCACCACTGGATTTCTTTGCCTCCACCACTATCACTTCCCTCTCATCATAAAGTCTTCGCGCCAAATCCACTGCCGACCTAAAGGTGCTCGGTCGAGCAACGATCAGGTGCCTGCGAATGTCGGCTGGCAGTCCCTGAATGTACCGGTTGATCTTTCGAGACACCGGCGTCACCTGATCCGGCACCAGTCTCGCCATCTCATTAAATTTTGTGGTGTACTGTTGATGGGTCATGGTCCCTGCCTCAAATTGCAGGAACTCTCTCTCAATCCTGTCGAGTTCCCTATGAGGGAAGAACTCCTCCATCACTAGTTGCTTCAGTTCCTTCCATCGCACCTTCCCGATGGCTCTAGTACCCTCATCTTGGATAATATTGTCCCACCAACATAATGCCGAGTCTGCGAAAGAGTGAGTTGCAAACTTCACCTTTTGATCTTCGCGACACTCACTGATCTCAAGCACTGCCTCCATCTCCCTCACCCAGCGGTAAGCAGCAGCAGCATCGCCATTACCATCAAAAGTCAGGGGCTTGCACCTTTGGAATGCCGCATAGCTGCATCCCTTGGTTGTCACCCCTACTACAGCATCCTCCTCCTCGTCAGACACTATCGTCTCCGGCTCTGGCCATCCCTCCTCTCTATTGCTTTCCTTCCCCGTCGACTCTCTCCTGTCCTCCTTCTCCTTTCTCTCCTCATTCCTCACAGCTCGAATAACATCGGTCACTACAGATGGCATAACTACCTGCAGGACCTGGTGTACCTCATCAGCAATCGCCTCCCTAGCTGAGGCATTCAGGCTGGCATTCTCATTTCCCTCAGTCCAGTCAGAAACCTCAGGGTTCTCATGGGTCATCTCAGCAGCCTTGGCACTACTCCTGGTCATACGCGGTCTACCTCTACCTTTAGAAACTTTAGTAGGTTTTTCCCAGCCATTTCCTAAGCACTATAAGATTCAAACACCAAAACAGTCATTCAAGGTAATAGCTCAGTTTATGTTAAGTATAGTAAGTCCCAAATTACAGTGGCCAGTTATGATTAGCCACTTACTTTACTTTTCACACCCCAAGTATTTCCTATCCTGACTACATCAGTATCTAAATCTACTAAGAACACATAAGCCATATAGCACACGCACATAATTCTGGTTGACTTTTAAGAAAACAATACCTGATGGCACATGGCTACTCGGGCTGACATCCCTCTTCCTGTCCCATTTTCAGTTTAAGTTAAGGTTTATTTTGAAAAATTTACCCGTTTCACTTAAACTTTGGCTCTGATAACAACATGTAAGGCCCCGTACCAGGGACGCTCACAGTTGGTCATTCACAGCATAAAACATTACCTGTTATAAATTTAAGCAGCAAAGTTAATTTTAACAAAAACCTTTCATTCATTATAAACACTGTTGCTAAGCAATACATTCTAGTTCATGGGTCACAAAATGATTAGTCGAATGAATTACAAAACAACAGTATTATCAAAACATAAACGGAAGTCAGTCTTGCCCGCCAAATAGCCATCCGAGTGTGCCATCATCAGCAACTTGTTACCTGCCAACTGGAAAATACATAAAAGTCAGCGTTGCTGAGTGAGTTCTAGTTTTATAATTAAAGTACTTCACTTTTCATTCAAAAACCGTTTCTCATTTTCATAGGTGATCATACATCGTACGTACACATAGGTAATAATTTCACTATCATCATCATCGTTCAATTCGTACTTTCATCATTATTCTTTCGGTCTTTTGCAACACAGAGTCGCTCACCCATTAGCAATCTCACGGATTTGCAAGACTTTCGGTCTTTTGCAACCCATAGTTGCTCACCCATTACCAATCTCAAGGATTGCAAGTCTTTCGGTCTTTTGCAACCCATAGTTGCTCACCCTCTGTCAATCTCAAAGATTGCAAGTCTTTCGGTCTTTTGCAACCCATAGTTGCTCACCCATTGTCAATCTCAAAGATTGCAAGTCTTTCGGCCTTTTGCAACCCATAGTTGCTCACCCATTGTCATTCTCAAAGATTGCAAGTCTTTCGGTCTTTTGCAACCCATAGTTGCTCACCCATTGTCAATCTCAAAGATTGCACCCTGTGTGCATCCTTCGGGGTAGCTAACTCGCATCACAGTTGACTAACGATAACAATGCCATGCACCTCTTTACATTTGCTTGCAAGCCTTTACTTATTCATTTACGTTCCACCTTTCTTTATCATTAATCTTTCACTTTATTAATGATAATACTTCTTCGTTAAATTTTAAACATTTTTCATCATGACATTTCATACATAACAATATTTAAATAATAACATTGTTAACAATAATAAAATACTGATAATAACATCAGTAACAATAACAAGGGTTAATCATTTATCATCATTGTATGCATAAAACATCATTATTAAATAACCCTAGTCAACCCTGGTCAAAACCCCAGAAATCCAGATTCCCAGAAAATTTTTGTAAAAAAAAATTCGAAGTGTTTGGGCGCATGAGCCCTGTTCAGACTTTTCACCACTATGTAGACTCACCAGCCTACACTTAGAAACTTTTTCACCTTAGGCGTATGAGCTATTCAGGCGTATGAGCACTGTTTAGACTCATTACCCTGTACTTAGAAAAATCTCAGGCATATGAGTACTATTCAGGCATATTACCCTGTACTTAGTTTTTCTAAGTCATTATTTTAGGCACAAGAGTACTATTTAGACTCATTAGGGCACTGTTTAGACTTATCATCTCACACTTCGACTTTTAAGCCCATTTTTTTCAGGCGTATGAGCCCTGTTTGGGCACATCACCTTACACAACTTTTTCTAAATCATTTTCAAGCATATGAGCATTGTTGAGACATATCACCTTACACTTAGAAAATAATTCCAGGCGTAAGAGCACTATTTAGGCTCATCACCTTACACTTAGTTTTCTAAGTCATATTTCGGGCACATGAGCACTGTTGGGAAGCATAAGCCCTAACACTTAAATTCTATCATGATTTTGGGAGTATGAGGACTGTTCAGACTTATGAGCCTTGTATAGGCGTATTAGCAGCCTGTTCACATATTTTAAGCTGATTTCAGTCCCAAACATTACATCACTTAGTTCTAGCATTCACATACCATTTCTAAGCATGAACTTAACACATTCATAACCATACATCTTCCCAAAACATACCCGACCCACATACACATGCATATGAACATACGGGTATAATACCCAGCCTTATAAAAACATACATACATGTATTTCCAGCCCCAAAAATCGTACAAAACATGTAAAAATGTGGGGTCCTAGAACTCACCTTGGTTGTTTTCGGGTTTTATACTCTTCCTTGAACTTCCCGAATGTTTCTAACACCTAAAACACACTAAAACATACAACCCGAACATGCAATAACACATATGAGCACATAACCGAGACTAGATCGACCAAGAATAACTTAAAACACAAAATTTTACCTTAAACTTCGAATTCTTCTTCTTTCTCTCTCTAAAACTCGAATTCCCTGCTCTTTCTCTCTCTTAAAATATCGAATGAAAGGATGTGCAGGATGAAATGGGCGGCCATGCCCCCTTTTCACCAACTTTTACCAGCTTTACTTCTTTTTACACTTTTGGTCCCTAAACTTTGGGTTGACCTCCATTTCCCCCTTTTTCCCTCTTCTTTTATTCCTTCATTCCTTTTTAATAAAAAAATTACGGGTGTTACATGTGATATGTACAATCATAACATATCTGAGTGTTATTTTAACAAGTACTATCACATATGTGATATGACAAACCACACAACTGATGATTGCTACTTTAACAAATACTGTGCATTATGTGACGAACAAAATCATAATACTGAGGATTGCTTCTTCAGAAAGAACTCACCTAGGAAGGATTTTGGTAATCAAGGATATGTTAATCCAAAATTTCAAAGAAATCATAATCTTGGTTTTCAAAATTTACCAAAAAAACCATCTCTGGCTTTGAGATCCTTCAGAAGAATTAATTCTGATTATGATAATCAATATAATGTCAGATCACAAAAATACAATTGAGGAAACTTTATTCCATGTTCTGTGAGAATGAAAAATGAAACATTTAACAAAAAAAACTTTTCTAATGTTTTAAATGATGGTTCAAAATTTCTTGATGATAATCTTGAAAACAAATTTAATGCTTTGAGGTCAAAACAAAGAAAAGATAATTAGATTGTTTTTCAAAGAGGATTTGAAAATCCCAAATTTCAAAAGAAACCTAATGTAAACAAACTCCATTTTAAGCAGTTTACCATTATGGATAAATATGGAAAGGCCAAGACCATCTCTGATTGGGTTACTAACTCAACTTAAATGTCTTTGAATGCAGGTACGCCCACAAAGACCAGCAAACACATGGTATGTTGACAGTGGGTGTAGCCGGCATATGACAGGCAAGCAAGCCTTACTTCAAGACTTTAAGACAAAAGATGGTACTCACGTGGCTTTTGGTGGAGATGCAGGTGGAAAGAAAACCGGTGAAGGTACGGTATCTAATGGAATTATAAGTTTTCAAAAAGTCAACATCTGTGAATAGTTGAACTTTAATCTTTTAAGTGTTTCATAAATATGCGATAAATCTTATTCTGCTTTATTTGATGAATCTTATTGTTATATTTTAATGCCAGGATTTCAGATTATCAAGGAGTGGGTTGTTGTTAAAGTTGTTTGAGATAGATATGTCTACAAGTTAGATATGTCTCATGTTGACCCTTCAATAGAAACAATTTGCCTCATTACTCACGCATCAAATGATGAAAGCCAGCTTTGGCATAGACATCTCGGTCATTCCAACTTCAAAAACATGAACAAACTTGCAGCAGGAAGTCATGTAGTAGGAATTCCATCAAAGAAGTTCGCTACATTAGATCTTTGTATAGCATGTTTGAAAGGAAAACAACACAGAGCGTCTTATAAGTCCGAACAGATAAACTCAACATCAAAGCCTCTACAGATGTTACAAATGGATTTATTTGATCCTGTAAACGTGCAGAGCATTGGAAAGAAATCATATTGTTTAGTTATCATTGATGACTATACAAGTTTTTTTGGGTTTTCTTTTTACGTGCAAAATCTGAAACGGCTGAATTGTTAAAAGAGTTTATCACTAAAGTAGAAAATCAAATTGATCTAAAAGTCAAAATAATTAGAAGTGATAATGGAACAGAATTCGAAAACGCTAATGTTGATTTGTTCTGGGCAAGAAAAGGGATAGCTCATCAATTAAGTGCTCCTAGAAGTCCATAACAAAACGAAGTTGGAGAAAGGAAAAACTGCACATTGATTGAAGCAGCTCGTGCAATTTTAGTAGATGGTATGATTCTAATCACTTTTTGGGATGAAGCCATTTCAACTGCATGTTTCATTTAAAATCATACTCTCTTGGTGAAAGACAAACAGAAAACTCCTTATGAGTTGATGTTTGGCGGGAAATCAAATATAAATTTTCTTAAATATTTTGGTTGTCTGGTTTTGATTTTAAATTCAAATGATCAGCTAGGCAAGTTTTATTCAAAATTTGATAATAGATTTTTCTTGGATATTCGTCAGCTTCTAAAGCTTATAGAGTTTATAATTATAATAAGAATGTTATCATTGAAACGTTTAATATTAAATTCCTTGAAAATTCTTTTCCATCAGTTGTAAATAGTCCAGCGTGGTTATTTGATTTAGATTCATTGTTAAACTCATTCCATTTTAATCTGTTTGAATCTTCTTGTGTTAACAGGAAACAAGTACGAGATCTTGGATCCTTTAGTGACGATTCAGACTCTGATGATATGGATGATTCAAGCCCAAACTATCTGTTTTTCTTATTTGTGAGAGATCCCATCTTCAATTCAGAGAATCATGATAAACAAATTCCTGAGCAACAACAAGTTCCTAAAAATTCTGATGATTCATAACCACTTCGTAATGATGGTAATGAGTTTGTGCAACCTGAGTCCAAAACATCATCTATCTCTAGTGATGCAGTTGATACTTGTAATCTTAATTACTTTATCAACTCACCGACTCAAGTTCCAAATTTCAATTCACATTCTTCTAGCCTACTGCATCTGCTCTTTAACTTGAATCAAGCAAATCTGGATGTTAATGTTCAAAGTGATGAGATTTCGACATCTCGTATTCACAAGAACCATCCAACATCTCAGATTATTGGTCCATTGAATTAGAGAACAATAAAGAGTAAATCAGAACAAGCAAACCTGTGCTTATACTCTTGTTTCTTTCTCATATTGTTCCTAAAAATGTTACCAAAGCGTTAAAGGACAATGGTTGGATTGAGGCTATCCAAGAAGAATTACTGCAATTCTGCAAACAAGAAGTATGGAATCTGGTGGATTTACCTGAAGGAGAAAATTCTATAGGCATAAAATGGTTGTTTAGGAATAAAACTGATGATCGAGGAGTAGTCAATAGAAACAAGGCGAGACTAATTGTACAAGGTGCCACACCCTCAATTTCCACAAACGGGGTTTTACCGTTAGGCGTGTGACATACCAGGATCTCAGACACGGTCATATCGAACGACACTATATGAATTTGAAAATAAACGTTTGACTTCATTCAACGGAACATAAACGACATTAACAACATTGCGGAAGCGTATACATGATTGTGAATCCATTGCATAAAAGTCACAAGTGCTAAGTCTAAACAAAATGTTGAATGCATGAAAATAAGATCGATGAATGCATGTCCTGAGTGCGTTCCTGAAGCGTGCATCATGAGCTTATGCGTTCCTGTGACCTGAGAAAACATGCTAAAATGTGTCAACATAAAGTTGGTGAGTTCACAGGTTTAATCAACAAGAAAATGTGTCTGAAAGCATTTCAATGGTTTAGTATATAAAGCATATCGTTAGGTAGCTAGCCTGTGTTCATGTTACTTAGGGTTTCGAACCGAAACTGACTGTTTACGTCCTATATGTTTGTTGTATCCCCGTCACGTCTCACCAGATAGTGACAAATGTTAGGTCAATTTTGCTCCCGTTTGACCTCCAATCAAGCTAGCGTGACTAGCCCAGGCGAGGTTTGTCAGACCCAGTAGTACTACTCAGAATTACCTCGCTACACATTACTAACGGTTCGAGAGTGTCAGGACTGTTATGTGTGTTTGCACTAACGTAACATGCGATATCAATAATACTACAACCATTTATGTAAATCTGTTTGCATGTTTTCTCCCCCAAAAGGAAAGAAAGACAAATAGGGGCCATGAAGACTCACTAATGATGTAGTATGTAGGATGGAAGCCTCCCAAGTGTTGTTACAATGGACTGTCAAACACCTATTGATAGTTATGTTAAGCGTTAATGTTATGTCTAGTGTTAATAGAAATGTTTAATCGGGTCGGGTCGCATTGGCTCGGTCGTCGGTGACACACACAAGCAGGCATACACATATCAAACCTTATGTAGATCCCAATTGAATTGTCGTTAATTGCAAACAGTTAGGTTATTTTAGATTGAAAAAGTATGTGCTTGTTGATTGCCTTGACTTTAATCTTTGTGATCAAGAAATGACACTTTATTGATTGTTACCTCATCATCACACGATAGGCACACCGCACACAAGGAGAATTCACTCACAATGACTCCAATCGCATAACAAGGCTAGACGCGTGACTGGACAACTCACTCGCACGAATGGGCCTTCAATCGTACGAATCAATCTCACTCGTACGATTGAACCCTCACTCGTACGACTTAGCATTCAGTTGTACCACACATCACCCATTCGCACGACTCAACGGCCAATCGCACGACTGAACCTTCATTCGTACGATTGGACCTTCAGTCGTGTGATACTCAGTCGCACACATTCGTCGGATTGACTCAATCGCACACATTCATCCGATTGACTCAATCGCACATACTCTCAATCGCTTGCATTCAGTCGCACGACAAGCCCATACGTCTGGACTCAGCCGCACGACTCACCCCAGTGGCACCACTCAGTCGCACGACATGCCCAGTTGTACGGCTCAGTTGTACGACTGCCACAGTCGCGAACTGCAGCAGATCACGACTGCTGGTGTGGCTGAACAGCCTTCGGCTGTTCCGTGCATGGTTTTCACACATCAAGGACTTCTAGAAACACTTTCCTAATATGTCTAAGTAAAATGCACATGCTGATTGACCTCACACGCACCCCCACGAACACATGCATTCGGGTTGAACCCGAGCACCCGAACCCTAGATTTGCAGCAGTGAAACGGGTAATTAAATGGACGACCAAGGTCGCCTACCTGTTAGAAACGTGTTATCTCAGCTGTAGTGTAGCTTAGCCAGCAAAAACGAACTCAAACGAGGTGATTGTTGGTGCTAGGAGGTGGTAGAGAGGTGGAGGAGGAGATGGTGAAGAAGAAGAAGAAATGGGAGTGAAATGAAAATTTGGGCTGGTAAGGGGTTTGTATACCCAGCCCTAGTTTGGCAATTTGTCACGTTTGGTCCTCACACTTTGTCCCCGAGTTCCCGAATTTGTTTCGGTTAATAACGATGTAAATGGGCGAGCTATGTTAATTAAGAGGATTCCTTAAGTAATCCCGTTTATTTGAATCCTCTACAAACACCAATATTAGTATTATATATCACAATTTATTTAACGATGTCGGTGGCGATGCTTGTATACATTTCGGGTAGTAATGGGAATGTAACAATGATAATGACAAAAGTCTGAATGGTGTTAACCTGAAGTTACGGTGTGTCACATTATCCCCCTGTTGTAGGAATTTTCGTCCCGAAAATTAGAACATCATGTTACGAGGTTCAACGCGGAATACAAGGCTCAACGGTTTGTAACGTATGTCGAATAGAGTTTCTGCGTATCTTAAGAGGTAGATGCCTGATTTTGGAACAGTTGCGGGTCTTCTTCTTCATCTGATCCTCGCGTTCCCAGGTAAATTCTGGTCCACGCTTTGAGCTCCAACGGACTTTGACGATAGGGATACGACTATGTTTGAGCGTCTTGACCACTCGGTCCGTGACTTCCACCAGTTACTCGACGAAATGTAGTTGTTCGTCCACATGTATCTCGTCTAACGGAATGATAAGATTCTCATCTGCAAGGCATTTTCTCAGGTTTGACACATGGAACACATCGTGTACTCCATGGAGTTCTTCGGGTAGGTTCAGCTGATAGGCCACGGGGCCAACCCGTTTGAAAATCTCAAACGGTCCCACGTATCTAGGGCTTAGTTTCCCACGTTTTCCGAAACGTATCATGCCTTACTAAGGTGACACTTTCAAAAGCACTTTGTCGCCTATTTGAAATTCCAACAGTCGGCGATGCTTATCAGCGTAACTCTTCTGTCGGTCACGTGCTGCCGCCATATGGTTACGGATCTGGACGATCTTCTCGGTTGTCTCGTGCACAAGTTCAGGGCGGTAAGTTGACTTTCTCCAACTTCCACCTAAAAAATAGGTGACCGGCACTTACGCCTATACAGTGCCTCGAATGGAGCAGCTTTGATCGAGGTGTGGTAGCTGTTATTGTAAGAAAACTCAACTAGCGGTAAATGAGTTTCCCAACTACCGCCGAAGTCTATCACGCAGGCACGCAGCATGTCATCCAAGGTCTGGATCGTATGCTCACTCTAGAAATCGGTTTTTGGGTGATAAGCGGTGCTCATATCCAACCGTGTTCCCAATGCCCGTTGTAAAGACTGCCAGAAGTGTGACATGAATCGAGCGTCACGATCATAGATAATGGAAGTCGGCACACCATGCCGAGAGACTATTTCCCTTAGGTAGATACGAGTTAACTTTTCCAGGCGATCAGTCTCCCGGATTGCCAGGAAGTGCGCGGATTTCGTCAGACGATCCACGATCTCCCAAATGGTATCGCATCCGCTAGGAGTTCTCGGCAGTTTTGTGATGAAATCCATTGATATCTGCTCCCACTTCCATACTAGAATTTCTAGTTGTTGAAGTAGTCCAGAGGGTCGTTGATACTCCACCTTAACTTTAGAACAGGTCAAACATCTGCTTACATATGTGGCGATATCGGCTTTCATGTTTGGCCACCAGTAAAGAACCTTAAGGTTGTGGTACATCTTGTCTGAACCAGGGTGGATTGAGTACCGGGATTTATGAGCTTCGTCCATTACTAGCTCTCGTGGGTCTCCATACGAGGGAACCCATGTTCGATCCATGAAGTAGTGGATTCCATCAGACTTGGTTTCCAGTTGCTTCTCCATGCCTCGTAGCGATTCGGCTTTCAGGTTCTCGTCTTTTAACGCCTCAAGTTGAGCATTGCGGATCTGACCGGGTAAACCGGTGTGAATGGTGAGTTGCAATGCAAGAACTCGTCTTGGCTTGGGTGTTTCCTTCCGACATAGGGCATCTGCTACTACATTGGCCTTTCCCGGATGATACTTGATCATACAATCGTAGTATTTTAATAGCTCGACCCAACGACGTTGTCTCATGTTCAGCTCCTTCTGTTCAAAGATGTGCTGGAGACTATTGTGATCGGTGTAACTGGTGCACTTGGTACCGTACAAGTAGTGTCTCCATATCTTGAGTGCGAATACAACTGCTCCCAACTCTAGGTCATGTGTCGTGTAGTTCTTCTCGTGAACCTTCAATTGTCGGGATGCATAAGCAATCACCTTATTGCGTTGCATTAGCACGCAACCGAGGCCTTGAATAGAAGCATCACAGTATACTACAAAATCATCTGTTCCCTCAGGCAGGACAGAATCGGTGCCGTACAGAGCTTCTGCTTTAGAACCTGGAATGCTGCTTCTTGTTTGTTACCCCAATTGTACATGGTGCCTTTATGAGTTAAGCGGTGAGAGATTGAGCAATCTTTGAAAACCCTTCGAGGAACCGTCGATAATAGCCAGCCAACCCGAGGATCTGTCGTACCCCAGTTGGAGTCTTAGGCGTAGCCCAGTTCTTTTTGGCTTCTATTTTTGCCGAGTCAACATGTATCCCATCCTCATTGACCACATGACCTAAGAAGTGGACCTCTCGTATCCAGAAGTCACACTTTGAAAATTTCGCGTACAGTTGTTCTCGTTTCAGCAGCTCCAGAATCAGTCTAAGGTGCTCTTCATGTTCTTCCTTATTCTTTGAATAAATAAGGATGTCATCGATGAAGACAATGATGAACTTGTCCAAATAGGGTTTGCACACTCGCTTCACGAGATCCATGAAAACCGCTGGCGCATTGGTCAACCCGAAGGGCATAACCAAAAACTCGTAGTGGCCATACCTCGTTCTGAATGCAGTCTTTGAAATGTCTTCATCTCGAATCCTTAGTTGGTGATAACCCGATCTCAGATCTATCTTAGAGTAGAAACTCGACCCTTGAAGTTGATCGAACAAATCATCGATGCGCGGGAGGGGATAACGATTCTTAACCGTGGCTTTGTTCAATTCCCCGTAATCGATACACATACGAAAAGTTCCGTCCTTCTTCTTGACAAACAGGACTGGGGCTCCCCAAGGTGATGAGCTAGGTCTGATAAACCCTTTTTCCAATAATTCCTGCAATTGCGTAAACAGCTCTTGTAGTTCTTTTGGAGCTAATCTGTACGGTGCTTTTGCGATAGGGGTGGTTCCAGGCACAAAATCAATCTGGAACTCGACTTGGTGACGCGGTGGGAGACCTGGTAGGTCTTCAGGGAAAACCTTGGGATTATCACGTACAACAGGAATATCCTCAATCTTCTTTTCATCGGTTTCTTTTTCGGTGACCATAGCAAGGAAAGCGGTTTGACCCTTACGCAAACACTTCTGGGCCTTCATGTAGGAGATAATTCCGGAGACTGTACCACTCCTTTCGCCCTGAACAGACAAAACCTCACCACTAGGAAGGGATACACGAATGACTTTCTCACCACAGATGATCTCAGCTTGATTCTTAGATAGCCAGTCCATACCCACAACTACGTCGAAGCTACCAAGTGTGACAGGCATCAAATCTATATCTATCTCATGACCACATAATCCTAGTTTGCACCCCTTAATGATGTGAGTTGCCTCAATTAGTTTCCCGTCAGCTAATTCTACAACATAACTAGGCTCCACGACAGCTAAGGTTACATCTAAGAACTTAATGAACTTGTTGGAAACAAAACTCCTGTCATCTCCGGTATCAAATAGTATAGAAGCAAAACAACCATTTGGGGAAACGTACCAGTAACCACATTCTGGTCATCCCTTTCCTCGCCAGAACCGATCTCGAATGCACGACCCTTAGCATTGCCCCTATTATTACCTTTGTTTCCACCCTTGAGCTGTGGCCAATCCTTCATGTAGTGGCCCTCCTTACCACACTCATAACAGCCTCTAGTCGCTCCACCCTGGCATTGTTGTTGATGTTGTTGCTGAGTCATCAGCTCACCCCTGCAATCTTTAGCAGCATGACCTATCTTTCCACACCTTTGGCAACGGATGCGGTCACACTGGCCATGGTGGTGGAAGTTGCACCGGTTACACTTCGGATTCTTGCCCGCATAGCTGCTCGATCCCTGGCCATTATTCTTGTTGTTGCTGTTCTAGTTGTTGTTGGTAAAGCTTCTTGATGAATCAAAATTTCTGATCTGTTGTTGCTGGGTGTTATTGGAGCTTGAAGACTTACTGTTGTTACCATCCCATTTCCTTTTGTGCTCGGTTGATCCAGAGGTGGCGCCACGTTTAGGCAAAGTACCCTTTGCCACTGCCTAATCAGTGAGTTTGTGAGCTAGTCGGATAGCCTGCTGAATAGTGACAAGATCAGCAGCCATAACACTAGCTTGGATTTGAGGAGCTAGACCATCAATGTATTTCTCAATCCGTTTGTAAGCGGGGGTCACCATCTGAGGACATAAAGCAGTCAACTCATGTGAACGAGTCGTGTATTCCTCGATGTCAGAACCAATCATCTTTAAATTCTAAAACCCTGCCTCTAGTTTCTGAACTTCGCTTCTGGGGCAATACTCTTCTTTCATCAAAATCTTGAAATCATCCCATGGAAAACCATTAGAAGCGTCAAGCCCTAAGGTCTGGACTTGTGAGTTCCACCACATCAGAGCTGGTCCTTCCAGGGTGTCGGAGGCGTACTTGAAATGACTCCCTGTAGGATAGTTGCACATGGCGAAAACTGACTCGAGTTTCTCCAGCCTGCGAAGTATTGAAATAGCACCATCAGAACCACTGAAAGAGTGAGGCTTACAATCCATAAACATCTTGAAGGTACAGACGGTTGGACCTCCTTGATTCAAAGTCTGGTTGTTCTGGTCCTGATTGCCGGCCTGTTCATAGGCTGCAAGCGCATCAGCAACGCGCTCATTGATGATAGCATTCAACACAGCTTGAGTCAGGGTGATGTTTCCTCGTCCACCCGGGCGTCCAGGTCTTCTTCCAGACATGGTTCTTCAATTCTCAATACATATTAGTCACTAACCGGATAATAATTACTGATAAAAATAAATTGTATCATACTAGTAGGAATGGAGGATTTGTTTGCATATCAATAGTGAGGCTTTATGAGAACCGAGACCTCATGTTTCCAAGTATGGAAACGAAAATTGGCACTGATCATGTCCGCTATCTCTCAATAGAGTTGCCAGAATTCTCATGCACGACAAATTACAATTACGTGTGCACTCGTGATTCTAACTTGCTTTGCATGGTCACCGATGGTTCCTCCTATTCGAGATAACATACCTTGTCAAGTACCGAGTGTTATCAATGATATAGGTATCAAAGATATGTTCATTACACCAAGGGTCAAATAACTAAGGTTGTACAAGGGATTCGGTTAAGATAACAACGGGGAATCAAGACGATTTGGGCTTTTCCCCTTTGAAGTTCTAGGCGTTTAAATGTTTAAGTCCAATTCTCTGATAGACTTTGAATCTTTTAGTTGTCCCTCGTTTACTGCTCAGACTAGTGTAGAAGGTAGGATATGTTGGGAACGGTAACAAGTGTGAAAGAGTTGGAAGAGTAAGGTGTTGTTCTTTTTGTTTGTCATCGTTAAACTAGTCGTGCGGGTTGGAAAGGTTTCTGTGCTCCCAAATGTGGTAATGTTAGGTTCAATTTGTCGTTGCTTCAACTCCGAGAGTGAACAATCAAGTGTAAATGTTGGGAGTGAGCGAGCGGGATTCTCCGCCCCTCTGTTAGTCGGTAATGATACACGTGTCATACCGGTAATGTTATGTTCATTCAGCAATGAAATGTTAGTGTGCCAGGAGGTTGTTTGTACAACAGTTGCAATCATGTAAGAGTGTCTGTGCGATACTAGTGTTGTGTCTAAGGCTATAGTCTAGATGCAATGCAATCCTAGTTCTCTATAACCTGTGGCTCTGATACCAATCTATCACACCCTCAATTTCCACAAATGTGGTTTTACCGTAAGGCGTGTGACATACCAGGATCTCAGACACAGTCATAACGAACGACACTATATGAATTTGAAAATAAACGTTTGACTTTATTCAACGGAACATAAACGACATTAACAACATTGCGGAAGCGTATACATGATATGTGAATCCATTGCATAAAAGTCACAAGTGCTAGGTCTAAACAAAATGTTGAATGCATGAAAATAAGATCGATGAATGCATGTCCTGAGTGCGTTCCTGAAGCGTGCATCATGAGCTTATACGTTCCTGTGACCTGAGAAAACATGCTAAAATGTGTCAACATAAAGTTGGTGAGTTCACAGGTTTAATCAACAAGAAAATGTGTCTGAAAGTGTTTTAATGGTTTAGTATATAAAGCATATCGTTAGGTAGCTAGCCTGTGTTCATGTTACTTAGCGTTTTGAACCGAAGCTGACTGTTTACGTCCTATATGTTTGTTGTATCCCCGTCATGTCTCACCAGACAGTGACAAATGTTAGGTCAATTTTGCACCCGTTTGACCTCCAATCAAGCTAGCGCGACTAGCCCGGCGGGGTTTGTCAGACCCAGTAGTACTACTCAGAATTACCTCGCTACACATTACTAACGGTTCGAGAGTGTCAGGACGGTTATGTATGTTTGCACTAACATAACATGCGATATCAATAATACTATAACCATTTATATAAATCTGTTTGCATGTTTTCTCCCCCAAAAGGAAAGAAAGTAAAATAAGGGCCGTGAAGACTCGCTGATAATGTAGTATGTAGGATGGAAGCCTCCCAAGTGTTGTTACAATGGACTATCAAACACCAATTGACAGTTATGTTAAGCGTTAATGTTATGTCTAGTGTTAATAGAAATGTTTAGTCAGGTCGGATCGCATTGGCTCGTTCGTGGGTGACACACACAAGCAGGCATACACATAGCAAACCTTATGTAGATCCCAATTGAGTTGTCGTTAATTGCAAACAATTAGGTTATTTTAGATTGAAAAAGTATGTGCTTGTTGATTGTATTGACTTTAATCTTTATGGTCAAGAAATGACACTTTATTGATTGTTACCTCATCATCACACGATAGGCACACCGCACATAAGGAGAATTCACTCACAATGACTCCAATCGCATAACAAGGCTAGACGCACGACTGGACAACTCACTCGCACGAATGGGCCTTCAATCGTACGAATCAACCTCACTCGTATGATTGAAACCTCACTCGTACGACTTAGCATTCAGTCATACCACACATCACCCATTCACACGACTCAACGGCCAATCGCACGACTGAACCTTCATTCGTACGATTGGACCTTCAGTCGTGTGATACTCAGTCGCACACATTCATCCGATTAACTCAATCGCACACACTCTCAATCGCATGCATTCGGTCACACGACAAGCCCATACGTCTGGACTTAGCCGCACGACTCACCCCAGTCGCACCAATCAGTCGCACGACACGCCCAGTCGTACGGCTCAGTCGTACGACTGGCACAGTCGCGAACTGCAGTAGATCGCGACTGCTGGTGGGGCTGAACAGCCATCGGCTGTTCCGTGCATGGTTTTCACACATCAGGGACTTCCAGAAACACTTTCCTAATATGTCTAAGTAAAATGCACATGCTGATTGACCTCACACGCACCCCCACGACCACATTCATTCGGGTTGAACCCGAGCACCCTAACCCTAGATTTGCAGCAGTGAAACGGGTAACAAAATGGACGACCAAGGTCGCCTACCTGTTGGAAACGTGTTATCTCAGCTGTAGTGTGGCTTAGCCAGTGAAAACGAGCTCAAACGAGGTGATTGTTGGTGCTAGGAGGTGGTAGAGAGGTGGAGGAGGAGATGGTGAAGAAGAAGAAGAAATGGGAGTGAAATGAAAATTTGGGCTGGTAAGGGGTTTATATACCCAGCCCTAGTTTGGCAATTTGTCACGTTTGGTCCTCGCACTTTGTCCCCGAGTTCCCGAATTTGTTTCGGTTGATAACGATGTAAATTGGTGAGCTATGTTAATTAAGAGGATTCCTTAAGTAATCCCGTTTATTTGAATCCTCTACAAACACCAATGTTAGTATTATATATCACAATTTATTTAACGATGTCGGTGGCGATACTTGTATACGTTTCGGGTAGTAATGAGAATGTAACAATGATAATGACAACAGTCTGAATGGTGTTAACCTGAAGTTACGGTATGTCACACAAGGATACACACAAGAAGAAGGAATTGACTATGATTAAGTATTTGCTCTAGTTGCAAGACTTGAATCCATTCGTGTCTTCCTGACTTATGCATCATTCATGAAATTCAAGGTGTATCAAATGGACGTAAAAGGTGCATTCTTGTTTGGTCCAATCACTGATGATGTGTACGTGAAGCAACCTCCAGGCTTTGAGGATGCAGAATTTCTAAATCGGGTGTACAAGCTTAGTAAAGCTCCATATGGACTCCATCAAGCACCTAGAATCTGGTATGAGACATTGTCACAACACTTAATCCAACATGGATACACGAGAGAGAAAATTGATCGAACTTTATTCATAAAGAAGGATGTTGATTATCTCTTACGTGTGCAAGTGTACGTTGATGATATCATATTTGGTTCTACCAGTAAAAAGCTATGCAATGAATTTGAAGAAATCATGATGTCTTTCAAATAAGTTCTATGGGAGAAATCAATTTTTTCGTTGGACTACAAGTTCAACAATCTACAGATGGTATATTCATTAATCAAGAGAAGTTTGTTGAAAAACTCTTAAAGAAATTCAAACTGCAAGATTGTCAGTCCATAAAAACTCCAGCTGATGTAAACTCCAAGATTGAGCCTGATCCAAAAAGGTAAATCAGTTGACCAAACTTTATACAGATCTATGATTGATTCTTTGATGTATCTTACTACATCTAGACCAGACATTATGTATGCTATTTGTGTCTGTGCCAGGTATCAATCGGACCCGAAAGAATCCCACTTAATTGTTGTGAAAAAGATATTCAGGTATCTCAAAGGTAAACTGGCTTTAGGGCTAAGGTATCCTTACGAGGGAAACTTTGAGCTACATGGATATCCAAATACTGATTATGAAGGATGTTGTCAAGATAGAAAATCTACAACGGGTGGTTGTCAGTTTTGGGGTCCCCGATTAGTCTCATGGCAATGCAAGAAACAAACGAATGTCTCTGTTTCAACTACAGAAGCTGAGTACACAGCTGCTTCAGCGGGCTGTTCTTAAATCCTTTGGTTGCAAAACCAACTGCTAGATTATGGGTTCAATTTTCTTAAAACACCCATTTACATTGATAACATTGCTGCTATGTTCATTACAGCTAATCCAGTTCAACATTCAAAAACAAAACATATCGAGATTCATTATCATTTTTGTAGGATTCTATATGCACAAGACACGTAGAATTTTGATGTGGTTAGTACGTTATGATCCAAGTCGGGTTATACCCAATAACAAGCTTAGCAAACACCAATTAATATTTAATTGATGATATGATCATGCAATTAAATATTTACACCAATTTTGAAAATAGGTTTTCTAAATAAGTTGCATATGAGAATGAACAACTTATTAGAATATTTTGTTGAATAATATTATTTGAAGTGTTATTTAAATAAGTTGGATAACACCAAATAATAATGAGAGTATACTACTTATACAATTAAATGGTTAATTGCGTAAGCTAGTTACAAGACTAGTTAACATAATGTATGTGTTATAATTTAAAAGAGGGAAACTCTTTTAATTCCAAAAATTTTGGCCGCCCCCCCATGTTTTATTGGTTCCTTTCCCTTGAGAACATACACATCTTAACTAGTCTTGTACTCCTCATTTTTCTCTCATATCCACACATGCAAACTAGCAAAAAAATCCTCTCCTCTCTCTCTCATTGCTTACGGAAATAAGGAGCAAGAACAAGGGGTTTTGGAGCTTTTTGTGGTGTTTCTTCCTAACAAGAAGGTGCCTTTGCAAGTAAGCTTAGGGTATACAAGCTTGAGGGATCCTCTCCTTGGAGCCTTGGCCGTTTTTGGAGCATCCAACACCTCCTTCTTGGTCAATTTTGTTGGCTGAAAAAGGTAGTATATGGCAGCCTCTATATGGCTGTCCATAATGCTCGTTTTTATGTATATATAGGTTGCTAATTCACATATTAAAGATCCTTTTGTTTTGGGTTTGTTTACATCTTAAAACATCATCTAAAACATGAAATTTTCAGCTTATAAACATTGTTATAAAGCTAAACTTCCGCTGCATTTTTCAGAAAGTTTAAGTGGTTAAACTTGTTTTTGTGTTCTATCAAACCCAACAATTTTCTCAGAGATTACTCTGAAAAAAGTTTTAATCATTTTGATTCAAATTGCAGCTGAAAAACAGTTGGCTGATCTATTTACTAAAGCCTTCTTACCTCGACGGTTTGAGTACTTACTGGACTCAATTGGTCTTATTAATCATGTGTAAAACTGATTTTTAAGTTTTTCTTTTAGTTCTTTAAATCTTAACATGATCAGAAACCTCCCTTATTCAAAAGGTCATACTAAGAGAACCTGTCAAAGTTATTTGCCTGATTATACTTTGTGTGTGTGTTTTCTTTTTATAGAAAAACCAAATACAAAAGTAGAAAAATCAAAATTAAAGATAAAAAAATATAAAACAAAAACTACAAAAATAGAGTCTTTCTTTGTTAATTCACTAGTGATATCAGTTGCATTAGTGATATCACAGTTGCATACTTCACTCGCCAATAGGTCTGACATGATCATATATGATGTGTAGACAATCTCATGCTATTATACTGAAAAATTAAATTCTTGTGATTAAACTAAATCATCTATGCATGTATGTGTGTTTATCTGAGTACTTTTGAGTTGTATTAGCTTATCAGATTCATTGCTTGTAAAGTTACAACAATCACACCTGGTGGTGATATGACTAAGCATGAGATCTGTTAGAAGCATCATCTCACTTCTTTGTTATGAGTTATCATAGACCTGAAGTGCTGAGATATCCTCTATTGTAAGTGATTACGGACCTGGATATTCTCCTTTGATGCAAAAGATGCCAATGTGCACAACCCATTCAAATGGATGGTTAGAGTTGATCAAATGGTTATCCATGATCATTCTCTGCTAAATTAGCAACATGAACTCTGGTTATGCATATATGTCAGGCAATAATTTGAGAATTTGTGCTTTCTTGCATGTCTTGATGATAGTTGATCTCTCTAAGTCTTTGTATTAGCACATCATGTCATATCTAATTCTACCCTAATCGATCCAAGAATTGAAAAAGTAAGTGCGCTGATTCTTTTGTAAAAAAACACTCATTGTCTATCCTTGGATCTTGTGACTCCTTTCCTGTGAAATCATTGAGCTGGAACATACTTGATCAATATTTATTCATTGTATATGACTATTCTCACTTTATTTTATTTTAATGTGCTGATCTTAACTGATATGGTCTCACTGTAGACAATGATTCTATTGTAACTATTAGATTTTGATTCTGCTTTAATTTTGTTTTTGTGTATGTTTTCTGTGTACAGACAATTTAACAATAATAAGTATGATCTTATTGTGTCAACTTAGGAAACTTCTAAGTTCAAAAAACTTAAAAGTATAAGGGGGGTAATTAATGTAAGAGTTTCTAAGAAAATCAAAATTAAAATGTTAAATGGAAAGGATGAAGCTAAATGTTCAAATTATGTGTGTGTTTGATAATGTAAAATTTTGATAATGACATGATGAACCTAGAAAAATTTTTAAGTGGAAAAGCTTCTTGCAAATGTTGTAAATAAGACCAATTTGTTTACCTTTAAGACTAAAATGAAGGGAAATTGAATTTTCAAATTTTAAATTAAAATAAAAAGGATGTAAAATGACAAAAGTGAAAATTGAGTGTCAAAAATGTAAATATTGGGAAAAATTCTAAATTCTGAAAATTGTTTGAATATTAGTACGTGAACAGTGCTAATATGTCTAAACAGTGTTCAGGTGAAAGATGTGAAAAATATACAAGTGTATGAAAACTCATGCTCCTAAACAGTGGCCATAAGTCCAAGCAGGAGCATGATGAGTTTTCAGAAATATTACAAGTGTTTTGGAGTTTCTCATATACTCATGCGTCTGAACAGTTGTCATACGTCTAAAAAAATTGGTTTAAGTGTTAGGAGGTTTGTAAGGCCCCGTTCCAGGGCACCTCACAGTTGGTCATTCACTGCATCATAGATACATATTAATACACATTACATATGGTAAACGGCGGAATTATGTTAGCAAAAGCCATCACTATTATTAATAAATATTGTTGTTAGGCAATACAATGGGGTTTAAATTACAAAAGATTGTTTAATTGCATTACAAAACAACAATATCTTAACATAAGAATGGATGTCAGTCTTTTCCCGCCGAGTAGCTTCACCCTCATGCAATCCACAGCAATAATTACCTGCCAACTGAAAATGTATAAAAGTCAGTGTTGCTGAATGAGTTCTACTTTTAAAAGTATTAAAATACCTTGTGTAATGTATATATATGAAAATACTCTTTTATAAAAATACTTTCCTTACTCTTGTACGTGAGCACGTATCAACTATACAACAAGGTAATGCTTTATTTCTTTACTATGTACCTTTGTTCATTTCGTACTTTTTAACTATATCTTTCACTGTCTATGTGGACCAATGAGCAATACCCTAAACTATATGCATGAAAAACTAATGTTGAGCCTGTGGTCTATCAATAGACTATGATCACTATACACGAGGCTGACCAGTCACCTAGGGTATGCGACAAATGTCCATCACAATTGATTGACCCTGTGTGCATCCTTTCGGGTAGCTAACCCACATCACAGTTGAGCTAATGACAACATGGTCGTGCACCTCCTATATGCTTGCAAGACTTTCATTATTTTAATTATGTTTCACTTCTCTTTATCATTACTCTTTCGCTTTGTTAATGGTAATACTTGCATTTATGATCATAAACGTACCACATAAGTCACACAATAATAATTTAATATGGACATAAGGACAACTCGTAAAAATGTAACATGATAGCAATGAAAACCCTAATGTCAAACTTGGTCAAACCTTAATGATTCTGTTTTCTCAAAATTTTAGAAAATGAACTAAGGGTGTGTTTGTTTTTTTGAAGAAGTACTTCTGAACCTCTTTTGTCTGCGCCAAAAAGAGGCGGGCAGACGTTTATGGTCTGCAGATTGTTTGTTTTTCTGAAGACGTTTCACTGAAAAAGGTCTGCGTGACCTCTGCTCCAAAAGAGGTGGACCAAAGTCTTCCAACCTCTTCCCACCTCTTCTTAACATATCAACCCTAACCCCCATTTTTACCCACAACCCACAGAGCTGCTCCCGATCGCCTCCCCCGTCGCCGTCGCCTCCCCCGTCGCCGTCGCCCGTCGCCCGTCGCCTCCCCCGTCGCCGTCGCCCGTCGCCACTCCCCTACGTCGCCACTCCCCTGCTCGGCCTGTGTAGCTCGACCCTCTTCTCCCGTTGCTCAAATCTTGAGGTAAAATTTCTTGATGCACCGTTTGATTTCTTGATCTTCTTGTTTGAATTTGTTTCAAATCTTCTTGTTTGAATTTGTTTGATTTCAAATCTTCTTGTTCAAATCTTCTTGTTCGAATCTTCTTGTTCGAACAGCAGTGCAGAAATCTTCTTGGGTTTAAGATGAGTGTTGAAGAGTGAGGGCTTGAAAACATGGAGAATTAGGAAGTACTGATCGTGGGTGCTACTTTGAGTTAGATAAATGGGATTTGAACAGTAGTTTTACTTGCATTTAGTGAATGTAAGGTGCATGCTTAGTTGCATAAATGCACAATCCACTAAGTTGAACAAGAAAACTCTCTGGGTGTTCTTGTTTGTATCGAGTTTTCTGCACTGCTGTTCAGAAATTCTTCAAGCTAGAAATGTGACGTGTTAGTGAAAGTGAGTTTTAATGTGCTAAAATAAGTCATTGTTCTAGATCCTCACCCTGTTACTTTAACAGCTAAAAAACTGGGGACTTAGTGACTTATGCTATACTATATTGTTCTAATAAAGAGCCCTGCAGTTAACTTTAGATATATTGGACTTTTTTTTTTCAACTCTAAACTTCACATATATGATTTGTTTGTAGATATGCTATTTCTTTGAAAAACCCATAGAGGAAAGTGTTGCATCTTTTAGCAAATAGTGTATTGCTACTTCTCTTTTCTTTTATTTGTACTAGTCTAGTTGAATATCAAGTTCATCTGATTATTCGGTGATGTACAGCTCTATGAATACCAATACAACATGGGGCTTCTCCTTATTGAAAAAAAAGAATGGATGTCTAAAAATGAACAGTTTGAGCAAGCATTAGCTGAAACCAAGGAGCTCCTTCAGCGGGAGCAAACAGCTCATCTTATTGCAATGTCAGAGGTGGAGAAACGAGAAGAGAAGTTAAGAAAAGCATTAGGAGTTGAGAAGCAGTGTGTTCAGGAGGTAACATATCGACTAATCTTATAATCTTTGTTTATATTAACTCAACATTAACTCATTAATGTCAATAGTAATAGTTTCTAATTTGTTACTTCAGTTGGAGAAGGCTTTGCGTGAAATGCGGTCAGAATATGCAGAAATAAAATTCACTGCTGATTCAAAGCTGGAAGAGGCACATGCATTGTCTACTAGCATTGAAGGGAGATCACTAGAAGTAGAAGCAAAGTTACATGCATTGTCTACTAGCATTGAAGGGAGATCACTAGACATGCGAACGTTGATGCTGATGAAGATGAGGTTGAAGGACTTGGTACTGCATCAGATCGGGAATACATGACTCAGTTACGAGATGAAATTGCTGAGCAGTTAATGAATGTGTCATTCGGAAATAATATGGAATGAATGATTTAAAAAATGTTGTTGTGGTTTAATTTATATTAATTCAGCATTGTATAACTCTTTAACAATTTATTTTAATTTCAGTTTATTGTGACAGTTTATTTAAATTTCTGTTTATTTTAACTTTTTATTAATTTAGTTTATTTCAGCAGTCTGCAGACGTTACTAAACAAACAGTCTTCTTAATACAGACTGCAGAGGTTTGGTCCACCTCTTCTCCTACAGATGTCTGCAGATGTGGTCTGCAGACTGCAGACGTTTTACCTCTTCAGAAACAAACAGCACCTAAGTGTCCTAGGCCCATGAGCACTATGCAAGCGCATAAGGCCTGTTTAGGCGCATTGCAACTATTTAGGCGTATGGGCTTACTTTGGCGTTTCTACACTTAGGCACATGAGCACTATGCAGGCGCATGGGAACTATTTGGGCACTTGGGGTTATACTTAGGCGTCTGAGACTAGGTCTGAGACACATGGTCTACTATTCAGGGGCATGGACATTCACTTAGAAAATTCTAAGGTATTTTCTAGATGTATGGGGCACTGTTTGGGCGGTTGGGCCCAGTTTGGACGTATGGGCAACCTGTTGAGCATGTTTCTATGTTGTTTCCAGTCCCAAACAACATATTATCCTAATCTAAGTTTAATCCTACTATTCTAAGCATGAACTAACACATAACAACCATAACATATCAACATACATGCATGGATACATATGGCTACTCATATAACTTTTGTAAAAATGGTTTTGCATACATTTTCAGCCCCAAAGAATGTTTAAAACAAGTGAATTATGGGGTTTAGGACTCACATTAGTTGCTTTCAAGCTTAAACTCTTCCACTTGAAGTTTTCAAAAGATTCTAACACCTAGACATGACCAAAACACATAAACCCGAACATTCATACACTTAAGCACATATATTCTCGGTTTGATGGTCAAAGCAAAACAAAACCAAGTAAAGTAACCATGAATTACCTTCCAAATCATGAGAACTTCTTCTTCTTCTTCTTGAACAACCGAGAGAAAACCCTGTTTTATTTTTTCTTCTTTTGTCCACAAAAAAAGCAGATGAAAAAGGTTGATATGGGCGGCCATACCCATATATATTATATTATTTGACTTTTTTACTATTTTACACTTTGCCCCCTTCACTTGTGCTTATTTTCCTTGTATGAAAGATACTTTTATTTCCCTCTTACTTTAACAATGTTTTGGGTGCCAAGTCTACCCCCTTAAAGATATTTCATCCCTGAAACTTGTCACTTTTCGAATAGTTGTGGGTAATGTTGCCTCATTTCTTCTTCAGTCTCCCACGTAGACTCGGAACCCTTCCTGTGCTTCCACTGCACTCGTACAAGTAGAACCACTTAATTCCTTTGCCTCTTCTCCTTTCGATCAATGATCGCCAGTAGTTGCTCTACATAATTGAGCCGTTCATCCACCTCGATATCCTCCAGTGGTACAACCATGTCTTCATCAGTTAAGCACTTTCTCAGATGAGATACATGGAATGCGGGATGAATTCCACTTAACTCATCTGACAATTCAAGTCGATAGGCCACATCTCCTACTCGGGTGATGTTTTGGAAAGGCCCTATGTATCTCGGGCTTAGTTTACCTCGCTTCCTGAATCGGATGATCCCCTTTCAAGGTGAGACCTTCAACATAACTCGGTCGCCAACCTTTATGTGACACACCGTAATTTCAGGTTAACACCGTTCAGACTGTTGTCGTTATCATTGTTACAATCTCGTTGTTACCTAAAACGTTTACAAGCATCGCCACCGTCATCGTTAAATATATTATGCTATATAATACTAACGTCATGAATGACCCCATTTTCCAAATACAAAATTGTGTTTGTAGAGGATTCGGATAAACGGGATTACTTAAGGAATCCTCTTAATTAATATAACTCGCCCATTTACGTCGTTATCAACCGAAACAAATTCGGGAACTCGGGGACTAAGTGCGAGGACCAAAGGTGATAAATTGCCAAACTAGGGCTGGGTATATAAACCCCTTACCAACCCTAATTTTCATTTCTATACCCTTTTTGAAAGAATTGATCTGCCCAAGATACATATTAAATTGATGTGGCTAGTGTGATATGATCCAAGTCGGGTCATACCCAATAACAAGCTAAACAAACACCGATAAATATTTGTTCGTTGATGAGATCATACAAATAAATATTAACACCAATTTAGAAACCGGGTTTTCTAAATCATTGCTTTTGCAAATGAGCAAAATATATATATATATATATATATATATATATATATATATATATATATATATATATATATATGTATACATATAATTTGTTCATATGGGATTATTTGTTCATTTTAATTAGATTAACAATGACAAATAAAAGTTTGTGTGTTAGTGATATAAAATTAAAGTGGTTTAATTTTATAACACAAGGATACAAGAGTATATATGTTTTATAAAGTTTGAAACAAATGGGGATCAAATAAAAAGCCAAAAGGGCCGCCCCTTTTAGTCTTGGAAAACCCCCCTTTTAATTCCAAGACCATGCAAACCTGAATTGACATTACAACACTCTTGCATTTTGAGTTTCTCTCTCACACACATACTAGTTCTCCTCTCTCTCTCTTCTCGGTTTTCTGACAGCCAAAGAGCTGAATTTTCAGCTTCAAGAAAGGTTCTTGGCTGAAAGGATTCATCAAAAGAGAGTACATTGCATTGGTGTTGAAGACCTAGCAAGAAGGTATTTGTACAAGCTTGGGGTATAGCCTCTTGAGAGCTTCTACTTTGAAGTTTCAGCCACATCTTCATCTTCATTCTCATCTAATCATTTCGGGTTTAGGAAGCTACAAAGGTTGTAGATTCTTGACTAACTTGTGTTCTTTCATTTGTATGTATTGTGTATAATGATCCATGGCTTGGGGTTCTTTGTTAAAATGGTTTAACAACTAACTTAATAACATGTTTTAAAATACAAATCCGCTGCGTTTTCATATAAACTAAGTTGTATGAGCTTTGATAAACATGTTAAAACCCCATCAATGGCATCAAGAGCCACTTATACATATGCATACATATATTACACTTACTAGTTCACGTTTTTTTTGGTGCTTGACACCACAAATCCGTGAGTTAGTGGGCTGAAATGTGCCCCCCTTTTGATGTTTTAAAGATCTTACTTTATGCATGTAATGATCTTTAAAAATCTAGACTATAAGATGTTTGTTTGTTTGGACAAAACCCATATGTTCTTGGTTAATGTTGGCCAAGAAAATAGGTTAAAAGGGGCTGCCAAAAACCGTGACCTTTGATGTGTTTTAATATGTTGATTGTTGATCATGCATAACAAAGCCTAGACCATTTGGATTGAATGATTGGTTGTCATGTTATATTCATTTGGGCATGTAATAATTTAATTTTTGTTTCAAGTCTAGTCTTGTAATTTATTTATTCACATGGTTTGTAATAAATAGATTAGGAGTTTATCTTTACTAGAAAAATGTATTAGGATACATATCTTGTAAGGAAGCTCAAGATCAAGACTTGAAGAAAAGATGGACAAAGAGGATGCTTGAAGTTATGGATTCAAGTGGGAGTCCTTTTTGGGTCAACCATGTGTCATGGTCTTAACCCTTAGGACAAGACCATTTGACACACTTGTTTTGGCTAAACAAGTGTGCTCAACTTAGTATGCTTTGTTATGCATATTAAATATTTTGTTTAATGTTTGGTTGAATGCATATGGTGATGTTTGTTTTGAATATTTGGATGTGATTAACAAACCGTCAACTAAAACAAACTATAAACAAGTAATTGGTTCTCAAATCATTAAGCAAAATAGAATGGTTCTATAAAAGGAATTAATGGTTTGCAAAATAAAATGGGTTTTATTCATAAGAACCAATAGGGTACCATATGGTTGAATGCATACAATCATATGGTACATAGGCTTTTCTAAACAAGAATTGTGAAATTGTAAATCCCTTTTGAAAAACAAGTTAAACACCATCCTTTTACACAACACTTAGGTTACTTGCAAACTCTTAGTGGGATAAAGGTCACCTAACCACTTTGAGGGAACTTGTAACTTGAGGTGAGAATACCATGTTTGTGGGATAAAGGTCACCTAGCCACTTATGTAGTAAACTCACACGTGTGTGTAAGTAGGACAACTTGATTTGTAAAATATATTGAATGGATCACCTAAAATATGTTTTATAAAAGGTGTTGATGGGATAAACATGTCGTGATAAACATATGATGTTTAAATGATCCTATACCACTAGAAGTTGCAATAGGTTGCAATTATCATTTATGACTACCTTGTTTATTTAAATAATGGGATAAAGGTCACCTAACCAATATTTAAATATAACGTTGGATTCTATAATTTTATTTATTAATAGTCTATGAGACATAAAGGGTATTAATAAATGAAATATAATTATATTAACGATTACTAAAATGGAACTTTGTAAAATCTTGTAGATGGCCGACAACAACAACGCTAATAATGATGTACCAAACCAAAGCAACCAATCCCTAAGGGCGATCCTTCAAAGGGATCGTCTAACACCTAACAATTTCATGGATTGGTACCGCAACTTGAGAATTGTTTTCAAGCAGGAAAAGCGGGCCTATATCCTTGATGATCCCATCCCCGATGAACCTAACGAGGATAATGTGGAAGCCTATAATGATTGGGTTAGATATGTGGAGGACTCCATCCAGGTCTCTTGCTTAATGTTAGCAAGTATGACACCCGAACTCCAAAAGGAGTATGAGCTCCATGGAGCCTATGACATGATCACTCAGCTGCGGGAAACGTTCCAGCAACAAGCTAGAGTGGAGTGCTTCGAAACGGTTCGAGCGCTTCATGCATGTAGGATGGAGGAATCCCAATCAGTTTCATCTTATGTTCTTAAGATGAAAAGCCACATCGACCGCCTTCAAAGGCTGAACTGTCCCGTTTCAAAGGAGTTGGCCACGGATTTTATCCTTAATGGCCTAACTAAAAAGTTTGAGGCATTCGTCATGAATTACAACATGAACGGATGGGACAAGAGCATAAATGAACTTAATTCGATGCTCAAATCAGCTGAGGCGGGAATGTGTAAAAGGATTTTACCCGTTCTCACCATTAATGAAGGTGGGAGAAGGAGAATGTCTCTACCCCCTCCTAAGGCAACTGTTGCCAAAGGAAAGGGGCACGTTGGGGGGAAGGGGAAGATGGTTGTTAGGGCGGAACCTCCAAAGCCCAAGGAGAAGAAGCAAAAGGTTGTTGTGAACGACCCATGCTTCAAATGTGGTGAGATAGGGCATTGGATGAGAAATTGTCCAGTCTATCTCAAAGAGTTGAGAGAAAAGTGGCATGCGGGGCAACCTCAGGTATAATATACATGATACATATAGAACTAAATGTTATTTCTTCTAACACATGGGTATTAGATACCGGATGTGGAACTCACATTTGCAATTTGTTGCAGGGGTTCAAAAGAAATGAGCATTATGAAAAAGGGGAAATAAGTCTCTTCATGGGCAATGGTGCAAAGGTTCACGTGGAAGCCCAAGGAGACTACATTTTGAAACTTCCAAATGGTTTGGAAGTTATTTTAAGTAATGTATTATATGCTCCTAGTTTGACTAGGAACATAATTTCTGTTTCCCGTTTAAGACAATATGATTATGATTTCAAGTTTGTTGACAATGATATTCATGTTTCTTTGAATCATGTATTTTATTTTAAGGCTATACCTTGTAATGGTATTTATGAATTGGTTCATGAAAACGCAGCATATGATAGCTCGATATACCAAGCAACCACCAAAAGACTCAAATTGGATTTGAGTGATACCTACCTTTGGCATTGTCGTCTTGGTCATATAAACAAGAAACGCATACAAACACTTCAAAAGAATGGTCTTTTAAAAACAAATGAATGTGATTCATTTGATGTATGTGAATCTTGTTTACAAGGAAAAATGACTAAGGCACCCTTTAGTGGAACTAATGAAAGGGCAAAATATTTATTAGGTATCATACATTCGGATGTATTTGGTCCTTTTAAGCCAATGACTAGGAATGGTGAAAGATACTTCATTACCTTTACCGACGATTATAGTCGCTATGGGTATGTGTATTTATTAAGACACAAAGATGAAGCTTTTGAAATGTTCAAAATCTTCAAGAATGAAGTAGAAAATCAACTCAACAATTCAATTAAAGTTCTCCGCACCGATAGAGGTGGTGAATACCTAAGTGATGTTTTTCAAGATCATCTTAGGAGTTGTGGGATTGTCTCACAACTCACTCCACCTGGAACACCACAACATAATGGTGTGTCTGAGAGGAGGAATCGAACCTTATTGGATATGGTTCGATCTATGATGGCTAGAAGCACATTGCCTCTATCATTTTGGGGTTTCGCTTTGCTCTCCGCGGCCCGTATTCTGAATATGGCCCCAACCCAGAAGGTGGAATGGACACCTTTTGAGATATGGCATGGAAGAGTTCCATCCCTATCATACTTAAGGGTCTGGGGTTGTGAGGCTTATGTTAAGACTCCCACCCCAAACAAATTAGATGTCCGATCCACCAAGTGTATCTTTGTTGGATATCCTAGAGATTCTATGGGATATTATTTCTATGATCCACTGGAACAAAAGGTGTTTGTTGCCAGAAAGGGTGAGTTCTTAGAAGCCAAGTTCCTTATGGAAGGAGCTAGCAGTAGAACAGTGGATCTTGAGGAGGATCAAGAACCACAGCCCGATGCACGTTTGGTTGAAACTAGCATTCAACATGAGGATGTTGATGATGATCAAGCGGTTGATCAATACACACAAAACGTTCGCAGAAGTGGTAGAACT
Organism: Flaveria linearis; assembly: GCA_024085815.1. Classification (NCBI taxonomy): domain Eukaryota; kingdom Viridiplantae; phylum Streptophyta; class Magnoliopsida; order Asterales; family Asteraceae; genus Flaveria; species Flaveria linearis. The sequence continues at coordinate 37,795,050 of CM044010.1, read as the reverse complement.
AGTAATCCACCTGAAAGATACGGATTTTTCATGGATGGATGCTATGTGGTAGATTCAGATGAACCAACCACATATCATGATGCAGTGTCCAATTTGGATTGTGACAAATGGCTTGAAGCCATGAACGTTGAGATGCAATCCATGTATGACAATCAAGTTTGGGAACTTGTTGTACCACCTCTTAATTCCAAAGTAGTTGGAAGTAAGTGGGTTTTCAAGAAGAAAACCGATACGCATGGAAACTTGGATACTTACAAAGCTAGACTTGTGGCAAAGGTTTCACTCAAACTCAAGGGGTTGACTATGATGAAACCTTCTCACCTGTTGCGATGCTAAAGTCTATAAGGATATTGTTTGCCATAGCTGCTCATTATGATTATGAGATTTGGCAAATGGATGTCAAAACCGCTTTCCTAAATGGATATCTTGAGGAAGATGTCTATATGGTTCAGCCTGAAGGTTTTGTCGATCCAAAACATCCTGACAAAGTATGCAAGTTAAAGAAATCAATCTATGGATTGAAACAAGCATCGAGAAGTTGGAATCACCGTTTTGATGATGAAGTGAAGAAATTTGGCATCATCAAAAACGCTGATGAGGCTTGCGTGTATAAGAAGTCTAGTGGGAGCATAATAACTTTCTTAGTATTGTATGTTGATGACATACTACTATTTGGAAATGACATTCCAACCTTGGAAGGCGTAAAAACCTGGCTTGGAAGTTGTTTTTCCATCAAGGATCTTGGTGAAGCCGCCTATATTCTGGGAATAAAGATCTATAGGGATAGATCAAGGCGGCTAATTGGTTTAAATCAAAGTGCATACATTGACAAAGTCTTGAAAAGGTTCAAGATGGAAAACTCTAAGAAAGGTACTGTACCTATTCAAAGAGGGACAATTGAGTACGACTCAATGTCCAAGCTCAAAGGAGGAGCAAAATTAGAATGAAGGCAATCCCATATGCATCTGCTATAGGATCCATCATGTATGCAATGATATGCACTAGACTGGACGTGTCATGCGCTTTAAGCATGACAAGTAGATACCAGCAAAATCCTGGTGATAGTCATTGGATGGCTGTCAAGAACATTCTGAAGTACCTAAGGAGGACTAAGGATATGTTCTTGATCTACGGGTCTGGTGAAGAGGAACTCGTAGTAAAAGGTTACATGGATGCGAGTTTCCAAACCGATCGAGATGATTCATGATCTCAATCGGGGTACATCTTTATTCTGAATGGGGGGCTATTTCTTGGAAAAGCTCAAAGCAAGAAGTCGTAGCGTTGTCCACTACAGAGTCAGAATACGTCGCCGCTTCAATGGCAGCACAGGAAGCTGCATGGCTGAAGAAATTCATAGCCGATCTAGGGTAATCCCTTCCATTCAGGATCCCCTAGAGATCTTTTGTGACAACGAGGGTGCGATTGCTCAAATCAAGGAACCTCGTGCTCATCAAAAGACTCGGCACATTGAACGGAGATTCAACTACATAAGGGACGAAGTTAAAAAAGGAAAGATATGTATTCGCAAAGTCCACACTGATAAAAACATTGCGGATCCACTCACAAAGCTCCTTGAAAAGGCAAAGCATGAAGGTCATGCTTGTGCCATGGGACTTAGATATTCTAGTGACTGGGTTTAATGTTGTACTTTGTATTTGGATATTGGAACTTATGTTATTTGACTTAATTATATGGTTATAATTTTCATTTGTTCTTCTATTTTAGCATGTTTAAATCCGTGAATAAATAAGTTATTCTAAACGTCCGTAGTCGATCATACTTGTGGGAACAACTATGAATGTAAGACTATAATGAACTTGGATTGGTTGATGTTCATAAGGTATGAATATAGAGCAAGAGGTTGCTACCAAGGTTCATTAATATCTATGGGATATAGATATTGGACTGACCCGCACTCAATTATTTCTGCATGGAATCTTTGTGATTAGTCATAAGAGATATTGAGTAAAGGCGAATATCATTGTATCCTCAGACCTGAGATACATATTGGGTCTTGATATTCACCAAGTATTGTACTTTGACTTAGTACTTTGCTGTTCTGAAATATTGGCGGTACATAAGGCTGAGTTCAGGTATGATATGAGGTGATTGTGAGAGACGTATGTAGTCAAGATGGAATTTGTTCCTCTTATTTGTTGAGAGTTAGATGTCTAAGGCCTATTAAAGTTAAATCATCGGAGAATGACAATTCTGTGTCTCTTGGATTTAACATGACATCTGAACAAAAGGATAAATGATTGATTCACCTAAATCATATTCAAGTAAGGTACTTGAAAAGGATGATGTTGTTGAATGGGACTTAGTCATATACATTAGGGGTAGCAAACCGTTGCTAGGCGTTATTTGCTGCTTGCATCAATCTTATATGAATCTTGTGCAAGTGGGAGATTGAAAGAATTGATCTGCCCAAGATACATATTAAATTGATGTGGCTAGTGTGATATGATCCAAGTTGGGTCATACCCAATAACAAGCTAAACAAACACCGATAAATATTTGTTCGTTGATGAGATCATACAAATAAATATTAACACCAATTTAGAAACCGGGTTTTCTAAATCATTGCTTTTGCAAATGAGCAAGATATATATATATATATATATATATATATATATATATATATATATATATATATATATATATATATATATATATGTATACATATAATTTGTTCATATGGGATTATTTGTTCATTTTAATTAGATTAACAATGACCAATAAAAGTGTGTGTGTTAGTGATATAAAATTAAAGTGGTTTAATTTTATAACACAAGGATACAAGAGTATATATGTTTTATAAAGTTTGAAACAAATGGGGATCAAAAAAAAGCCAAAAGGGCCGCCCTTTTTAGTCTTGGAAAACCCCCCTTTTAATTCCAAGACCATGCAAACTTGAATTGACATTACAACACTCTTGCATTTTGAGTTTCTCTCGCACACACATACTAGTTCTCCTCTCTCTCTCTCTTCTCGGTTTTTTGACAGCCAAAGAGCTGAATTTTCAGCTTCAAGGAAGGTTCTTGGCTGAAAGGATTCATCAAAAGAGAGTACATTGCATTGGTGTTGAAGGACCTAGCATGAAGGTGTTTGTACAAGCTTGGGGTATAGCCTCTTGAGAGCTTCTACTTTGAAGTTTCAGCCACATCTTCATCTTCATTCTCATCTAATCATTTCGGGTTTAGGAAGCTACAAAGGTTGTAGATTCTTGACTAACTTGTGTTCTTTTATTTGTATGTATTGTGTATAATGATCCATGGCTTGGGGTTCTTTGTTAAAATAGTTTAACAACTAACTTAATAACATGTTTTAAAATACAAATCCGCTGCGTTTTCATATAAACTAAGTTGTATGAGCTTTGATAAACATGTTAAAACCCCATCACTTTTCGTCACCTCCTTCTTTAATTTCTTCTTCTCCAACTCTCTACCACATTCTAGCATCAAAACCACCTCGTTTGATCTTGTTTTCGCCAGGGAAATCGTAGCTACAGCTGAGTTAACATATTTGCAGCAGGTAAGCGACCTTGGCTACCCTTCCCTTGCTCGATTTCACTTATGCGTTTTCTAGGGTTCGGGTGGTCGGGTTCATCCGAGCACAAGAGGTCGTATGGGTGCGTGTGATGTCCTTCTGCATGTGCATTTTACTTAGAGATGTTAGAAAAGTGTTTCTGGAGGTCCTTGATGTAGGAAACTCGTGCCCGGAGTAGCTGGACGCTGCTCTGCACCCCCAGCAGTCGCAAACCTGCTGTTTCGTGACTGGACCTTTCAGGAGATTGAGTCGTGCGACTGAACGAGTCATGCGACGGAGTCCATGCGTCTGAGCCTATCGTGTGACTGAGTGGTGCAACCAGGGTGAGTCGTGCGACTGAGTCTGTGCATATGTGCGTGTCGTGCGATTGAATGCATACGCTTGAGAGTGTGTGCGATTCAGTCAAACGGATGAACGTGGGCGACAGTGTATCGCACGACTGAATGTCCAATCGTACGAATGAAGGTTCAGTCGTGCGAATGGCCGTTGAGTCATGCGAATGGGTGTTGTGTGGTATGACTGAATACTGAGTCGCATGAAGGAGGGTTCAATCGTACGAAGGAAGCTGATTCGTACGATTAAAGGCCCATTCGTGCGAATGAAGGGTTGAGTCGTGCGCCTAGTCCTGTTGTGTGACTGATGATGCGTGTAAGTGTGAATTCTCTTTTGAATGTCTTGTGATGATAAGATAACATCAATAAAGTGTCATGGTGTGGCCACAAAGATTAAAGTCAATGCTATTAACAGGCACATACTTTTTCAATCTAAAATAACCTAACCGTTTACAATTATCGACAACCCATTTTGGATATACATAAAGTCTGATATGTGTATGCCTGCTTGTGTGTGCTACCCACTACCGAACCGATACGACCCGACCCGACTAAATATTACTAATAACACTAGACACATCATTACCGCTTAACATAACTGTCAATAGGTGTTTGACCGTTCATTGTAAACGACAATTGGGAGGCTTCCATCCTACATACTTACTACATAATCAGTGAGTTTTCACGGCGCCTATTTTACTTTCTTTCCTTTTGGGGGAGAAAACGTGCAAAACAGATTTACATAAATGGTTTAAGTATTATTGATATCGCCTGTTACATTAGTGCAAACACACACAACGTCCTTACATTCTCGAACCGTTAGTAACGTGTAGTGAGGTAATTCTGAGTAGTACTACTGGGTTTGACAAACCCCGCCCAGCCAGTCGCGCTAGCTTGATTGGAGGTCAAACGGGTGCATTATTGACCTAACATTTATCACTGTCTGGTGAGACGTGATGGGAAGACAACAAACATATGGGACATGCAAATAGTTAGCTTCGGTTTGAAACGCTAAGTAACATGATTATAGGCTAGCTACCTATCGATATGCTCTAATTACTTTACCATTTGAACAGTTACCAACATTTTATCTGAAACTAACCCTGTGAACTCACCAACTTTATGTTGACACACTTTAGCATGTTTTCTCAGGTCACAGGAACGCATAGGCTAATGATGCACGCTTCAGGAACGCATTCAGGACATGCATCATCAATCTTAATTTCTTGCATTGAACATTTTGTTTTGATTTGACACTTTTAACCTTCATGTAATGGTCTACATTCCATGTATACGCTTCCACACTAATGTTTATTTCGTCTATGTTCCTCTGATTGAAGTCAAATGTTATTTTAAAAATTCATGTAGTGTCATTCGATATGACTGTGTCTGAGATCCTGGTTTGTCACACGCCTAACGGTAAAACCCCATTTGTGGAAATTAAGGGTGTGACAGATTGGTATCAGAACCCCAGGTTATAGAGAACTAGGATTGCATTTGCATCTAGACTATAGCCATAGACACAACACTTGTATCGCACAGACACTTTTACATGATTGCAACTATTGTACGAACAACCTCCCGGCATACTAACATTACATTGCTGAATGAACATAACATTATCTGCATGTCACATGCATCATTATCGACTGACAGAGGGGCGGAGAATTCCGCTCGCTCACTTCCAACATCTACACTTGTTTCTTCACTCCCGGAGTTGAAGCAACGACGAATTGAACCTAACAATATCACATTAGAACACGAAATTGTTTTCTAACACACACGACAAACCTAACGATGATGAATAAGGAGAACAACTCGCATTACTTTTCCAACCCTATTGTACTTGTTTCAACTTCCAACATGCCCTGTCATCTTCACTAGTCTGAACAGTAAACGCGGGACAACCAAGGGATTTGAAGTCTATCAGAGGATCAGACTTAGACATTTAGACGCTTAGAGCTTCAAAGGGGAAAAAGGCCAAATCGTCTTGATTCCCTGTTGTTATCTTAACCGAATCCTTTGTACAACCTTAGTTATTTGACCCTTGGTATAATAAATATATCTATGATACCTCTATCAGTGATAACACTCGGTACTTGACAAGGTATGTTATCTTGAATAGGAGGAACCATGGGTGACCATGCAAAGCAAAATTAGAATCACGGGTGCACACGTAATAGTAATTTGTCGTGCGTGAGAATTCTGGCAACTCTATTGGGTGATAACGGTCATAATCAGTACAAATTTTCATTTCCATACTCGGAGACATGAGGTCTAGGTTCTCATAAAGCCTCACTATTGATATGCAAACAAATCCTTCATTCCTACTAGTATGATACAATTTATTTTATCAATAATTATTATTCGATTAGTGACTATTATGTATTGTGAATTGAAGAACCATGTCTGGAAGAAGACCTGGACGCCCGAGTGGACGAGGAAACATCACCCTGACTCAAGCTGAGTTGAATGCTATGATCAATGAGTGTGTTGCTGATGCACTTACAGCCTATGAACAGGTCCACAATCAGGACCAGAACAACCAGAATCTGAATCAAGGAGGTCCAACAGTCTGTACCTTCAAGATGTTTATGGATTGTAAGCCTCACTCTTTCAGTGGTTCTGATGGTGCTGTCTCATTACTTCGCTGGCTGGAGAAACTCGAGTCGGTGTTCGCCATATACAACTATCCTGTTGGAAATCGTGTCAAGTACGCCTCTGGCACACTGGAAGGACCAGCTTTGAAATGGTGGAACTCACAAGTCTAGACCTTGGGGCTTGATGTTGCTAATGGTTTGCCATGGGATGGTTTCAAGATTTTGATGAAAGAAGAATACTACCCCAAAAACGAAGTTCAGAAACTAGAAGCAGAGTTTTGGAATCTTAAGATGATTGGTTCTGACATTGAGGAATATACGGCTCGTTCACATGAGTTGGCTACTTTATGTCCTCAGATGGTGACCCCGGCCTACAAACGGATTGAGAAGTACATTGATGGTCTAGCTCCTCAAATTGAAGCTAGTGTTATGGCTGCTGATCCTGTCACTATTCGGCAAGCTATCCGACTAGCTCACAAACTCACTCATCAGGCAGTGGCACAGGGTACTTTGCCTAAACGTGGCGCTGCATCTGGTTCATCTGATCATAAAAGGAAATAGGATGGTAACAACAGCAAATCTTCAAGCTCCAATAACACCCAGCAACAACAGACCAGAAGGTTTGATTCATTAAGAAGCTTCACCAACAACAATCAGAACAGCAACAACAACAACAATAGTCCGGGATCGAGCAACTATGCGGGCAAGTATCCGAAGTGTAACAGGTGCAACTTCCACCATCATGGCCAGTGTGATCGACTACGTTGTCAAAGGTATGGAAAGATGGGTCATGCTGCTAAAGACAGCAGGGGTGAACTAATAACTAAGCAACAACCTCAACAACACCAGGGCGAAGCGACTATAGGCTGTTATGAGTGTGGTAAGGAGGGCCACTACAGGAAGGATTTCCCACAACTGAAGAGTGGAAACAAGGGCAACAATGGAAGCAATGCTGAAGGTCGTGCTTTTGTGATTGGTTCTGGCGAGGCAAGGAATGATCAGAATGTGGTTACTAGTACGTTTCCCCTGAATGGTTGTTTTGCTTCTATACTGTTTGATACCGGCGCTGACAAGAGTTTTGTTTCCAACAAGTTCATTAAGTTATTAGATGTAACCTTACCTGATGTGGAGCCTAGTTACACTGTAGAATTAGCTGACGGGAAACTCATTGAGGCAACTCACATCATTAAGGGATGCAAGCTAGGATTATGTGGTCATGAGTTAGATATAGATCTGATGCCTGTCACAGTTGGTAGCTTCGATGTAGTTGGTGGAATGGACTGGTTGTCCAAGAATCAAGCTGAGATCATCTGTAGTGAGAAAATCATTCGTGTACCACTTCCTAGTGGTAAAGTTTTGTCGGTTCAGGGCGAAAGTAGTGGTACGGTCTCAGGAATTATCTCCTACATGAAAGCCTAGAATTGCTTGCGTAAGGGTCATACTGCTTTCCTTGCTATGGTCACTGAAAAAGAAACTGAGGAAAGGAAAATTGAAGATATCCTTGTTGTACGCGATTATCCCGAGGTTTTCCCTGAACACCTACCCGGTCTCCCACCGCATCGCCAAGTCGAGTTCCAGATTGATTTGGTACCTGGAGCCGCACCTATCGCGAGAGCACCGTACAGATTAGCTCCAAAATAACTACAAGAGTTGTCTACGCAATTGCAGGAACTATTGGATAAAGGGTTTATCAGACCTAGCTCATCAACATGGGGAGCCCCAGTCCTGTTTGTCAAGAAGAAGGACAGAACCTTTCGTATGTCTATTGATTATAGGGAATTGAACAAAGCAACGGTTAAGAATGGTTATCCTCTCCCGCGCATCGATGATTTATTTGATCAACTTGAAGGGTCGAGTTTCTATTCCAAGATAGATCTGAGGTCAGGTTATCATCAACTAAGGATTCGAGATGAAGACATTTCAAAGATTGCTTTCAGAACTAGTTATGGCCACTACGAGTTTTTGGTTATGCCATTCGGGTTGACCAATGCGCCAGCAGTTTTCATGGACCACATGAACCGAGTGTGCAAACCCTATTTGGACAAGTTCGTCATTGTTTTCATCGATGACATCCTTATTTATTCAAAGAATGAGGAAGAATATAAGGAACACCTTAGGCTGATTCTGGAGCTGTTGAAACGAGAACAATTGTATGCTAAATTTTCAATGTGCGACTTCTGGATACGAGAGGTCCATTTCTTGGGTCATGTGGTCAATGAGAATGGGATACATGTTGACCCGGCAATAATAGAAGCCATCAAGAACTGGGCTACGCCTAAGACTCCTACTGAGGTACGACAGTTTCTCGGGTTGGCTGGCTATTATCGATGGTTCATCGAAGGGTTTTCAAAGATTGCTCAACCTCAAACTGCATTAACTCATAAGGCACTACGTACAGTTAGGGTGACAAACAAGAATCCGCATTTCAGGTTCTGAAGTAGAAACTCTGTATGGCACCGATTCTATCCATGCCTGAGGGAACAGATGATTTTGTAGTTTACTGTGATGCTTTTATTCAAGGTCTCGGTTGCGTACTAATGCAACGCAAGAAGGAGATTGCTTATGCATCCCGACAATTGAAGGTTCACGAGAAAAACTACACGACACATGACCTAGAGTTGGGAGCAGTCATGTTCGCACTCAAGATATGGAGACACTACTTGTATGGTACCAAGTGCACCATTTACACCGATCACAAGAGTCACCAGCACATCTTTGAATAGAAGGAGCTGAACATGAGACAACGTCGTTGGGTCGAGTTGTTGAACAACTACGATTGTGCGATCAAGTATCATCCGGGAAAGGCTAATGTAGTAGCAGATGCCTTAAGTCGAAAGGAGACACCTAAGCCAAAACGAGTTTGAGCATTACAACTCACCATTCACACCGGTTTACCCGATCAGATCTGCAATGCTAAACTTGAGGCATTAAAAGATGAGAACCTGAAAGCCGAATCGCTATGAGGCATGGAGAAGCAACTGGAAACCAAGCCTGACGGAACCCGCTACTTCATGGACCGAACATGGGTTCCCTTGTATGGAGACCTACGAGAGCTAGTGATGGACGAGGCTCACAAATCACGGTACTTTATCCATCCAGGTTTAGACAAGATGTATCACGATCTGAAGGTTCTTTACTAGTGGCCAAACATGAAAGCCGATATCGCCACCTATGTAAGCAGATGTTTGACCTGTTCTAAGGTTAAGGTGGAGTACCAACGACCATCTGGTTTACTTCAACAACCGGAAATTCCAGTATGGAAGTGGGAACAGATATCAATGGATTTCATCACAAAACTGCCAAAAACTCCCATGGGATGCGATACCATTTGGGTGATCGTGGATCGCTTGACGAAATCCGCGCATTTTCTGGTAATCCGGGAGACTGACCGCATGAAAAAGTTGACTCGTATCTACCTAAGGGAAATAGTCTTTCGGCACGGTGTGCCAATTTCCATCATCTCTGATCATGATGCTCGATTTACTTCACACTTCTGGCAATCCTTACAACGATCATTGGGAACGCGGTTGGATATGAGCACCGCATATCACCCTCAAACCGATGGCCAGAGTGAGCGTACGATCCAGACTTTGGAAGACATGTTGCGTGCCTGTGTGATAGATTTCGGCAGCAGTTGGGAAACTCACTTACCGCTAGTAGAGTTTTCTTACAACAATAGCCACCACACCTCGATAAAAGCTGCTCCATTTGTGGCACTGTATGGGCGTAAGTGCCGATCACCTATTTGTTGGGTGGAAGTTGGAGAAAGTCAACTTACCGGCCCTAAACTTGTGCACGAGATGACCGAGAAGATTGTTCAGATCCGTAACCGTATAGCAGCAGCACGTGACCGACAGAAGAGTTACGCTGATAAGCGTCGCCGACCATTGGAATTTCAAATAGGTGACAAGGTGCTTTTGAAAGTGTCACCTTGGAAGGGTGACATTCATTTCGGAAAGAGTGGGAAACTAAACCCTAGATACGTGGGACCGTTTGAGATTGTCAAACGGGTCAGCCCCGTGGCCTATCAGTTGAACCTACCCAAAGAACTCCGTGGAGTACACGATGTGTTCCATGTTTCAAACTTGAGGAAATGCCTTGGAGACGAGACTCTCGTCGTTCCGATAGACGAGATACATGTTGACGAACAACTACGTTTTATCGAGGAACCCTTGGAAGTTATGGACCGAGAGCTCAAGACACTCAAACATAGTCGTATCCCTATCGTCAAGATCCGTTGGAACTCAAAGCGTGGACCAGAATTTACCTGGGAACGCGAGGATCAGATGAAGAAGAAGTACCCGCAACTATTCCAGAATCAGGCATCTACCTCTTAAGATACGCAGGAACTCTATTCGACATACGTTACAAACCGCTGAGCCTTGTACTCCCCGTTGAACCTTGTAACATGATGTTCTAATTTTCGGGACGAAAATTCCTTCGACAAGGGGATAATGTGACACACCGTAATTTCAGGTTAACACCATTCAGACTGTTGTCGTTATCATTGTTACAATCTCGTTATTACCTAAAACGTTTACAAGCACCGCCACCGTCATCGTTAAATATATTATGCTATATAATACTAACGTCATGAATGACCCCATTTTCCAAATACAAAATGGTGTTTGTAGAGGATTCGGATAAATGGTAGTACTTAAGGAATCCAATTAATTAATATAACTCGCCCATTTACATCGTTATCAACCGAAACAAATTCGGGAACTCGAGCACTAAGTGCGAGGACCAAAGGTGACAAATTGCCAAACTAGGGCTGGGTATATAAACCCCTTACCAGCCCTAATTTTCATTTCTATACCCTTTTCTTCACCTCCTTCTTCACTTTCTTCTTCTCCAACTCTCTACCACATTCTAGCACCAAAACCACCTCGTTTGATCTTGTTTTCACCAGGGAAATCGTAGCTACAGCTGAGTTAACATATTTGCAGCAGGTAGGCGACCTTGGCTAGCCTTCTCCTGCTCGATTTCACTTCTGCGTTTTCTAGGGTTCGGGTGCTCGAGTTCATCCGAGCACAAGAGGTTGTATAGGTGCGTGTGATGTCCTTCTGCATGTGCATTTTACATAGAGATGTTCGAAAAGTGTTTCTGGAGGTCCTTGATGTGAGAAACTCGTGCCCGGAGCAGCTGGATGCTGCTCTGCACCCCCAACAGTCACGAACCTGTTGTTTCACGACTGGGCCTTTCAGGCGACTGAGCCGTGCGACTGAACGAGTCATGCGACTGAGTCCATGCGTCTGAGCCTATCGTGCGATTGAGTGGTGAAACCGGGGTGAGTCGTGCGACTGATTCTGTGCGTATGTGCGTGTCGTGAGATTGAATGCATACGATTGAGAGTGTGTGCGATTGAGTCAAACGGATGAATGTGTGCGACTGTGTATCGCACGACTGAAGGTCCAATCGTACGAATGAAGGTTCAGTCGTGCGAATGGCCGTTGACTCATGCGAATGGGTGTTGTGTGGTACGACTGAATGCTAAGTCGCATGAAGGAGGGTTCAATCGTACGAAGGAAGCTGATTTGTACGATTGAAGGCCCATTCGTGCGAATGAAGGGTTGAGTCGTGCGTCTAGTCCTGTTGTGTGACTGATGATGCATGTAAGTGTGAATTCTCTTTTGAATGTCTAGTGATGATAAGGTAACATCAATAAAGTGTCATGGCGTGACCATAAAGATTAATGTCAACGATATTAGAGGCACATACTTTTTCAATCTAAAATAACCTAACCGTTTACAATTATCGACAACCCATTTGGGATCTACATAAAGTCTGATATGTGTATGCCTGCTTGTGTGTGCTACCCACTACCGAACCGATACGACCCGACCCGACTAAATATTACTAATAACACTACACACATCATTAACGCTTAACATAACTATCAATAGGTGTTTGACCGTTCACTGTAAACGACACTTGGGAGGCTTCCATCCTACATACTTGCTACGTAATCCATGAGTCTTCATGGACCCTATTTTACTTTCTTTCCTTTTGGGGGAGAAAACATGCAAAACAGATTTACATAAATGGTTTTAGTATTATTGATATCGCCTGTTACGTTAGTGAAAACACACACAACGTCCTTACATTCTCGAACCGTTAGTAATGTGTAGCGAGGTAATTCTGAGTAGTACTACTGGGTTTGACAAACCCCACCCAGGCTAGTAGCGCTAGCTTGATTGGAGGTCAAACGGGTGCATTATTGACCTAACATTTGTCACTGTCTGGTGAGACGTGATGGGAAGACAACAAACATATGGGACATGCAAACAGTCAGCTTCGGTCCGAAATGCTAAGTACATGATTATTGGCTAGCTACTTATCGATATGCTCTAATTACATTACCATTTGAACAGTTACCAACATTTTATCTGAAACTAAACCTGTGAACTCACCAACTTTATATTGACACACTTTAGCATGTTTTCTCAGGTCACAGGAACGCATAGGCTCATGATGCACGCTTCAGGAACGCACTCAGGACATGCATCATCAATCTTAATTTCTTGCATAGGACATTTTGTTTTGATTTGACACTTGTAACCTTCATGTAATGGTCTACATTCTGTGTATACACTTCCGCACTAATGTTTATTTCGTTTATGTTCCTCTGATTGAAGTCAAATGTTATTTTAAAAATTCATGTAGCGTCGTTCGATATGACTGTGTCTGAGATCCCGGTTTGTCACTCGCCTAACGGTAAAACCCCATTTGTGGAAATTGAGGGTGTAACACTTGAATTCTATTGGTCTACGCCTTTTGTCAGCATATGACTTTTGTCTATCTTTCGCCGCTTTCAGTCTATCTTTCGCCGCTTTCATGTAGGCCTTTATCGTTTCTAATTTCTCAGTCATAGCCTCGATCACCTCGACACCTCGTAGCTCTTTCTGCCCAATGTTTCCCTAACATATGGGCGTCCTACATCTCCTACCATATAGCATCTCATATGGTGGCATGCCAATACTAGCATGATAACTATTATTATATAAGAATTCCGCTAATGGTAAGTGATCATCCTAACTTCCTCCAAAATCGATCACACACGTTCGGAGCATATCTTCAAGCGTCTGAATCATCCTCTCAGACTTACCGTCCGTCTGAGGATGATAAGCTGTGCTATTGTGTAGCCATGTCCCCATCGCGTCATGGAATCTCTTCCAAAACTTTGATGTGAATCGGCTGTCACTATCAGACACTATAGACACCTGCACGCCATGACGAGCTACAATCTCTTTGATGAACATATCGGCCAGTCTTTCGGATGATCAGCAATCACCCAGATGGCATCGTACCCCCTTACCATGCGGGGTAACTTCGTAATAAAGTCCATGGTGATGTGCTCCCACTTCCACTTGGGTATATCCAATGGTTGGATCTTCCCGTAAGGCTTCTGATGCTCCGCCTTCACTTGCAAGCAAGTAAGGCACTTACTCATATACTCCACCACGTCACATTTCATATCCGGCCACCAATAGTCCTTCTTCATGTCTTGATACATCTTAGTGGCACCGGGATGAATGGAGTATCGAGTCTTGTGGACTTCATCCATGATTCGCCCTCGTAAATCTCCATAACGAGGGATCCACATTCGTCCAAATCAGGTTCTATCCCCGTGGGTGTTTTCTCCCAGTTCAGCGACTAGACCTCTCATTCGTTCAGAGTTGAGGCGATCTTCTTCCAACGCATCATTCTGAAATTCTTTCACTTGAGTAATCACGTCCGAGGTCATTACTAACTGACACGCCTTCACCCGAATCCGCTCGAGTCTCTCTTTTCGGCTCAGTGCATCGGCCACCACGTTGGCCTTGCCCGGATGGTAGTGGATCTCACGGTCATAATCTTTGATAAGCTCTAACCATCTCCTTTGTCTCATGTTGAGATCCTTTTGCTCAAAGAAGTACTTCAAGCTCTTTTGGTCGGTCAAGATCGTGCTCTTGGTACCATATAAGTAGTGCCTCCAAATCTTCAACGTGAAAACCACAGCCGCTAACTCCAAATCGTGTGTGGGGTAGTTGGCTTCATGGATCTTCAACTGTCGGGATGCGTAGGCTATCACCCTTCCACATTGCATTAGCATTCAACCTAGCCCAGAATAAGAAGCATCCGAATACACCACTAGGTCTTCACTCCCCTCGGGTACCGTCAAGATAGGAGCTTGGGTCAATCTCCTCTTCAACTCCTCAAAAGCACACTCCTTCTCTCGACTCCACTTGAATTTCACATCCTTGCAAGTCAATTTGGTCAAAGGTGAGGCTATCTTGGAAAAGCCTTGAATGAATCTCTTATAATATCCCGCCAAACCCAAGAAACTGCGGATCTCGGATGGTGTCTTTGGAGACTTCCACTGTATCACCGCCTCAACCTTTGTTGGGTCCACCATGATTCCTTCAGCATTAACAACATGACCCAAAAATTGAACCTCGCGCAACCAAAAAGCACACTTAGAGAATTTAGCATACAACTTCTCTCTCCTAAGTGTCTCCAATACCTCACCTATGTGGCTGGCATGTTCTTCCTCGCTCTTAGAATAAATCAGGATATCATCAATAAACACGATCACTGATTTATCTAACATCGGCCGACACACTCGGTTCATCAAGTCCATAAAGGCAGCAGGCGCGTTAGTTAAACCAAAAGACATAACAAGAAACTCATAATGTCCATAACGCATGCGAAAAGCTGTCTTAGGAATATCTTGCTCTTTCACCTTCAGTTGAGATAGCGAGATCGAAGATCTATTCTCGAAAACCAACTGGCACCTTGGAGTTGATCAATCAAATCATCAATCATTGGTAACGGATATCGATTCTTCACCGTCAACTTGTTCAGCTTTCGATAGTCGATGCACATTCGCATACTACCGTCCCTTTTCTTTATAAACAAGACCGTAGCATCCCAAGGAGAGATACTCGGTCAGATAAATCCCTTATCCATTAACTCCTGCAATTGTTCCAGAGTTCCTTCATCTCACACGGAGATAATCGATATGGTGCTTTGGCAACGGGTTGAGCACCGGGTATTAAATCAATTTGGAACTCAATTTCGCGATCTGGTAGCACGCCGGGTAAGTGTTTTGGGAACACATCAAGAAAATCACACACCATCGATACATCAGACAGTTGTGGTGTTGAAGTGTCCACATCCTTCACGTAGGCCAGATAGGCACTACATCGACGTTTCATGCACTTTCCCGCCACCACCATTGAAATCACTTTCGGGATCATAGTAACGTGATCTCCATAAACCGTCACCGAACTCCCATCCGGCGTAACCAATCGAATCAGATTCTTGCGACATATGATGTTCGCCTCGTAGGTCGCTAACCAATCCATCCCTAGTACTACATCGAATCCACCTAGGAGCATCACATGTAAGTTAGCAGCAACCCTATGACCTTCTAGTCCTATGGCACAGTCCTCTATCATTTCTGTAATTCTAGTGGACTTACCAATCGCAGTTTCTACATCAAATGACTCATTAATTCTTCTACTACTAGTAGAGAACTTAGCACAAAAAGTAGTAGAAATGAAACTCCTACTAGCACCAGAGTCAAATAATATAGAGGCACAAGTTTGATTTACTAGAAACATACCTGACACAACATCAGGATCTACTCTGGCTTCCTCCCGGGTCATGGTATAAGCTCTAGCACTCGCCCTCTGTCCTCCTTCCTCTGACATCTTCTTTGCCACAGAGCTCTCCACCCTCGGCTTCTTGCAGTCCTTGCTCGCGTGGCCCTCCTCGCCATAGTTCTAGCACTTCAGCACCCTACAGTCTCTAGCAATATGGCTAGGCTTGCCACACCTGAAGCATACATTTAGCCTCAGCCTAAACTCATCAGTATGCTCCGTTCCATATTTACCACACTTTCTCTATCCCGGGCTTGATGACACCCTACGATCATCCACCTTCACCTTCTTGTTGCTTGGAGCGAAACCACCACGTCCAAACCTTTTCCCATTCCAGTTCTTATCTCCACCACCCATCCTCTTCACCTCTACCACTGCCTCCTCCCGTTCATCATACAGTCTGCCCACCAAGTCCACCACTGATCGAAAGGTGCCTGGCTGAAAAGCGATCAGATGCCTGTGAATATCAGCCGACAGTCCCTGGATGTACCTTTTGATCTTCCTTGACACCAGCGTCACCTGATCCGGTACCAGGCTCGCTATTTCCCGCTTAAAGTTGTAGGAACTCCCTCTCGATCCTGTCGAGTTCCCTGGAAGGACAAAATCCCTTGATCACCAACTGCTTCAACTCTTTCTATCGCATCTTCCCGATGGCTCTGGCACCCTCAACTTGGACAATGTTGTCCCACCAACATAATGCTGAGTCAATAAAAGTGTGAGTGGCGAACTTCACCTTCTGGTCTTCGCGACACTCTCTAATCTCTAGCACCGCTTCCATTTCCCTCACCCAGCGGTGAGCGGCAGCAGCATTACCATTGCCATCGAAGGTCGGGGGTTTGTACCTCTGGAATGCCCTATAACTGCACACCTTGGTCGTCACCCCCACTAAATCATCCTCCCCTTCTTTGGACAACACAGTCTCAGGCTCCAGTCGTTCCTCCTCCCCCTTGCTTCCCTTGCCCGTTGACTATTTCCTATCTTCCTTTTCCCTCCTCTCTTCATTCCTCACAGCTCTGATGACTTCGGTCACTACAGACGGTAAAACTGTCTACATGACCTGGTGTACTTCGTTAGCAATCGCCTCCCTAGCTGAGGCATTTTGGCTAGCATTCTCATTCTCCTCACTTTGGCCATGAACCTCACGGTTCTCGTGAGCCATCTCAGGAGCCTTAGCACTACTCCTAGTCACACGTGGCCGACCTCTGCCTCTAGAAGCTTTGGAAGATTTTCGTCCAGCCATTCCCTAAATACTATAAGATTTAAACGCTAACACAGTCATTCAAGGAAATTGCTCAGTTTATGTTAAGTATAGTATGTCCCAAATTATAGTGGCCAGTTGTGATTAGCCACTTATTTTACTCTTCACACCCCAAGCATTTCCTATCCAGACTACATTAGTATCTAAACCTACTAAGAACACATAAGTCAAATATCACACACACATAATACTGATTAACTTTAATTAAAGAAATACCCGATGACACGTAGCTACTCGGGCTGACATCCCTCCATTCATCCCATTTTCAGTTTAAGTTTAGGTTTTTGAAAATAATTTACCCAATTCACTTAAACTATGGCTCTGATACCAACTTGTAAGGCCCTGTTCCCGAGCACCTCACAATTGGTCATTCATTGCATCATAGATACATTTTAATACACATTACATAAGGTAAACAGTGGAATTACGTTAGCAAAAGCCATTCTCTATTATTAATAAATACTGTTGTTAAGCAATACAATGGGATTTAAATTACAAAAGTTTGTTTAATTGCATTACAAAACAACAATATCTTAAATTACAATGGGATGTCAGTCTTTTCCCGCCGAGTAGCTTCACCCTCGTGTCATCATCAGAAATAATTACCATCCAACTAAAAATGTATAAAAGTCCACGTTGCTGAGTGAGTTCTAGTTTTAAAACTATTAAAATACCATGTGTAATGTATATATATGAAAATACTCTTTTATAAAAATACTTTTCATACTCTTGTACGTGAGCATGCATCAACTATACAACAAGGTAATGTTTTCTTTCTTTACTATATACCTTTGTTCATTTCGTACTCTTTAACTTTATCTTTCACTGTCTATGTGGACCAGTGAGCAATACCCTAAACTATGCGTGCGAAAAACTGGTGTTGGGCCTGTGGTCTATCAATAGACTATGATCACTGTACACGAGGCTGACCTAGTCACCTAGGGTATGCTACAAAGGTCTGTCAATCTTAATTGATTGACCATGTGTGCATCCTTTGGTGTAGCTAACCCGCATCATAGTTGAGCTAACGACAACATGGTCGTGCACCTCCTATATGCTTGCAAGACTTTCATTATTTTAATTATGTTCCACTTCTCTTTATCATTACTCTTTCACTTTGTTAATGATAATTCTTGCACTTATGATCAGAAACATACCACATAAGTCACACAATAATAATTTATTATGGACACAAGGACAACTCATAAAGATGTAACATGATAGCAATAAAAACCCTAAAGTCAAACTTGGTCAAACCTTAATGATTCTACTTTCTCAAAATTTCAGAAAATGAACTAAGTGCCCTAGGCGCATAAGCACTATACAGGCGCCTGAGGCCTCTTTAGGCGCATTGCAACTATTCAGGCACATGGGTTTACTTAGGCGTTTCTACACTTAGGCGCATGAGCACTATGCAGGCGCATAGGAACTATTTGGGTGCTTGGGTTATACATAGGCATCTGAGACTAGGTCTTAGACGCATGCTCTACTGTTCAGGCGCATGGACTTTCACTTAGAAAATTATACGGTATTTTCTTGACGTATGGAGCACTGTTTGGACGGTTGGGCCCTGTTTGGACGTATGGGCAACCTGTTGAGCATGTTTCTATGTTGTTTCCAGTCCCAAACATCATATTATCCTAATCTAAGTTTAATCCTACTATTCTAATACGGCTTCTCATATAACTTTTGTAAAAATGGTTTTACATATATTTTCATCCCCAAAGAATGTTTAAAACAAGTGAAATACGGGGTATAGAACTCACCTTAGCTACTTTCAAACTTAAACTCTTCCACTTGAACTTTTCAAAAGATTCTAACACCTAGACATGACCAAGACACATAAACCCAAACATTCATACACTTAAGAACATATATTCTCGGTTTCATGGTCAAAGCACAACAAAATCGAGTCAAGTAAACATGAATTACCTTCCAAATCATGAGAACTTCTTCTTCTTCTTCTTCTTGAACAACCGAGAGAAAACCCTGTTTTCTTTCTTCTTCTTTTGTCAACAAAAAAGAAGATGAAAAAGGTTGATATAGGCGGCCATACCCATATATATTATATTATTTGACTTTTGTACTATTTTACACTTTGGCCCCCTTCACTTGTGCTCCTTTTCCTTTTATAAAAGATACTTTTATTTCTCTCTTACTTTAACAAAGTTTCGGGTGTTACAAGGTTCAACATTCTCATGCACCTACACAGTACCAGACTTTTCAAATGAAAAATTCACCAAGTGTTGGACGTTTCATATAGACTCATGCGGCTGAACAGTGTAAAAGCGCCTAAAAAGTGTTTATGCGGCTGAACAGTTCTCATGCGCCTTACCTCATACGCCCATACAGTGCTCATGCGTCTAGAATTTTTCAACTAGTATATAAACAACACTTCCCATTTTTCACTAATTCACAATCTTAAAACCACTGAACTCATACAACACTCGTGTCACCCATTACACTTAATCTTTTCATCTATTTCTAAAATATTGTAATAAAAAGGTGTATACTTGATTGACAAATGTAAGTTCATAGTTAAAATCATTCCATTTCATGTTACTGATTCATAATTAGTCAGATGTTTCGAATCTGTTTAGGTGTTTTTAACCCTAAAAATTTGAAAAACTTGAAATGGGTGCATTAAACAAAACTAAGAACTTAAATTGATCTTAGATTATTAATATACACTGAATTTTGAACAGTTTGATATGTGAACCAGTTGATTTCATGAACATTGACTAAAAAGTGTTCTTCATCAGTTCGAATGATGAAGATGAACAGTTTCAAAAAGTTTTGAAATTTTTTAGTAAAAATTAAAAATTCATAAAAACTTAATTGATAAATAACTTTGATAAAATGATAATTGTGTTAGTGTGGTTTAAAACAATTATACAACAATTTGTATATAATATGATTTGGATAGAATTTGAAAAAAAATTCTAGAAAATGATTAAGTACAAGTTGATGTAAAACCAAAAATAAGTGTTTAAAACATAATAATTCGTTAAAATTAATTCAAAGTTTGATAAAATTGAATTGTTTCAAAGAAATCAAAGTATCTAAAGTTCGTGTGTTTATTTGTGCAGATGGCTGAGTTAAAATATTCGAACCAAAACATAATGTAGCAGCTTATCTAGATGAATAAGTTAGAGAAGTAGCTGGTTATGAAGAGATTATTTCTTCTAAGAAGCAAATATGTGTATGCCATGTGTGCAAGACAAGTTATTAACGCCAGATTGATAAAGAGATTCTGGAGAACAACTGAAATAGAGAGATATGATGAAGGAAACAAAGTTCTCAGAGCATTTGAAACCAATAATAGAATAATTGTGGTTTCTGAGCAAGCAATCAGGGTAGCTCTCGACTTGGAGAAAATAAGCCTCAAGACTTAGCAGAGTATACATTTAATGAATGTAGAGAAGTGTTCATGATGATGGGTCACCCTTACAACTTCCCTAAGAAACAATTCTTCATGGCAAGGGTGTATAATTATTGGAAATTACTCTATTACATATTCCAACATTGCATGTCTAAGAGAAATGCAGGATGAGACTCATTCCCAGTGGACATTGTATCTCCTATCATTTCCTTAGCCATAAACAGAAGATTTAACATGGCTAAATGTATTATGAATTGATTTATATACAATCTAGAGAGAGGCAAAAGTGTTAGTCCTCTAGAAAGATTAACATTAGTCTTATTGTGTGTTTTTACAATTTTGTCTTAGTATAGGGACTAAAATTGTAAATAGATAGTCTTTCGTTATGTTGATAGTATAAATAGCTTAGTCTAGAGTAGAATTAGTAGTGGTAACAATTGCTGCTTTCTTACTCTTGTTATTGACTTTGCTATATCAATGAACTGAGAATTTTATTGATATTTGTTTGTTTTGATTACAATTGTTTGTGTTTCTTTGAATTGTTCATATAATTTGTTACAGATTGATGCATTTGATCCTATCAAATGGTA
The DNA here is from genome assembly GCA_024085815.1 of Flaveria linearis. Lineage (NCBI taxonomy): Eukaryota > Viridiplantae > Streptophyta > Magnoliopsida > Asterales > Asteraceae > Flaveria > Flaveria linearis. The sequence continues at coordinate 37,773,692 of CM044010.1, read as the reverse complement.
TCAGAGCTTTCGGTTGAGTGTTTTTGAAGTTCTGTCGAACATAGAAACTTCAAAAAATTCACTGAAATCTGTAATAGATTGACAATTCATGTGAAATATTGTGAATTAGAGTTGTGTTTCATCATCAGAAACGTGATTTGAATCACAAATTGCAGTATATATCAGCAAGATTGAGTGAATCAGTGAAAAAAGTGTTCGAGAAACTATGCTTGAGTTTACGAACTGAAATTTCTGAAATTGAGTGAAAATTGTTGATAATTACTGAAATTGATGTTAGAAGATTGATTATCGGCATCATATTGAACTAATTGGAAAATTTCAGTTCAATTCATCAACTTTTGAAAGATTTCGAAATTTCAGAGTTCGTTACATTCATAAGAACATGATGAATGTGACGTATTAGGGTTGAAAAATCACTGAAATTTGCCTAAGTGTTCAGGCATTTGAACACTATTTAGGAGTTTTTCGACTGTTCAGACTTTTTAACCCTAGGCGTATTACCACTGTCTAGGTGTATTACTACTGTGTGGGAGTTTCAACTGTTTGGGAGTATCAACTGTGAAGACGTTTGACTACTGTTTGAGAGTTCTAACACTGTTAAGTGTTGGAAATTTTTCTAAGGCAATCCCTTAGACTTATATCAGCTGTTGAGGAGTTTCATCACGGTAACGGGAGTTTCATACTGTTGGAACGTATCACCACTGTTCAGACTCATCTTCATTGACACTTAGAATTTTTTTTAAAATTCGAAAATCCAAAAATATTTTTTTAAGTCTTTTCATAGAAAATCAACAAAATATAAGAATGGTGAAATCAGAAGATTCTGAAAACAGAGTTACAAAACTTAAAAATAGAGCTAATTTCAAAAACTGGTCTCTTAGACTGAAACATCACTTGAATTCCACAGACACTGATCTATGGAAATCAATTGAAAAGGGACCTTATATTCCTGTGACTACTGATGGTCCAGACAGAGGTTTTGTGTATACAAAAGATACACAAGAACCTTATCCTGAAGACAATCTACATGGAGATGATCTAAAGAAGGTGAAAAATGATATCAAGGCTTATTCTCTCATGTGTAAAGGGCTACCATTGGAAGTACTCTCCAGGCTTGAAAATTATCAAACTGGATATACAATGTACAAAGCATTAAAGGTTATCTGTGAAGGAGGAAAGGAAATTCAAGATCTTAAAAAACAGAAACTGAAAAGGCAACTAGAGTTATTTGAGCACATCTCAGGAGAAACAATTAATCAGATGATGAACAGATTCGTGCAACTTACAACATAAATATCTACTTTGGGGATCAAGAATGATCTTGAAGATCTGAATAATAGTCTTCTAAATGCACTACCATCATCAGGGAAACAGTCTGTTACTTTGTTGAAACACACTGAAAAGTTTCCAACAGATCTTGATCTTTTCATTGCAAAGATTGAATCAGTAGAGATTGATGAAAGTTCAAGAAACAATGACAGACATGCATCAACATCACAGTATAAGTATGTTGTTTCTCCAGCAAATACAGTAGAGAATGCATTTCTTGCAAAAGATCAGATTACTCCTGAAGATGAAGGTGATTTGTTTGTGGTAGCAGGATTTTTCACTAGTACACCTGCTTATTCTACTCAACCACAACCACAGTCTCCTCCTAAAGCTCAAATGCCTAAACCACAAACTGAAATTCCATCCTCAAACTCTCCCAATCCTAGCAAAGTAAAAGATTTCATTAATATTCTTTTACAGGATGAAGAGGCAAAATCTGCCTTTACAGCTTTCATGGCAAGCTTTCAAGCATACCAAGGTAGTCATCTGACTCAAGTTGGGTTAGTTCTACAAGATTTGTTTGAGATGGATCCAGATGATGTAGAAGAAATGGATCTCAACTGGCAAATGGTCATGATAGCTTACAGGACACGAAAGCATTCATATGCTAACAGAAACTACAAACCCAGTGCAAACAAAACTGTTGGGTTTGATAAATCAAAATCAAGGTGCTTTAACTGTAATAGCTATGGTCATTTTTCAAGAGAGTGTAAAGCTCCAAGCAATCAAGGAGGAAATGGTCAAGGTAGCTCAAACAGTCAGAAATATCAGCAACAGGCTAACAAGTCATTTCAAAAGCCGTATCAAAGCCTACCTATGCCAGAACCTAAAGAAGAGAAGACAAGTGAGGAACCAAAGAAGGCACTGGTTGTAAACATCAAAGATGGTTATGATTGGAGTGCATATGCAAAACAGTTTACTGCTGATCTCACTAATAGTCTGGCTCTAGTTGCTGAACTGGATGATGAAGACTGGTCTGAAGATAAGGATCCTAAGAAAGATGATGATTCAGATCAAGAGGAAGAGTATGACTGGAGTGACAAATCAGATCCAAAAGAAACACTAAAGAAGTTGCTCTTATGACACAATCTGAACAACCAAAGGATGTTAACTCATCTTCTGATACTGAATCTGCTCATTCTTATCCAGAAATACGTGTGGAAGTAAGAGAGAAAATATGCACTAAAGCATTTTTTTAACAGGTTGAACATTATAGATCATATTCATTCAAAATATGTGATAAACTCAAACAGGAGGAATTAAAGCACAACAAGCTAAAAACAGATCATAAGATTGCTGATGACAAGATTATATCTCTTCAAGCTTCTTGGAACAAAACTCTTAAAGAACTTGAACTGGTTAAGAAACAACTTGAAGAGATGACCAAAACTCTTGAACAAGAAAAATTGGCACATGCAGCAACTCAAATTGATTTGGCCAAAGTTAAAAGCTCAAAGAAAATTGTTGAGCAACTAGTGAATGGAAGAAAGGATAAAGATAAAACAGGATTAGGTTACACATGAACCTATGCCTGAATCTATCTCAAATACCTTACCTGAAAATTTTAACACTCATGATCATTCACCAGAAAATAAAGCTAAGCTTAAAGAATATCAAGACCAAAAGAATTTCACAAAGATAAATGTTGAAGTTTATGAAGAAACAGACTTAGAAACGATAAAGCATGGTCATCCAATCAAAGTTAAATCTTATGAACCTCAACAAATGCATAAAAATCTGTTTTACCAAAAAGTGAAAGTGTTATTGAACAAAATGAACAAAAGACTGAAAAATCTACTGATGACAATAACAAATTAAAAGGAAAATATGAAGAGCTTAAATCAGATAATACTTCTTCTGATGATTCAAATTCAAATGAATTGAAAGAAAACATAGACTGTCAAAAAGAATCTTCTCAAGATTCAATTAAAATTCAAAGCAACAAAACATCATCAAGATTAAGAAATCAAAGAAGAAGAAAAGCTGCAAAAGCTAAGAAAGCTGAATCAATCAATCTGTCAAAGAAAAACATTCAAATTACTCCTGTGAAGTTTGTGTCTGCAGGAACTTTTGACATGAACACAATTACAAAAATGACATCTAAACCCAAGAACAAATCTGACTCTGATCTGAAAATAAGTTCTGGTCCTAAGACTTCCGCTGTACATAAAAGATTTGTATCTAAGGAGTCAAAGAATTGTGATCAAGTCCAAAAGAAAAATCCTAAGAAAAAAATGACCAAATTCACACCCAAGAAAGAATCACAAATTAATTTGCCTAACCCAAAATTTAATCAAGAATCAAATGTTAATTCCACTTCAAGGGTTAACAAAATGTTGTTTAAACACTCCCAGAGGTATTGTGATATCTGTGACTTATATAATCATGACATTTCAGAATGTTACTTCAACAAGTATTGCCATATATGTGATATGACAAATCACATAACTGCTGATTGCTACTTTAACAAATATTGTGCGTTGTGTGATGAAAGAAATCATAATACAAATGATTGCTACTTTAGAAAGAACTCTTCAAGGAAGGAATTTAGTAATCAAGGATTTGTAAACCCATAATTTAAAAGAAATCACAATATTGGATTTAAATATTCACAACAACAACAACCTTCCTTGGGTTTGAGATCTTTCAAAAGAAACAATTCTGATTATGATAATCAATATTTTGTTAAATCACAGGAATACAATCAAGGAAAGTTCATTCCACGATCTGTGAGAATAAAAAATGGAACATTCTCAAATGATTTATATAATGGTTCAAGATATCTTGATTATGATCTTGAAAACAGATATAATGCTTTGAAATCTAAACAAAATCTAAACAACAAAGAGATAATCGACATGTTTTTCAACAAGGATTTGAAAATCCAAAATTTTCAAAGAAACCAGATGTAAACAAACTTCATTTTAAACAGTTTATAATTGTTCACAAATTTGGCAAGCCCAAGACCATCTCGTCTTGGGTTACTAACTCTTCTTAAACTGTTTTTGAATGCAAGTACGCCCGCGGAGACCAATAAACTCATGTTATGTTGACAGTGGGTGTAGCCGGCATATGACAGGCAATCAAGCCTTGTTGCAAGATTTTAAGTTAAAAGATGGAACACATGTTGCTTTTGGAGGTGATGCAGGTGGAAAGATAACAGGAGAGGGAACAGTTCAAATGGGATTATTAGTTTTGATAAAGTCAACTTTTGTTCACAGTTGAACTTTAATCTATTAAGTGTATCCCAAATTTGTGACAAATCTTATTTTGTTCTTTTTGATGATTCTCACTATTATGTCTTGAAACCAGGTTTTCAGGTTAGCAATGATTGGGTAATAGTTAAAGCTGCTCTGGACAGAGATGTATACAAACTGGATATGTCTCAAGTGGATCCTGCAACAGAAACAACTTGCCTCATTGCTAAAGCATCAAATGATGAAAGCCAGTTGTGGCATAGACGACTTGGTCATTCAAACTTCAAAAACATGAACAATATGGTAGCAGGAAATCATGTTATTGGACTTCCTTCCAAGAGGTTTTCAACAACTGATCATTGCTCAGCATGTCTGAAGGGAAAGCAACATAGAGCGTCTTATAAGTCCTAGCTGATAAACTTGATGTGTGCTAGACTATACTAAATTAGACTAACAAATAAAACTCTAACTAGACACTAAAAAGCTTTAAATTTATAAAACTAAGACTCGATCCTAAGCAACACAACCGGCAGTGTACCGGTCGACTGCAGAATAGCTATTAAGTCCGAGTTATCGAACCCAAAGACTTTTGTATGGAAAACGTAAACTGAACTTACCTAAGACTCGACTAAAAATACTAAGCGAAAGTAAAATAGGGGGGTTTGTTTTAAATTACTTTAAAAGAACTAATACTGGACAGAAAACAAGGACTTGACTAGATTTAAATCAGGAGAAGAAATCACTACCTAGGTAAGAATCCTATACATGTTTTGGCTTTTCTTCTAACGGTTTTGGAAATACTTGTGTAACCGGGATCTGAAGATACTAACTTAAAAGGGACCTAGAGAAACCTTGACACTTTCAAGGAAAGCAACTAGATAGACCTAATAAGCCGATAAAACACCGTTAATGGATTCCCCTCACAGGTTCTCCAACTATGCTAACAAGGCACCCGAAAGACACTCTACCTCACGGTGCAAGTGACTCAATACCCTAAGACAGACACTCTACTTCACAGCGCGAGCGGTCCTAAGGCAAGGGGATAGATATCGGGTGACTGATCAGATTCGGTAAACAAGATGTGAAGGGTAAACTAGACAGAACTCCTCACAGAGACTCTAACCTAGCAATCGCAACACACTAGACAAACCGATAACCTAATCAACTTCACAGTATTAAGATTAGTTGCATATTTAGTTAGTCAATTTCAAGACAAATCATTCCAATGACTCACTACGTCTAGCAAATCATCCAAAATCGCAAACATATAGTAAATGATCTAGCATGTACCTATTCTATGACAGACAATCACCAAGGAACACGTGGAATGATAAATCACTACTCAAAACTGATCTAAACACACGTCCACAACTGATCATTCAAACCAATATCTTCTCATTAGCAATTAAACACAATCATTGTTCCAAAAACCGATAAAATTCATAATCAAACATGCATATTCATCAAAACCTAGGTAGCTACAGAAGTTTACCCAAGAACCATATCAAAACAGTAGCTAAAGTTCATAAACAACTCAGTAAACATGATTCAAAAGCAAGAGTAAACAAGAAGAAGATGAAACCGATGAATAACACCCTTGAATCTTCAATCCTCTTGCTCAATCCTTACTCCTTGATGCTTCCAATTGCTTGTTCTCTGCTTGGGATCTCCAAAATCGTCTCCTTTTTCGTCTGGAAGTCGCCTCCTGCCGTCTCCTCCCCTTAGGTTTTTTTTTATAAAACCTTAAATAATGATCTAGGGCAAAATTTCTCGGTTTAGCAATCTTAGCGCGTCGCCAAAATAACCACCAAAATCTTCGCTACGCGCTAAAAACAAAATAGTCGATTTCTGACGCGGGAATCTTGGCGCGTCTCTCAGATCCTGTCATCATCTTGGCGGCGCGCCAAGATAAGGAATTTCAGAAATCTCCCATTTGACCAAGCTTCTTCCGTTCCTTAGATCGCATGCTTGTTTATTCTTCAAAAATCAACCATTTATGCTCCTTGAACCACAAATACCTGCAAATACACAAATACGTAAATAGAAACCGAAAACTAATAAAAACAGGAAATAAAGACTAAAAATATATACAGAAATCATATGGAAAACAGATGTGTTTTGCAACACATCAAAACTCAAACACCAAGCCACTCCAGTTGTTACATATTGACCTTTTTGGACCAACTAATTGTTGGACCAAAAGAACCAATGAGCCAAAATCAGGAAAACCTCTAAGTCCCACATACCACTGCAACAACTGCTGAAGACTCCCATCAGCTGTTCTGACAAAGTCTGAAGAATCAAAGTCTGAAGATCAAAGAACTGAAGTGCAACAGCTGAAGGATCTAAAGTACTGAAGACTTCAAGTACTGAAGACAAGGGCTGAAGACCAAAGTTGAAGAACTAAAGAACTGAAGATCATCTACTGACGCACAAAGTCTGAAGACAAAGACTGAAGACAACAGCTGATGACATCTACTGAAGTCATCAGCTGATACATCATCTGAAGCCTAACTCTGAAGAACCAAGTGCTGAAGATTCAGAGTTTGTCACAACAGCTGAAGAAGTCTTCTTCAGTTGTTGTGATGATTTTTCCTTTCAGTAGTTTTGTATTTAATTTCAGTAGTTCGTACAACAGCTGAAGAGCTTGTTCTTCAGTTGTTATAGTATCAGTAGTTATAAACGACTGAAGAGTTTGTTCTTCAGTCATTGTAGGCTTTTCAGTAGTTTACTTTTGTCAGTACTTGTAATAGTTAGAACATTTTTGTAAGAAGATGTCAGCTGTTGACATCTTCAGTAGCTTTATGTTCTATCAGCTGTAACTTTAATAATCGGTTGATGTGACTACAAGTCACATCATCACCCATCCTTTTTCCGTCTATAAAAGGATGGTGAACCATGCTGTATTAGGCGCTGAAACGTGTTGAGTAATAGAAAATCTATTTTTTTGCAGAACTCTTCTCTCTCTATGTTTGTTCTTTAACATGCAAAATATTTTGTGTTCTTGCTTTAAGTGCTAATTTATGCTAAATCCACTGCAAACATAATCTGATTGATCAAACTAGAGGCTGAGATCCTGTCAAATGGTATCAGAGCAGGTTAATCATTGATCGATTTTACCATTGATCATTTGAAACTGCTCTTTTGATCTCTACGTTTGATCAAATTAGCAATTTGCAAGAATTAGCCATAGAGAGTGAGTTTCTGCTGTTTCTGGCCAAAATCTTGAGGTTCTCTGGTGGTTTTGAGCTACATTTGTTTTGCTTAAACTTGTTTTTGACTAAAACCTGAGATGACGACACCAACTAATGATCCTCACAATACTGGTTCCTCAACCAAGCCTCCGATGCTTGTGAGGAACGAGTATAACATATGGCAAAGACGTATGCTTCACCACTTGTCTGTCAACAGTGCTGGTTGTTGGAAGTCAGTGGTGCATGGACCATACAAGCCTATGGTGAGTGTCCCTGAATCTAATGAACAGGTTCCAAAGAAACCTGAACAATATTCGGACGAAGATCTGAAGCTGTTCGAAATTGATGCTAGAGCCCATGGAATTTTAGCCATGGCTATTCCAAACGAGATTTATTCAGGGCTCTTGCATCATGAGACTGCTCATGACCTATGGGTTGCTCTAAAGGAACAATTTAGAGGAACTGATTCGGTCTTAGCAAACAATAGGGAAGTCCTTGCCCAATAATATGAGACATTCTCATATAGAAACGGTGAGACTCTGACCCAGCAATTTGAGCGGTTCTCTTGTTTGATTTCTGAGCTGAAGATGGTCAAACAAGAGTACTCCAACAGCCAGATGAACAACAGGTTCCTCAGATCATTGCCTGAGAGATGGGACACTTATACCATTGTCCTACTCTCCAGTGCTGATCTGGAAACTCTATCTCTCACCCAACTTCATGGGAAACTGCTCATATTTGAGAGAGAGATAGAGCAAAAGAGGAAGTTGTCCACTTCTGGCAAGCTCGCTGATGACTTTGTTCAAGGTAATGCTGCCTTGATAAGTCAGGAGTCAGAATATGCTGCATCAGAAAGTTCTTATGATGAGCATATTGATTTCTCTACCAACTCAGAACAAGCTTTTGTTGGTGTTAGTAGTTCAGGAGGTAGTGGTGACAACTTGTGTTTTCTGATGGAGGACTTGAAGGGCATTCCAGATGATGATCTGGAAGAGATGGATATTTTGAACCAAATGGCAATGATAAATATCCGTTCTCAAAAGTTCTACAAGAGAACTGGTAGGAAATTCCTTGGACTCTCTGGCAAAACCAAAGTTGGTTTTGACAAGAGCAAGTTGAGGTGTCACAAGTACCAAAGGCTTGGACACTTTGCTAGAGAGTGTAGATCATCTGGATCTAACTCCTCTGCACCCTTTGTGACTTTTCCCAGCAATAGATCACAGCACAGAGGGCAACATTCCTCCAGTTCTGGCCATCCATCACAAGCACATGCACCACCTGCTTATTTTGTGCCTCAGGGTCATATGCCATATCCTTACCCCTGTTACTATATGCCTCAGCCTAGTCAAACTCAAGCACCCTCGGCTCAACCACCTCATGCTCTTCTTGAGCCTCAATCTTCCCAATCTCATCATCACACAAAACCTCAACAACACAGCTTCTTCACCCCAAGTGTTGTTGACTGAAGTAGTCTACCAGATGATCTATCTGGTCAGGAACAACTACTCCAAGGTGCTGGTCAACATGGTGGTGACCAACCTTTTGGAAATCTTGCTCTGATGGCCCTTGATTCTGCTGAGGGGTCATCATCCAATGCGTCATCGCAGGTATCCACTGAGGCTAAAGCCAAGCTTTGTTCTGAATCATGCATAGCAACATTTGCTTCTATTAGAGAAGCAAATGTAGCTTTAATAGATAAAAATCTTGAGCTAGAACACACTATTTCCAAAAGAAAAGCTGATTTTGAGGCTGCACTAAAAGAGAAAAATGATGAGATTTACAAGCTTAAATGCCAAATCATAGATGATAAAGCTAGGGAAGATGTACTTCTAGAGAAGTACAGAGACCTCAAGGAAACTCTTGCAACCACCCAAGATGAGTGTGATCGATGGGTGCAATCATGCAAGGGTTTTGAAATGCTTCTTAGTAAGCAATCAGCTTCCAATGTGAAGTTTGGTATTGGTTATAATCACACTGCTCCTCCTACAGATTTCACTTCAAGAGCAGAAGTTGAATCTGATGGGGAGAGCAATAACCAATCTTTCTCATCATGTGACCTACTATCTTCTGATTCAGCATCATCAGAGATAGAAGTCAGCATTAACTCCTGCCAAAACCAATTAGCTGATGCTACAACAGCTGATGGTTCAAATGCTGACTGTCACATGACCAAAAGGCTGATCAACTCGGGTGTTGTCACAAGAAGTACTGAAGGTACTAGAGAGCAAGTGACAACATCTGAAGTTCAAACCTCAACTACTGTTAGCACTAAAGAGAAGAAAACTAACAGTAGGAAAGGTTTGAAGACAGCTAAAGAGGATACCAGGAAAGCAGGCACTAGGAAGAAAATTGCTAGTACTGATAGCAAACAGCTGAAGAACAAGTCTTCAGCAGTTTCATCCTCTTCAGCTGATGATTAGCATAAGATGAAGAAGAATCCATGTGAGATATGTGGCTTGTTCAATCATCTTACTGATGATTGCTGGTACAAAAGGGGTTCCAAACTCAAAATGAAGGAGAGAATCAATGAGGACATCAATAAAATGAAGAATGAGTTTGAAACCAAGTTTTTACTAGCAACATCCAAGCCTGAAATCCCTAAGCCCAAAGCTAAATCTAAACAGAAGGTAGGGGTTACTCAGGCAACAGCTGAGGTTGCTCAGAAAAAGATGGTACAATATAGGAATCCATCATCAGCAAACTACAATGTGTCTGAAGAGCTGAAAGCTTTATCTCAGAATCAGACACACATGGTGATGATGGTTCAGCAACTAATGGGAAGAGTCAACCATTTAGATGCTCCTGTGTGTTGAATTCTATATGCCCAAGATACATAGATTATTGATGTGGTTAGTACGTCATGATCCAAGTCGGGTCATACCCAATAACAAGCTTAGCAAACACCAATAATTATTTAGTTAATGATATGATCATGCAATTAAATAATTACACCAATTTAGAAAATGGGTTTTCAAAATAAGTTGCATATGAGATTGAACAATTTATAGGGATATTTTGTTCATAAGTATTGTTTGTAATGTTATTTAAGTTACTTAAATAACTTCAAATAATAAGAGAGTGTATGTGTGTTATACAATTAAAAGGTTAATTATGTATAACACAAGTAAATGACTAGAAAACAAAAATAAAATTGGTGTTTTGAGTTTTGGGGGGAAACCCCTTAAACTACCAAGATTCGGCCGCCCCTTTGGGGTTTTTTAGGCCTTTTGTGTCTTGGTTTTACACAACACATTACTAGCTCATTACTCCACCTCTCACTCTCTCTCTAACATGCAAGAACCAACTTCATCTTCTCTATTTTCTTGATGAAAACACAGCTGAAAAATCGGGATTTTTCAGCCTCCTATGGTTCAACTTTGGTGTACAAATCCTAGCAAAACGGGTGTTGCTTAGAGGGCTTGTGGGTATGAGCACTTGAGGATATCAATACTTGATGTTTTGTTCATTCAATGGCAGCTTCATCTTCACATATGTCCACGTTTTTCCAGCCCTCTTTGGATGATGTTTCAGCCACGGTTTTGACAGCATACAAAGAGGTAGTTTGTATGTTATGTTTTAGGTTGTTATTTCTTAAAGATAGCTAGTTCAAACACATATATAAGATCCTTACAATCTTGGGTTTGTTGTTGCCATGAAATGAAGTTAATATTTCAGAATATATGACATGAAATAATCTATTTAATCCGCTGCGTTTTAGTAGTTTAAATGGTTAAACTAGTTTGTTAAAGGCCAACAAACCCAACACTGGCATCAAGAGCCGGATATGTGGATGAATAGCTTCATTTGTCCTAGTAAAATTGGTTTTATAGGACTTAAACAACCTAATAGGGGCTGTTTTGTGATGAAATGATGATACCCCAACCTTTCAAGGTTATATCTTGCATGCTTAGATTAAATCTTGAATGGAATGATGTCAAATTGGTTGATTGTGTTTTGTTTGGACAAAAGACACTAAATTCTTAGTTTGTGTTGGCTGAAAATTTAGGGTCAAATGGGGTTCATTTAGTTCTTGAAATGATGTATATGGATACATGTTTTAGTGCATAACATAGCCTTGACCATGTATGTTTTGGATTTGGTTGATTATGGAATTGTCATGTTGGTTTTATTCTTTCTATTTGGGTTGTAATAATTCCTTTTGGTGTTTCTATTTGGGTTGTAATTTATTTATTCATTTGGCAATGTAATAAATAGATTAGGAGTATTTTTGTTTTACTAGAAAATATGTATTAGGATATATATTTTGTAAAAGAAGATGCTCGGGAAGGAAGCACAAAAGGAAGACACAAAGGATGAACTTGAAGCATTTGGATGCAAGTTCAAGTGGGAGTCTTTGGAGACCTCATCATTTGTATTGTGTTCAACCCTTAGGAAAGACCTTATGACAACACTTGTGATGGCAAACAAGTGTAGTCAACTTAGTGGCTATAGTTATGCACATATGTTTGTATGATTGTGCTTGTTTGGTTGTTTGTTGTATGATTGTTATTTGATATTTGGATATGCATAACAAACAATTAACAAACTTAACAAGCTGAATTTTATGGTTCTTAATCATTAAGTGATTAATAAGAGGTTATTAAAAGGATTAATGATTTAATAAAATAGGTTTTATTAAAAATGAACCATAGGATACCTTGTATTTGAAAGCATGCAAATACAAGGTAAGTAGAGTTTTCAAACTAGAATCAATGAAAAAAAAATCCATTTTCAAACAAGTTTAACACCGTCCTTTTGCACAACACTTAAGTCATTTGGAAACTCTTAATGGGATAAATGTCACCTAACCATTTTGAGGGAACTTATGACTTAAGGTGGGAATACCACATTGGTGGGATAAAGGTCACCTAACCACTTGTGTTGGTAAACTCACATGTGTGTGCAAGTAGGGTAACTTGATTTGCAAACCATGTTGAATGGATCACCTAAAATATGGTTTCCAAATGGTGTTGATGGGATTAACATGCCGACTTTACATATGATGTCTAAAGTCGATCCCATACCACTAGAAGTTGCAAAAGGTTGCAATTGTCAAATGTTGACTACCTTGTTAATTTGAATAATGGGATAAAGGTCACCTAACCATTGTTTGAATGTAACGTTGGATTCTAGATTTTAATTATTAATTGTCTACGAGACATAAAGGGTATTAATAATTAAAATGAAATTTTTCAGAAATACTAAATTGAACTTTGCAAAATTTGTAGAATAGCCGCAAACAATAATGCTACCACCCCGACCGTCCATACCCTATCACTGAGAACTATAATAGAGAGGAATCGTCTGTACCATAATAACCTTATGGACTGGTCTCGAGACTTGAGAAATGTTCTCAAGCAAGAGAAAAGGCAAATGTCCTTGACGATCCTATTCCTAACCAACCCAACCCCGACGATGTTGAGGCCACCTCGAGAGGCTTAGCTGTCCTATCTCAAAAGAGTTGGCCAAGGATTTGATCCTTAATGGCCTAACTAAAAATTTGAGACATTCATAATGAATTACAATATGAATGCATAGGATAAGAGCATTGGTTAGTTTCACGCAATACTCATAACAGCTAAGGCAGGGATGGGTAGAAAGGTTCTACCTATTCTCTAGATCAATAAGGGAGGCAATGGAAAGGCCATTCCCGATCCCAAGGCAAATGTTGCCAAAGGAGAAGGGCACATCAAAGGCAATGGGTAAGGGTAGATCAAAGCGGAACCTCCAAAACCTAAGCTTATGAAGCTTAGGGTAACCGAAAACGATCCATGCTTTGAGTATGGTGAGATAGGTCATTTGAAAGGGAATCATCCAACCTATCTTAATGAGTTGAGAAATAAAAGGGATGCTGGGCAAACCTTAAGCATAACTTTCATAATCCATATCGACTTAAATGTTATTTCCTCAAAGCACATGGGTAATTGGATACCGCATGTGGAACTTACTTTTGCAATCTGTTGCAAGGGTTCAAAGGAAATAAGCATTTTAAGAAAGGAGACTATGTTTTGAAACTTTCAAAAGGTTTGGAAGTTGTTCTTCAAAACATGTTATATGCTCCTAGTTTGACTAGGAACATGATTTAAGTTTCCCTTTTAAAACGATATGGTTATGATTTAAAGTTTGTAAATGATGGTATTTATATTTATATGGATGATGTATATTATTTCAAGGCTATGCCTTCTAATGATATTGATGAATTGGTTCATGATGATTCGTCCTATGATAAAACATTATACCTATCATGCACCTAGAGACTTAAAATTGTTTAAGTGACTCTTATTCTTGTCATTGTCATCTTGGTTACATAAACAAGAATCGGATTTGAACACTTTAAAAGAATGGTCTTTAGAAATCAAATGAAAATTGTTCATTTGATAAGTGTGAATCTTGTTTACAAGGTAAGATGACCAACACGCCCTTTAGTGGTACTAATGAGAGGGCAAAAGAATTATTAGGAGTCATACATTTGGATGTATGTGGTCCTTTTAAGAAAATGACAAGGTATGGTGAAACTTACTTCATTACCTTAACCGACGATTATAGTCGCTATGGTTATGTGTACTTGATGGCACATAAACATGAAGAATTTGAAATGTTCAAGAACTTCAAGAATGAAGTAGAAAATCAACTCGATAGAACTACCAAAGTTCTCCGTTTAGATAGAGAAGGTGAATACCTAAGTGAGACTTTTAGGGATCATCTAGGAAGTTGTAAGATTGTCTCACAACCTACTCCTCACAGAACACCATAACATAATGGTGTGTCTGAAAGGAGATCGAACCCTATTGGATATGGTTCGACCTATGATGGCTATAAGCTCACTACCTCTATAATTTTGGGGTTTCACACTACTCTCCACGGCTCATATTTTGAATATGACCCAAACCAAGAAAGTGGATTGGACGCCTTTTGAAATATGAAATGGAATAGTTCCATCGCTATCATATTTAAAATCATGGGTCATGAAGCTTATGTTATGCGTAACACCCAAACCAACTGAAAGTCGATTCACTAAGTGTATATTTGTTGGATATCCAAAAGGACTGTATAGGATACTACTTCTTTGATCCAACAGAGCAAAAGGTATTTATTGCTCAAGAGGCAGAGTTCTTGGAAGCCAAGTTCCTTATGGAAGGAATGACGCATAGAACAATGGAATTTGATGAGGATCAAGATCCACAAGCCGATACACGTTTGGTTGACACTAGCAATCAACAGGAGGTTGTTGATCATGATCAAGAGGTTGATCAATACACACAAAACATTCACAGATCTGGTAGAGTTAGCATTCCACATGAAAGATATGGATTTTTCATAGATGGATGCTACGTGGTTGACTCCGATGAGCCAACCACATACCATGATGCAATGTCCAATTCGGATTGTGACAAGTGGCTAGGAGCCATGAATGTAGAGATGCAATCCATGTAAGACAACCAAGTTTGGAAATTGGTTGACTCTTCACTTAACTCCAAACTGGTTGGATGCAAGTGGGTTTTCAAGAAGAAAACTGATATGCATGGAAACTTGGATACTTACAAGGCAAGACTTGTAGCAAAAGGTTTCACTCTGAGTCAAGGGTTGATTATGATGAAACCTTCACGCCTGTGGCAATGCTAAAGTCTATCAGGATATTGTTTGCCATTACTGCTCATTATGATTATGAGATTTGGCAAATGGATGTCAAAACCGCTTTTCTTAATGGACATCTCGAAGAGACTGTCCATATGGTTCAGCATGAAGGTTTTGTCGATCCAAATCATCCTGATAAAGTATGCAAGTTAAAGAGATCAGTCTATGGAATGAGACAAGCATCGAGAAGTTGGAATCAACGTTTTTGATGAAGGGATCAAGAAATTTGGTTTCATCAAGAATGCTGACAAGACTTGTGTACATAAAAAGGCTAGTGGGAGTATAATAACGTTCTTAGTATTGTACGTTGATGACATACTATTATTTGGAAATGATTTTCCAACCATGGAAGGTGTTAAAACCTGGCTTGGAAATTGTTTTTCCAAAAGGGATCTCCGTAAAGCCGCCTATATTTTGGAAATAAAGATCTATAAGGATAGATCGAGGCGGTTGATAGGGTTAAACCAAAGTGCATACATTGATAAAATCTTGAAAAGGTTCAAGATGGTAAACTCTAAGAAAGGTATAGTACCTATTCAAAGAGGGACAATATTGAGTACATCTCAATGTCCAAGCTCAAAGGATGAGCAAGGTCGTATGAAGGACATCCCATATGCGTCTGCTATATGATCCATCATGTATGCGATAATATGCACTAGACGGGACGTGTCATGCGCGTTAAGCATGACAAGTAGATATCAGCAGAATCCAAATAACACCCATTGGATGGCTGTTGAAAGTATATTAGAATACCTTAGGTGGACTAAGGATATGTTTCTAATATACGGATCTGATGAAGAGGAACTAGTTGTAAAGGGTTAAACGGATGCTAGTTTCGAAACTGATCGAGATGATCCTCGATCACAATCGGGGTATGTCTCCATTATGAATAGGGTAGCATTGTCCACTACAGAATACGAATACATAACCGCCTCATCAGCAGCTTGGGAAGCTGCATGGATAAAAATGTTTATCACCAATCTAAGGATGGTCTCTACCATTCAAGACCCCTTAGAAATCTTTGGTGATGACGAGGGTGCGATTGTTCAAATCAAGGAACCCCGTGCACATCAAAAGATTAGGCACAATGAACGGAGATTCAACTACATAAGGGCTGAAGTTGAAAAGGGAAAGATATGTATTCGCAAAGTTCACTTTGATCAAAACATTGCGGATCCACTCACGAAGCTCCTTGAAAGGGCAAAGCATGAAAGTCATACTTGTGCCTTAGGACTACGATATTCTAGTGATTGGAATTGATCTGTTTAGTATTAATATTATTAATATGGAGCAATTGTAATACTTAACTTATTTATGTATTTACGATATTTTAAGTGATGTTTCTTTTAGCATGTTTACATCCATGAATAATTTTATTATTCTAAATGTTCGTAGTCGGTCATATTTGTGGGAACAAATATGAATGTAAGACTATTATGAACTTGGATTAGTGGATATTCATAAGGCATGAATATAGAGCAATTGGTTGCTACCAGGGTTCATAGATATTCGTGGGATACGAATATTGGAATGACCCGCATCTCAAATCTTACTACATGGAATCTTATTGATTGATCATAAGTAAATTTGAGTAAAGGCGAATATCATTTGGTATCCTCCGACCTGAGATACATATTGGGTTTTGATATTCACCAAGTGTTATACCTTGAGCTAGTTCTTCACTGATATGAAATAATTGTCAGTACATAAGGCTATGTTCAGGTATAACATAAGGTGATTGTGAGAAACGTATGTAGTCAAGATGGGATTTGTTCCTCTTATTCGTTGAGAGTATGATGTCTAAGGCCTGATTAAGTTAAATCAACAAGGAATGATCATTCTGTGTCCTTGGATTTAACATGACATCTGTAACAAAAGGATAAATGATTGATTCACCTAAAACATTTCAAGTTGGATACTTGAAGGGGATAATGTTATTGAATGGATTCTAAGTCATGCGTATTAAGGGTAGTAAACCGTTGTTAGGCGGTATTTACTACTTGCATCAATCTTCTATGAATCATGTGCAAGTGGGAGATTGTTGAATTCTATATGCCCAAGATACATAGATTATTGATGTGGTTAGTACGTCATGATCCAAGTCGGGTCATACCCAATAACAAGCTTAGCAAACACCAATAATTATTTAGTTGATGATATGATCATGCAATTAAATAATTACACCAATTTAGAAAATGGGTTTTCTAAATAAGTTGCATATGAGATTGAACAATTTATAGGGATATTTTGTTCATAAGTATTGTTTGTAATGTTATTTAAGTTACTTAAATAACTTCAAATAATAAGAGAGTGTATGTGTGTTATACAACTAAAAGGTTAATTATGTATAACACAAGTAAATGACTAGAAAACAAAAATAAAATGGGTGTTTTGAGTTTTGGGGGGAAACCCCTTAAACTACCAAGATTCGGCCGCCCCTTTGGGGTTTTTTAGGCCTTTTTTGTCTTGGTTTTACACAACACATTACTAGCTCATTACTCCACCTCTCACTCTCTCTCTAACATGCAAGAACCAACTTCATCTTCTCTATTTTCTTGATGAAAACACAGCTGAAAAATCGGGATTTTTCAGCCTCCTATGGTTCAACTTTGGTGTACAAATCCTAGCAAAACGGGTGTTGCTTAGAGGGCTTGTGGGTATGAGCACTTGAGGATATCAATACTTGATGTTTTGGTCATTCAATGGCAGCTTCATCTTCACATATGTCCAAGTTTTTCCAGCCCTCTTTGGATGATGTTTCAGCCACGGTTTTGACAGCATACAAAGAGGTAGTTTGTATGTTATGTTTTAGGTTGTTATTTCTTAAAGATAGCTAGTTCAAACACATATATAAGATCCTTACAATCTTGGGTTTGTTGTTGCCATGAAATGAAGTTAATATTTCAGAATATATGACATGAAATAATCTATTTAATCCGCTGCGTTTTAGTAGTTTAAATGGTTAAACTAGTTTGTTAAAGGCCAACAAACCCAACACTGTGTTGAAACCACAGAAAAGAAAGTCCAAGCCAAAGGGCTCCTCTTCTGCACCATCTTCTTCACCTCAAGTTGTCACACATAACACACCTGTTAGTACTGCACCTGTATTTGAGAACAGACCCAAAACCAAACAGGTTTGGGTCTCCAAGACTAACTAACATGTGGTTATGATTGCAGGGTTCTTCAACATGTCATAGAAGCATCTGGTATGTAGACAATGGAGGATCCATGCACATGATAGGAAGCAGCTCCCTTCTTAATGACTACTCTCAAGGAAAGAAGGGATTTGTCTCCTTTGGCAATGATGCAAAGGGTTACATCATTGGAAAAGGCTTTGTTTCCAATGGGGAAATAAGGTTTGATGATGTTAACCATGTGGATAATCTCAAGTACAACCTCTTGAGTGTCAGTCAAATGTGTGACAAAGGCCATGTTGCCCTTTTCACAAGCCAGAACTGCCGGATTCTGTCATCCAATGTTCTGAGTTTGATTGACAAGGTGTTGGATGAACACACTTTCCTGAAGGCCAACAGGACAGGAAGAGTGTATGCCTTAGATCTTTCCAAAAAGATAGATCTAAAAGGCCATCCTTGCCTATTCTCCAAGGCCTCTCCTCAAGAGTCTACACTATGGCATAGAAGGCTGGGTCATGTTATTTCAAGAACATGAATCAGCTGATAAGCCATGGTTTAGTAAGAGGATTGCCTTTGAAGGAGTTCAAGTGTGAAGATGACTGCACTGCTTGCTTGAAAGGAAAACAACACAAAGTTTCATTCCCTTCAATAGAAGAACCAAAGTCCACTGCATGCTTACAGCTTCTGCACATGGATCTCTTTGGTCCTTTTAGAGTGATGAGCATGGCAAAGAAGAAATACTGCCTGGTAATTGTGGATGATTACTCCAGGTTTGTATGGACTTTCTTCTTGCACGCTAAGGATGAAGCAGCCAAGACTATCATGAACTTTGTGTTACTTGTAGAAAAGCAGTATTCCCTACAGGTCAAGTGTGTGAGAAGTGATAATGGAACAGAGTTTAGAAACCACACACTTGATGACTTCTACCTATCCAAGGGAATTAGAAGGCAGTTTAGTATTCCTAGAACTCCTGAGCAGAATGGAGTGGTGGAGAGAAAGAACAGGACTCTCATTGAAGCAGCAAGGTCAATGTTGGCTGACTCAGGGTTGCCACTGACCTTTTGGGCTGAAGCTGTCAATACAGCTTGCTATGTACAGAATAGAGCTTTAGTGAATAAGAGGTTGATGAAGACTCCTTATGAAGTTCTTCATCATTTGGCTCCTCTGATTTCATTCTTTAGAGCCTTTGGGTGTCCATGTTTCATTCTCAATACTAGCAACCCACTCCAGAAGTTTGCTAGTAAGGTGGATGCAGTGTATTTTGTTGGTTATTCATCAACTTGCAAGGCATACAGAGTCTTCAACTGTAGAACAAAGGTAGTTGAAGAAACTCTGCATGTTAAGTTCAATGAATCTCCAAAGGACAAGATTCCACAAAACCCTGTGGAGTTATTTGATCTGGACATACTGCAATATGTTCCTTATCAAGCTCCAGCTGTTGAGCCTGTCAACAGTTCTCCACCTGGTGGTACTGATGATGATGTAGTCAATTGTCCAACTTCTGCTTCTATGCTCTCTTCATCAGTCAGCAAGAGCCAAAGAACTATCATGTTGCTTTAAGAGACAATGGATGGGTGGAAGCTATGCAGCTTGAGCTTCTTCAGTTCAAGAAACAACAAGTGTGGGAGCTTGTTCCATTACCCAAAGGTAAGTGTGCTATAGGCACCAAGTGGGTATTTAGGAACAAAACAGATGAGAAGGGCCAAATTGTCAAGAACAAGGCCAGGCTGGTGGTTCAAGGGTTTGCACAAGAGGAAGGCATCGATTATGATGAGACCTTTGCCCCTATGGCCAGACTGGAAGCAATCAGACTGTTCCTAGCTTATGATGCTTTTCACAGTCTTAAGGTTTATCAAATGGATGTCAAAAGTGCTTTCTTATATGGCAAAATAAAAGAAGAAGTTTATGTGTGTCAACCACCAGGATTTGAGGACAATAAACATCCTGATTGGGTGTACAAGCTTGATAAGGCTCTTTATGAGCTGAAGCAAGCACCCAGAGCCTGGTATGAGACACTCTCAACTTTTCTTTTAGAGAATAAGTTCACTAGTGGCACCATTGATAAAACCTTATTCATCAAGACTGTGGGACAACATAAGCTCCTTGTTCAAATTTATGTTGATGACATCATCTTTGCATCCTCTGATCCAAAGTTGTGTGATGAATTTACAAAGCTCATGAAGCTAAGATTTGAAATGAGTGCTATAGGAGAATTACAGTTCTTTCTAGGTTTGCAAATCAAACAACAGGATGATGGACTCTTCATCCATTAGTCCAAATACACCAAGGAGTTGTTGAATAAGTTTGATTTACAAACCTGTAAGCCCAGTTCTACTCCCATGAGTAGCATCACACAACTAGATGTAGATCAGAAAGGTAAAGCGGTTGATGAAACCCTTTATAGATGTATGATTGGGTTTTTGATGTACCTTACTACTTCTAGGCCAGACATCATGTTTGCAACATGTGCTTGTGCTAGATTTCAGGCTGCACCTAAAGAATCCTATTTGATTGCAGTCAAAAGGATCTTTAGATGTCTGCAAGGTACCCAATCACTAGGTCTTTGGTATTCAACTGGGCATTCTTGCAAATTAGTTGTTTTCTCTGATAGTGACTATGCAGGATGCAAAGTCACCAGAAAATCCACTTCTGGTGGTTGCCAATTCCTAGGCAATTGTTTAGTTTCTTGGCAGAGTAAGAAACAAACATCAATTGCTACATCCACTGCTGAAGCTGAGTACATTGCTGCTGCAAGTTGTACCTCTCAGATACTCTGGCTTCAGAACCAACTTCTGGATTATGGCATTATAGAGACTAAGACTCCATTGCTAATGAATAGTGCTTCAGCTCTTTGTATTGTTAAAAATCCAGTCCAGCACTCTAGGACCAAACATATAGAGATCAGACATCATTTTATCAGGGATTGCTATGAAAAAGGTCTGATTGATCCTAAGTTTGTGCCTAGTGCTGATGAGCTTGCAGACATTTTTACTAAGCCTTTAGACAGTGCTACATTCCAAAATTTGGTACTAAGGCTTGGTATGCTGCAGCTAGAATAATTTGACCAATGCTGATGCTTTAAATTCACAAGTACTGATGAACATTAGGTCAAATATAAGTACTGATGAGTAATTTAGTCTTCAGCTCCTTCACATCTACTGAAGACTAAAGTGCCTCAAAGTACTGATGTACATTATTTGTTGAAAACAACTAATGTAGTGAGGTGGATTACAACTACTGATGTATGATTTTCAAACAAATAAGTACTGAAGAACAAATTTTGCTCACAAGTACTGAGGTGTAATCTTACACAAGTACTGAAGATAAAATTTGTTCACCAGCTCTGGAGTATTTCATCAGCACTTGTGAACATCTGATCACAAGAGCTGAAGGCTTAAATACTCACAAGAGCTGAAGGGTCTATGAAACATCTGAAAGTCAACCAAAGAGCTGATGAGTAAGTGTAGAGACTAGCATGAAACAACTGATTTGACGGAAACAGATGATGATTAATTTCTCATCAGCTGATGCCAACAGCTGCTGTTTCATACCCAAACAACTAAAGGACAAAACCATGTCTTCAGTAGTTTCATAACTACTGATGACTAACTCCAAGTCCTTAGTTGTTTACAACAACTGAAGCAATACCATGTCTTCAGTAGTTTACAACTACTGATATCAGTAGTTCACAACTACTGAAGGCTAACACCAAGTCTTCAGTTGTTACAACGTCTGAAGATGAAAAATTAGGTCTTCAGTAGTTTATAAGTACTAAAGACTGACAACCAGTCTTCAGCCGTTTACAACATCTGAAGGACAAAACCAAGGTCTCAGTAGTTTCAACTACTGAAGAGTAACACCAAGTCCTCAGATGTTACAACCACTGAAGGTTAAAAACACGTCATCAGTAGTTACAACAACTGATAACTAACACCAAAACCTTCAGTAGTTTTCTTTCAGCCTTTGCCCTACCCTATAAATACCCAACGTTCAGAGCATTTACTCTTTACTTGGCCTAACTTCTCAAAACCTCTGAACTTCCCATACACCATTAATGGCGACCATGCAACTAAAACCTCGACACAACTGTGTCGCTCATCTCACCAAATCGCCATTATGGCCAAAATTTCACCAAACCGTCGAACTTATGCATGACTCACCTTACCAAACGGCATTCCTGTTGAACCCCACCATCTACACCGACTCCCTGACGGAGTTCTGGACAAGTATAACAGTCCAAACCGGAGAGCAAGATGGCGAGGTCTCTCTCCGGTCATCCGTCAACAACCACCCAGTGGTTATCACTCCAGCTACATTGCGCCAAACCCTAAAGCTGGAGGATGCCACCTACCTAACCTCCTATCCCAAAGGCGCCCTTGATCTATCCTTCACTGCCAACGACTATGAGGGTGACCTCTTCGCCTCCACCTTGTTGAAAAAACACTTCCCAGATTCCCAAAGACTAATCTTTCATATGGTGAACGTGTGTCTGGCTCCCAAAACCTCTTCATGGGACCAGATGTCAACAAGGTGGCAACAGGTATTGTTCTCTATCCTTGAAAAACAACCTTTAAACTTAACTGATATCAACTTTTTGGAAATCAAGGATATGGCCACAAAACCAATTTCTAACCGATGGATCTTGTATCCTCGGTTCATAATGGCCATAATAGAGGACCAGCTTCAGGCTGAGGGACTAGTTGGCACTGGGGTCCCTGCCATGGCTGTTCTAGCCGAGGTATACTCCAGGCACAACACTGACCACACACTAAAACAGGCTGGCCGGCTGCGAAAACCCACGCAGCAGGAACTCATAGCCTCCACCTCCAAATCCAAAGTCCCCACCAAGCCAAAAGCCAAAAAGAAGCCCAAAAAGGCTACTCAGGGAAATGAGTCCCCTGAGGATGCCCCTGCAACACAAACGCAGGATGTGGCTGCTGGTTCGATTCTCCCAGCAGCTACCACGACTCCACCCACCACAACCGCACAGGCTTCCTCTCAATAGGAGCCTGATGCAACCACTTCTGGGGCCGCCACACTTCTGGGGTCTATCTCACTTGAGAAGACTACCATTGAAATGCACAGTCCTCCCCATGTGCACACTGCTTCAACCCCATCACCCACTGCGACCGCCCCACAAAGCCCAACAATAATAGTCGCCAAAGTGCTGAACCATCTGAGCACTCCACCCTCTCCCCAGAAACCAATCACAACTGGGGAGACTCCAACCGAAGAGAGGGTGGATACAAGTGCAGGTGGGAGCCCACAGCACAGAGAATCACCTGTCCAGTCTCCTAGTGTGGCTAGGGAGACAGGACATTTTGGTGAGGCTGCCACTTCCTCTGCATCAACATCTGAGCAGGGTGAAGCTGGTAACATCAATAAGACCTCACCAGAGGCAACTGCCGATGATGGATCCAATCCGGAGGCTGGAAGTCCCCAGTACCATGAACCAGGGCACATGCTACATCTAAGCCACACTCAGAGCATGTATATCCTGACATAGTCAGGAGGTCAGGTGATTCAGTCCACACTGATGATGACCTGAGCTTCTTCTTTGACGTACTTGCTCACAACACTATCTTAGAGGATGAGATAAACAGACTCAAAGAGCTGCTTGCTCAGATGACTCAAGATAGAAGTCCATCTGCCACCACAAACCCACAGATGGCACCTTCACCCGAAGGTCTCACAAACACTAAGCCACTCCCACAAACTCGGCTACCAGCCCCTGCTTCTGGCACTAGCTCTCAGGGTCAGAACCCCCCTGAGCAGCTAGATGCTATCCCCCAGAAATCTCTGCCTCTCATCACACCCTTAATCACAAATATTGTAATAAAAACCATTGATGAGAGGCTTCCCACTCACATCCAACCCATGGTGGAGGTTGCCATTGCTAAAGCGCTTGCTGATAGTCAAACCCCAACCAATGCACCCAAAAAGGGGGAGACATCAGTGCAAGCTAAGAGAAAGAGGGGAGAGGAGGAGTTAGAAGTAGAAAGAGAGGTGGTAGCTGAGAGGGAGAAGGCTGAGGAGAGTAGTAGGGTGAGGGAGAAAGGGAAGAGGGTGAGGGAGGGTGAGCTATTGAAGTGGCTAGAATCCAAAAGGATTTCAGTGTCACTTATCAGAAGAAGGTAGGAGAGAAGGAGGGAGAGAAGATTGACTCCGATCTAGCAGCCCTTGTCAAGGAGGCTGATGCTGAACATAGCAAATAAATGGACTCTACCATTGATCAGCTGTTCAGGCAAGGCTTTGACAAGGACACTGCCATGCTAGATCAGGAGATCAGAAAGATGGAGATGAGAGAAATAGACCACCGATGGTCTACTTATAGCCGAGAGGACAAAAAGAGACTCGAGGCTATGAGTAGATTCATTTCAAAGTATTTGGGCAGGCTAGTCCTTGATATCAAAGCATGGACCAGGGACAGAATCTTGGCTATAACCACCAAGATCTGTTCAGCTGGTACATTCACTAAAGGACTGGTCGCTGAGGCCCTCTCAGAAGCCGGCGTTGGGAACAGGACACTGCTAGCAAAACAGACCAAACCATCTCTTATTTCTAGATTGCTAGCAGTGCCTGCCAACATTCCCACACCAACCACCCAACCAAAACCCACAAAACCAATCCCTTCACCATCAAAACCCACAGTCAATGATCCACCCTTGCAGAAGAAGAGAAGGGTGTTGAGGCTGCAAGAAGAAGTAGAAGAGGAGGATGAGGAGGATAGGCAGCCCCTTTCAGCAGTCATCCCTCTACCAAAAGCCAAACCACAAACCATCACTCCCACCTCACAGAAGGATACTGTGAGGGTAAAACTAGAAGAAGAGGAGCAGCAAAGATTACACGATGAGGCAATGCTAAAAAGCATTGAAAAATCATATGTTGCTTCTACTTCTATAATGAATATGAAGAAGGAAGCTTTGAGACTCTTCACTCTTATGCAAACCTTTCAATATGAAAAGGAAAGAGTGAGGACTTGGCCTGATCCCAGGGTGGCTCACAGGATAGTTCAGAAAGCTATGCATGTGAGATACAAGAGCCAACTTAAGAGAGTTGTAGATGAAGTAATCTTTGTGGCTCTTGTAATAACACCCTGGGAAATAGTAGAGGAATTCAAGAAAGCCTATAGAGCCAACCAATCACCCCAAACAATGTTAGATAATAGGGTGATTAGGAAGGGGTTGGTCTATAAGAGGCTTGAGAATTTCCATACGGATGAGCTCAACCTGTTGTTGGAAGGAAAACATCCTGATGAATTTGCATACAGGCAAGTCACAACAGTTGAGCTCAATAATGGAAAACAGGCCAAGTATGTCTCGGAGCTGTACGGCCGGGAGGGGTTATTCGAAGGTGTGGCTGAAGACCTAACCAAAGAAGAGCAGATGATATTTCTTCAGGCCTACACCCGAGAATCCTACCGGCTAGTACGAGGGAGGTAGATCTCATGGATGGGACAACAGCTCTGTGTCCAATTCCCAAAACAGAGCTCCCATCCATACTTAGCCAATCAAATTTTAGAGACTACCTCTCTGGCCAGTGCTTATCAGGGTCAACTTCTGATCTGATCCAGAAGGAAATAGACCAATCCTTATGCCAACAATAAGTGGGACAACAAATAATTAGAGGTTTTGGCTGCATTGGTTCAGGGGGAGTTTGTTGGACCAAAAGAACCAATGAGCCAAGATCAGGAAAACCTCTAAGTCCCACATACCACTACAACAACTGCTGAAGACTCCCATCAGCTGTTCTGACAAAGTCTGAAGAATCAAAGTCTGAAGATCAAAGAACTGAAGTGCAACAGCTGAAGGATCTAAAGCACTGAAGACTTCAAGTACTGAAGACAAGTGCTGAAGACCAAAGTTAAAGAACTAAAGAATTGAAGATCATCTACTGACGTACAAAGTCTGAAGACAAAGACTGAAGACAACAGCTGATGACATCTACTGAAGTCATCAGTTGATACATCATCTGAAGCCTAAGTCTGAAGAACCAAGTGCTGAAGATTTAGAGTTTGTCACAACAGCTGAAGAAGTCTTCTTCAGTTGTTGTGATGATTTTTCCTTTCAGTAGTTTTGTATTTAATTTCAGTAGTTCGTACAACAGCTGAAAAGCTTGTTCTTCAGCTGTTATAGTATAAGTAGTTATAAACGACTGAAGAGTTTGTTCTTCAGTCGTTGTAGGCTTTTTAGTAGTTTACTTTTGTCAGTACTTGTAATAGTTAGAACATTTTTGTAAGAAGATGTCAGCTGTTGACATCTTTAGTAGTTTTATGTTCTATCAGTTGTAACTTTAATAATCGGTTGATGTGACTACAAGTCACATCATCACCCATCCTTTTGCCGTCTATAAAAGGATGGTGAACCATGCTGTATTAGGCGCCGAAACGTGTTGAGTAATAGAAAATTTAATTTTTCACAGAACTCCTCTCTCTATGTTTGTGCTTTAACATGCAAAATATTTTGTGTTCTTGCTTTAAGTGCTAATTTGTGCTAAATCCGCTACAAACATTATCTGATTGATCAAACTAGAGGCTGAGATCCTGTCACTAATGTTAGGAGTATTGGTCGAAAATCATACTATTTAGTTATCATAGATGACTATACAAGATTCTCTTGGGTTTTCTTTTTTCATGCTAAATCTGAAACTGCAGAACTTCAAAAAGAATTTATTAATAAAGTTGAAAATCAACTTGAGGTTAAAGTAAAAATAATAAGAAGTGATAGTGGAACGGAATTTAAAAATACTAACATTGATTTGTTTTGTGAAGAAAAAGGATCGTTCATCAGTTCAGTGCTCCCAGCACTCCCCAACAAAATGGAGTTGCTGAAAGGAAGAACCGAACACTGATCGAAGCTTCTCGGTCCATGTTAGCTGATGCCAAAATTCCTATCATTTTCTGGAACGAAGCGATATCTACAGCCTGTTTTGTTCAGAATAGAATCTTTCTTGTGAAAGATAAAAAGAAAACTTCATATGAGTTGATGTTTGACAGGAAACCAAACACAAATTTTTTAAAATCATTTGGTTGTCCAGTTATGATTCTTAATTCATGTGATCATTTAGGAAAATTTGAAGAAAAAGCTGATAATGGGTTTTTCGTTGGATATTCATCTATTTCCAAAGCCTATCGAGTTTATAACTCTAGGACAAATACTATTAATGAAACATTCAACGTTAAATTTCTGGAAAATTCTTTTCCATCAGTTTCAAATGGTCCTGCATGGTTATTTGATATAGATTCCTTGTCAAACTCATTTCAATCTAACTTGTTTAATCAATCTGATGATTTTTCAGGTAACAAGAACTCAAGAGGAGATCGTGGATCTTTCAGTGATGATTTGGATTCTGATGATTCAGATGATTCTCGCCCAGATTATCCATTCTTCTCATTTGTCAAGGATTCAACAATACAATTCAATGACAATGTTCATGTTTCTTCAGCTTCAGATCATTCAGTTTTAGTAGATCAAGAAGGATCACAACCTATTCCTAATGATGGTATAGAAATTGGACCTCCTGAGTCTGGTACATCTTCCATCTCTGGAGATGCAATTGATCATAGTAACTTTGATTACTTTATCAATTCACCAACTCAAGCTCCAAATTTCTCTCCATATTCATCTACCTTATTGCAACAGCTCTCCAATCTAAACCAAACCAATCTGGATGTTAATGTTCTAGGAACTGAGATACCGACATCTCGTATCCACAGGAACCATCCAACATCACAGATTATTGGTCCTCTAAATGAAAGAACTACTAGGAGTAAATCTGAACATGCAAATGTTTGTTTATACCCTTGTTTTCTTTCTCAGATTGTTCCTAAAAACGTCACCGAGGCGTTACAGGACAATGGTTGGATTGAAGCAATGCAAGAAGAACTTCTTCAATTTCGCAAACAAGAAGTGTGGACGTTAGCAGAATTACCTGAAGGAGAAAATGCCATAGGCACCAAATGATTGTTTAGAAATAAAACTGATGATCGTGGGATTGTTATAAGAAACAAAGCGAGACTTGTTGCACAAGGATACACAAAGGAAGAAGGAATTGACTACGATGAAGTATTTGCTCCAGTTGCAAGACTCGAATCCATTCGTGTTTTCCCGACCTATGCATCATTCATGGAATTCAAGGTTTATCAAATGGACGTCAAAGGTGCATTCCTGTATGGTCCAATCACTGATGATGTTTTTGTGAAGCAACCCCCAGGCTTTGAGGATGCTGAATTTCCACATCGAGTGTATAAGCTGAGTAAAGCATTATATGGACTACATGAAGCACCAAGGATTTGGTATGAAATGTTGTCTCTTCACTTAATCCAGAATGGATACACAAGAGGGAAAATCGATCCAACTTTATTCATAAAGAAGGATAATGATAATCTCTTATGTGTACAAGTGTATGTAGATGACATCATATTCGGATCTACAAGCTCCAAGTTGTGCAAAGAATTCGAGGAAATTATGAAGTCTCGATTCCAGATGAGTTCTATGGGAGAGATTAATTTCTTTCTTGGACTACAGGTCAAGCAAACAGAAGATGGAATCTTCATAAATCAAGAGAAGTTTGTAGACAAGCTCTTGAAAAAGTTCAAATTGCTAGACTGTCAGTCTATCAGAACTCCTGCACATGTTAACACCAAGATTGAACCTGATCCGAAAGGAAAATCAGTAGACTAAACTTTATACAGATCTATGATTGGTTCTTTGATGTATCTTACTGCATCATGACCAGACATAATGTATGATGTTTGTGTCTGTGCTAGGTATCAATCAGACCCGAAAGAATCTTACTTAATTGCTGTCAAGAGAATATTCAGGTATCTTAAAGGTAAACCGACATTAGGGTTATGGTACCCTTATGAAGGGAATTTTGAGTTACATGGATACACAGACAGTGATTATGGTGGTTGTTGTCAAGACAGAAAATCGACAACGGGTGGGTGTCAGTTTCTTGGTCCCAGATTAGTCTCATGGCAATGTAAGAAGCAAACAAATGTTTCTATTTCAACTGCAAAGCTGCATCAGCAGGATGTTCTCAAATCCTTTGGTTGCAAAACCAACTGCTAGATTATGGGTTCAATTTTCTTAAAACACCCATTTACATTGATAACACGGCTGCTATGTTCATTACAGCTAATCCAGTTCAACATTCGAAAACAAAACATATTGAAATTCGATATCATTTTCTAAGAGATAATTCAAAAAAAGGTTTAATCATTTGATTCAAATAGCAACTGAAAAACAGTTGGCAGATCTATTTAATAAAGCTTTTCTACCAGGAAGGTTTGAGTATTTAGTGGAGTCAATTGGTCTTATTAACCATATGTAAACCTGGTTTATAAGTTTTCAATTTAGTTCTTTGAATCTTTTCTTGATCAAAACCCCCTCTCTAAACCTAAAGGTTTTCATAAGTTTAAACTTTCATAGTTATTTGCCTGAATGTTATTATGTGTGTGTGTTTTCTTTTATAGAAATTTAGAAAACTCAAAAATCAAATAGAAAAATATAAATCAAAAACTCCAAAAGTAGAATTCTTTTTCTTTCTAATTCATTTTTTTAGGAATGAATCTGTGTTTGCCTAATGTGAGAAATGATAGTACATTAGTGAGATCAGTTGCATATTTCACTCGCTAATAAAGTCTGACATGATCAGGATATGATGTGTGGACAATATCATGCTAGTATACTAAACAAGTAAATTCTTATGATTCAACTAAATCTCTATGCTTGTATGTGTATTCGTCTAAGTACTTTAGAGTTATATTCGTCTATCAGATTGTGTTCTTGTTAAGCTACACCACTCACACCTGATGATAATGTGAGTAATCATGAGATTTGTTACAAGCATCATTCACTTCTCTGTTATGAGTCATCATAGACCTGAAGTGCTGAGATATCCTCTGTTGTATGTCATAACAGACCTGGATATTCTCCTTTGATGCAAAAGATGCCAATGTGCACACCCATTCAAATGGATGGTTAGAGTTGATCAAATGGTTATCCATGATCATTCTCTATTAAATTAAGTAACATGAGCTCTGGTTATGCATATTTGTTAGGTAATAAGTTGAGAATGTGTGCTTCCTTGCATATCTTTATGATTGTTGATCCTTTAAGTCTTAGTTTGAGTCACATCTTGTCATATCTAATTCTACCATAATCAATACAAGAATTTAACAAGTAAGTGAGCTGATATTTTTGTCAACAACACCCATTTTCTGTCCTTAGATCTTGTGTCTCCTTTGCTGTGATATCACTGACCTGGAACACACTTGATCATGATTTAATCATTGTCTATGACTATTCATATATTTTTTAATGTCCTGATCTTCACTAATCTGATCTCACTGCAATCAATGATTCTATTGTAAATATTAGATTTTCATTCTGCTTTACTTTTGATTTTATGCATGTTTTCTTGTGTGCAGGCAATATAACAATGATAAGTATGATATTCTTATGTTACTTTGGTAAACTTCTAAGTTCTCCAAAACTTAAAAGTTTAGGGGGAGTAATAAAACAATAAGAATATTCTCAGAAAATCAAAATGAATATGTTAAATTAAAAGGATGATGCTTTAAGTTCAAAGTATGTGTGTGTTTGATGACGTAAAGCTTTTGTCTGATAAAATGATCCTATAATTTTAGCATGTGGAAAAGCTTATTTGAAATGTTGAAAACAAGAAAAATTGGTTTGTGTATTTTGAGACTAAAATAAAGGGTCAAAGTGTAAAAAGTTAAATTTTGAGGGTCAAAAGTGTAAATGTGGAGAGAAAGTCAAAAATATGCAAAATTGTTTAAATATTAGTATGAAATATTACTAATTTGTTTAAACAGTGTGCAGGTGGAAGATTTGAAAAATCACAAGTGCTTATATGCCTGAACAGTTGTCATATGCCTGAACAGTTGTCATATGCCTAAACAGTTGCCATATGCCTAAACAGTTGTCATATGCCTGAACAGTTGTCATGTTTCTGGAAAGTTAGTGTGGACATTTTAGAATCCTCTTGCTACTGAACAGTACTCATGCTACTGAACAGTGCTTATATGGCTGAATAGTTAGGCTAAACAGTTAGTACTCATGCTACTGAACAGTACTCATGCTACTGAACAGTGCTTATACGGCTGAACAGTTCTCATACGTCTGGCATCATATGACTGAACAGTGCACATATGTCCAATACTCAGTGCTCATATGTCCAATACTTCGTAAAATTTAGGACCTAATGTGCCTGAACAGTACTTATGCGACTGTACAGTGCTCATACGCCTAATAAGAATTTTTGCTTAGTATAATATAACAGTTGTGAATCATTCATTTCATTTCTATTTCAAAAACCCTCTTAAACCCTCCCCTGAACACCCAAACTCTCGAGTACCCCGTATCATCGATTAAAATCATTTGAGCCTTACTCACAGATTGCTGATAGTGTTTATGTGATTGTGAACGGAAGTTTATGATACACATTCATCTGATTTGTGTTCGGGCGTTCGATAAACCCTAAACTTGTCAAAAACTCAGATTTGATCATTCAAATCGAAAAATTGTTTGAATTAGATGATTGAATGTTGTTTGTCATGTGCAGGACCGGGTGAAGGGTTAGCACTTACAACACAACAACACAATGAGGAGAGTGTATTAGAACACTTAACAGATCAAATGGGGAACCGGTTATGATGATGCTAAGAACACAAAAGTAACTTTAGAAAGAAAAGTACAAGATAACAACACAAGTGGTTGGTTTTCAAGGATGTTGTATATTGCTTCTCAAATTCAAGTTACAAGTATTCAGCATACATACATTACAAGACTTTGAGATACTTTATACTACAACCTATAGACGGCCATACTTTGAAGGCCAGCTGGATACACGAATTAGACAACACAATCCATGTAGAGTCAAAAGGCCGATTTGCCTTTTGGCTAGTGACTATGACATGCCATAGCTCACATCCTAATATATTACAAAAAGGATAAAGGTACATAAAGTAGAAAGGTTTGACCCAAGACCTTAATGTATAGTTTTCCTAAAGCATGGACCTTTTCACCAACTCATACAAGTAGGTGACCAACCAGAGTGGGCAGCGGCAAAGTGGTTCAGCTTTTCAGAAAAAGTACATCAGATAAAGCATGTATGATAAAAGTCTTCGAAAGAATCTGTCTTGGTTTCTTGGCTTTAGCAGACGTTGTCTTGAAGCTAAGAAAGACTTCATTTCTGTCTTCTGAAGATATTGGTCTTGGCTATGAAGGATTTTACACTTGAAATGTTTCTGAATTGGTGTAAAACTTTCGTAGCAATACTAGTTCATGTTCTGTGCAGCATGCAGGAAGACTTGATTATTTCATAAAACTACTGAAAGAAGAACTATCACAACTACTGAGGAATATTTCTTTAGTTATTGTGATAACTACTAAAAGAGGATCATCACAACTACTGAAGAATACTTCTTCAGTTGTTGTGATAACTACTGAAGAATACTTCCTCAGCTGTTGTGATAACTACTGAAGGAGGATCATCATAACTACTGAAGGAGGATCATCATAACTACTGAAGAATACCTCTTCAGTTGTTGTGACAACTACTGAAAATTATCTTCAGACTTTGTCTTCAGACTTTGTCTTCAGCTGATGTCTTCAGCTGTTGTCTTCAGCTGTTGTCTTCAGCTGTTGTCTTCAGCTGATGTCTTCAGCTGTTACCTTCAGCTATTGTCTTCAGCTGTTACCTTCAGCTGTTGTCTTCAGCTGTTGTCTTCAGCTGATGTCTTCAGCTGTTACCTTTAGCTGTTGTCTTCAGCTGTTGTCTTCAGCTGATGTCTTCAGCTGATGTCTTCAGCTATTACCTTCAGCTGTTGTCTTGATCAGTAGATGGTTTCATGAGTGTTTTGGCTGCATCAGACTTCTAGGAATCCTTACAAACTCCCCCTAGGCTGATGCTACCAAAACACTTGAGGATATTCAGCAGCTCACTGTCTTCTTGACGCAAGAGGAGCCATTTGAATTGGAGATGATTTGGCTCTTTCTTCTTGCACTTAGGATGTTCTGATTCATCCTGAGGATCAGAGGAGGTTGATTTTGACTTCTTCTTCTTCTTCTTTGCATCAGATTTAGAAGCCATCCTCTTCTTCCTCTTTGCAGTCTTTAACTGAGAAGACTGGCCTGCAGCACCTTGTAGATTAGTTATGTCTTCCTCAGTTGGGTGTTCCTCCCTCACAGGTTCAGAAGGAGAGGGAGTTTGACCCTTTTGTGGGTCAGATGTTGAGGCTGGCCTTTGACCTTGCTGTTGATCAATAGTTGAAGAGGCTGGCCTTTGACCCTGCTATGGATCAGAAGATGAAGCTGGAGGTTCTAGTTTGAGTTGTCTCTTGTTGTTCAAACTTAACCTCTACTTGAGGTAGAGCTTGACTTGGAGGAGTGTGCAAGTCAGCAAGCTCTCCACTCTTGATCTTCTGCTTGATCACCCTGATATGTTCATCCATATTAGATAGAGACATAGGGCCAAGTTTCCTTCCAGAGAATCCATACAGCTTCAAGAAGTTCATCATTCTTTGTCTATCATCAGACTTTTTCAAGTTCTTCTGAATGAGAGCTCTTGACTTAGCAGCTTCTTCCCTTATTTTCTTCTTTGTTAACTTCTGTTCTTTGAGTACTTGAAGTTCAAGTTGTTTGAGATACTCAAACTCAATGTACTCAAAGGACAAAGGAAGAAGTGCTTCTGCTTGGTAGAAACTTGTGGCACTCAGGTAGTCTATCATTCTTTGTTTATCTGTTTCTTTATCTACCTGAGGTTCTTGTGTAGCAGCCACAGCCTCTTGCATAGTACTTTCTTGAACTGGCGAGAGAGTAGGAATATGCTTGTATAACTTTTGTTGTCTTTTCTTCTCTTTGATCTCAAGAAGAATTCTTGCATCTTCAGCTTCCTTCCTTTCTCTTGACATTTCCATGTCAGCCAGATCATTTAATTCCTATATGAGGAGAGATATAATCTCATCTATGTCATAGTTCCTGGTCTGTAAGTAAGTAATCCTGACTGCCCTCAACTCATCATTTTGAGTGTTTGGTCTGTGAGCAGCCCTGATTGCAGCTTGCATGAAGCTTGAAGATCTAGTGGAACTTACTCCCCTTAACTTCCTCTTTCTCTCTCTTTCCTCCTCCTCAATCTCCTCAGGGGTTAGAACCCTTTTCCCCTTGTCACCCACAGACCTTTGTGACACAGGGTAGAGAGAGCTTCGGTGTTCATTGCTTGGTGTAGCATCCATGCTCCGACCAGAGAGAGACTGTGATACACCTTCACCAGTAGGTATTTCACTGAGGGGTTGAGTTGCTGAAGTAATTGTTGTGGTGATAGGTGTTTCAATTTCTATCACTTCATCAGTTGACTGTAAGACAGGACTTTCAGGCTCTATTACTGGGCCTTCAGTCATGGTTTTCCCTTTGATGCTAATCTCAGGGTCTGCCTCAACATCCAGTTGACCAATGATATTACCTGATTGCCTTGGTCTATCTTCTTCAGCTTCTTGCCTTGATACACCCTCCCTAAAAAGACTTTGAAACAAGCAGTCTAGGATGTTCACATCAATGTGAACTCGAGGAGGTTGCTGAGTAGGAACAATTACAAGAGAGGATGGTGAGTCCTCAATGTCCATACTCCTTGAAGAACTCTCAGGTTCTGTGATTGTAGTGACTTTCTCCCCCTTTTTGGTAGCATCACCTTCTTGTATAGGTGAGCTAGGAGTTAGGTCAGCCACATCCTCAGGTTCTTGTGTTCCTGATTGAGCTCTTCTTAAAGGTCTCTCAGCTAGTTTTTCCTTAAGATAAGATATCTCAAGTTGCTGATCATTGACCCTATTTTGTAAGGTAGTCACTTGAAATTTAAGATGACTAACCTTTGAGACCAAGTAAGTGCATGTTTGTGTCAGTTGTTGCACTTTTAGTCTCAGATTCCCCTCATCTTCATCAGAAGAATCATGGGGGGATGAGAGAATTGGACCTAAGTCCTCACTCTCATCACCAGCGTGGGGTTCTTGGCTGCTGGATTTCCTCTACTTATTGACTGCCTCAGATGAAGTGTCAATGGACTGAGTTGCCATGGTTGAGGTCTTAATGATGTAATCACTTGCAAAAGTGAGAGCCTCTTCCATATGGATCCACTGAACAAGTTCAGAAGGACCCACCTCAACAATGGGTGACTGATGTGGGATAGACATAGGTAATTCAGAAGCACTCCTCTTTCTTTGAGTGGGGGATGGATAGAGAGATTCATGATGCTTACTGAAGCCTAAGTCCTTATCAGTATAGAATTCAAAGTTGGGAATTTAGGTATTTAAGTCCAAAGGCTGGGGATGGTAACTGTCCCCTGAAGGTTTTTCACTTGAGTGTTGAGACTCAGAGTGAAGGCTTAAGGCATTTGGGCTTATGAGCTCATCAGGTTGATCATGAGGAACATCAGCACTGATTCTTGAAGAGATGGGAGTGGTTTGCTCCTTAGGAGAAGTGGGAGCTCTAGTATCTACTTCTTCCTGTATGGGTGAGTATATGGGGACCTGCACAGACTCAATAGCTTGAGCAAGGGTTCGTTTGGATTTTCTTTGGTAGGTGAGGATGATTTGAGGCTGTTTTGGTGGTTGAGATGTAGAAGGTGTGGGTTCAACACTAGCTTTTGTTGCTAGGTTGTCACCTTGAGCAATGAGCTCTAACATTTTGGAGACCAGGGCTGTTTCTACCCCTGAGAAGCCTACAGTTGACTTCTTCATAATCTTAAAGATGCCTGGCTTCATCTGTCCCAATTTAAGAATAGTATTTTTTTCCCTCAACTGTGATCCAAGTTCACAATTGAGAATGTGTTGAACATATCTAGGATCACACATAGTATTCTAAGGAGTCCAATTTAGCAAGCAAGTTTGTGTAAACAAATTGTGAGTACCTGAACTTGACCTCTTGTACCATTCCATGAACTATAAAGGAGAGATCCTCAGGAATCTGGTCCCACCCACCATGCTTGTTGGACAAGCTGTGAATCACTACATGGAGTAGGTATTTCCACTGGAATGAGACCTTCCCTTTCCTAAAGGTCTTTACAGAGAAATCTCCTTCATAGCCCATCTGCTCAAAGGAATAGTTGACAGCTTCCTTTAGGAAAGACAGTCCACCTTCTTCATCATCCAGCTGAAGATGGGTTTTGATGATAGCTGGAGTGATAAAGACTGTCCTCCCCTGCACTATGGCAGACAATGCCTTCTCCCCATCCATAATAACCTCTTGACATGTCCTCCAAAAGTCAAGCAGGTGATCCTCATAAAGAATAAGATCAATGGTGAGTGAGGTGTAGTAGTTGGATAGAGCAAGAAAATGGCAAACCTCTGAGAAACTATCATCTTTCTCAGAGTGCAATAAGGCAACTTGATTGTGCTGCCTATGGAGCTGATGGAGAAATTTGGGTTGTTTTTGTTTGGAAAGTTGGCCATTTTGAAAAGCTTAAGGATGAAGAAAGGTGAAAAGTAAAAGTGGGTTTAGAGAGATCAAATTTGAGGTATGGGTGAATTTTGGAGCAGGTAGAGGAAACAGGTGTAACCGTTGGATGTTTGTATGAATTTGGACTTGAGACAAAGTTAATGAAAAAGGATAAACTTTGAAATCCATTGTGTTGGTCCCATCTCTGAAAAGTAGTTTGCTTTTTACCCAAAAAGTAGTTTTCTTGGAATTCTAAAAAATCTTCCAAAGATAATTTAACTTCAGAAGTTTTGACCATGAAGGATATTTTGCTTCGGAAGTTTTAACCAGAAAGCTTCCGAGGGAAAATTTTGCCCCTAAAAATATTTCAATATGAAGAATTTTGTAACTTGTGTAAAATTCTAAAAAATCTAAGGAATATCCTAAATGAATTTTCTTCCAAAGAGAAACTGGGGCTTATTATGGTGATAGAATAGACAACATAGAACACACATAGTTTTAGAAATAATATGATTAAGTTTTTAAGAAAAGCTATTCAAAGTTGATCATCCCAATAGCTGATATAAGATATTTAAATCTCTGTTCATCAAAAGCTTTTGTGAACAGATCAGCATATTGTTCATCTGTATGAACTTTGATTAGTTTGATTAATCCTTTTTCAAAATTATCTCTAATCAGATGATACATGATGTTGATGTGCTTAGTTCTTGAGTGCTGTACTAGATTTTCTGTGATTGAGATAGCACTGTTGTTGTCTATGTGAATGGGAGTCTCTTTGAAGTTGAATCCATAGTCCAGCATCTGATTTTGAATCCAAAGCACTTGAGCACAGTAGCTTGCAGTAGCAATGTATTCAGCCTCAGCAGTTGATGCAGATACACAGGATTATTTCTTGAATTGCCAAGAGACTATCCTTCCACCAAGAAATTGACATACCCCTGATATAGACTTTGCAGTCATATTGCATCCACCATAATCACTATCTGTATATGCATACAGATTGAAGTCAAAATTTTTAGGATACCAAAGGCCAAGAGATGGGGCTCCTTTAAGGTATCTTAGAATTCTTTTGACAGTGATTAGGTGTGATATCTTGGGGTTGGCCTGATATCTTGCACAAATGCTAGTGGCAAACATAATATTTGGCCTGCTAGCTGTAAGATACATAAGAGACCCAATCATAGCCCTGTAGAGATGTTCATCAACACACTCCCCCTCAAGATCAGGTCCAAGGGAGTGGTTTCTAGCTATGGGTGTCTTAGCAACCTTGCATTCAGTCGTGTTGAACCTTTTAAATATGTCTTGCACATACTTTGACTGATTTATGAAGATACCATTGTCAATTTGCTTCACTTGAATCCCTAGAAAGAAATTAAGTTCCCCTTGAAAGATTTGATCTGCCCAAGATACATATTAAATTGATGTGGCTAGTGTGATATGATCCAAGTCGGGTCATACCCAATAACAAGCCAAACAAACACCGATAAATATTTATTCGTTGATAAGATCATACAAATAAATATTAGCACCAATTTAGAAACCGGCTTTTCTAAAATCATTACTTTTGTAAATGAACAAGATTATATATATACATATATATATATATATATAATTTGTTCATAAGGAATTATTTGTTTCATTGCTTAAATTAGTTAAACAATGACATATAATAGTGTGTAAGAACTATAAAATTAAATGGTTTAATTTTATAAAAGATGGAATGCAAGAATATATTTTATAAAAGTTGAATTGGGAGGGAAAGACAAAAAGGGGCCCTAATTTCGGCCGCCCTTTATGTCTTGAGATTGGGTTTTATTGTTCCAAGAATATGCAACTTGATTTCACTTGACTCTTGCATTCAATCTTTCTCTCTCACACACAAAACATAAGAGCAAGAAACTCTCTCCTTCTTCTCTCTATCAAACGTTTTTAGAGCAAGAAAAGGCTGGATTTTTCAGCTTATGATCCAAGAGTTCAAGGCTGAAAATCAAGAGTTCAAGAGGGTTTTGAAGGTGGTGTTGCATAGCCTAGCATAGAAGGTGTTTGAAGAAGCTTGGGGTACAACCTCTTGAGGACTTCTTGCTTGAAGTTTCAGCCACAAACACCATCATCCTCGCCTCATAATTTTGGATTTAGGAAGCTACAAAGGTTGTAGATTCTCAACTATCTAGTGTTCTTTCATTTGTATGCATTGTGTATAAAGATCCATGGCTTGGGGTTCCTTGTTAAAATGGTTTAACAACTAACTTAATAACATGTTTTAAAATATAAATCCGCTGCGTTTTCATATAAACTAAGTTGTATGAGCTTTGATAAACATGTTAAAACCCCATCAATGGCATCAAGAGCCACTTATACATATGCATGCATATATTACACTAACTAATTCACGTTTTTTTGGTGCTTGACACCACAAATCCGTGAGTTAAGTGGGCTGAAATGTACCCCCCTTTTGATGTTTTAAAGATCTTACTTTATGCATGTAATGATCTTTAAGAATCTAGATCATAAGATGTTTGTTTGTTTGGACAAAACCCATATGTTCTTGGTTAATGTTGGCCAAGAAAATGGGTTAAAAGGGGCTGCCAAAAACCGTGACCTATGATGTGTTTTAATATGTTGTTTGTTGATTATGCATAACAAAGCCTTGACCATATGGATTGATTGATTGATTGGTTATCTAGTTATATTCATTTGGGCATGTAATAATTTATCTTTGGTTTCAAGTTTTGTTTTGTAATCTATTCATTCATATGGTTTGTAATAAATAGATTAGGAGTTTTTCTTTACTAGAAAAATGTATTAGGATACATATTTTGTAAAGGATGCTCAAGATCAAGACTTGAAGAAAAGATAAGACAAATAGGATGCTTGAAGATGTGGTTTCAAGTGGGAGTCCCTTTGGTCAACCATGTGTCATGATTCTTAACCCTTAGGACATGACCATTTGACACACTTGTTTTGGCTAAACAAGTGTGATCAACTTAGTATGTTTTGTTATGCATATATGAATGTTTTTGTTTATGTTTGGTTGAATGCATATGATGATGTTTGTTTTGAATATTTGGATGTGATTAACAAACCGTCAACTAAAACAAACAATAAACAAGTAATTGGTTCTCAAATCATTAAGCATAAATAGAATGGTTCTATAAAAGGAGTTAATGGTTTGCAAAATAAAATGGGTTTTATTTAAAAGAACCAATAGGGTACCATATGGTTGAATGCATACAATCATATGATACATAGACTTTTCTAAAACAAGAATAGTGAAATTATAAATCCCTTTTGAAAAACAAGTTAAACACCATCCTTTTACACAACACTTAGGTTACTTGCAAACTCTTAGTGGGATAAAGTTCACCTAACCACTTTGAGGGAACTTGTAACTTGAGGTGAGAATACCATGTTTGTGGGATAAAGGTCACCTAACCACTTATATAGTAAACTCACACGTGTGTGTAAGTAGGACAACATGATTTGTAAAATATATTGAATGGATCACCTAAAATATGTTTTATAAAAGGTGTTGATGGGATAAACATGCCGTGATAAACATATGATGTTTAAACGATCCCATACCACTAGAAGTTGCAATAGGTTGTAATTGTCATTTATGACGACCTTGTTTTATTTAAATAATGGGATAAAGGTCACCTAACCGATATTTAAATATAACGTTGGATTCTAAAATTTTGTTTATTAATAGTCTATGAGACATAAAGGGTATTAAAAAATGAAATATAATTATATCAACGATTACTAAAATGGAACTTTGTAAAATCTTGTAGATGGCCGACAACAACAACGCTAATAATGATGTACCAAACCAAAGCAACCAATCCCTAAGGGCGATCCTTCAAAGGGATCGTCTAACACCTAAAAATTTCATGGATTGGTACCGCAACTTGAGAATTGTTCTCAAGCAGGAAAAGCGGGCCTATATCCTTGATGATCCCATCCCCGATGAACCTAACAAGGAGGATGTGGAAGCCTATAATGATTGGGTTACATATGTGGAGGACTCCATCCAGGTCTCTTGCTTAATGTTAGCAAGTATGACACCCGAACTCCAAAAGGAGTATGAGCTCCATGGAGCCTATGACTTGATCAATCAGCTGCGGGAAACATTCCAGCAACAAGCTAGAGTGGAGCGCTTCGAAACGGTTCGAGCGCTTCATGCATGTAGGATGGAGGAATCCCAATCAGTTTCATCTTATGTTCTTAAGATGAAAAGCCACATCGACCGCCTTCAAAGGCTGAACTGTCCCGTCTCAAAGGAGTTGGCCACGGATTTGATCCTTAATGGCCTAACTAAAAAGTTTGAGGCATTCGTCATGAATTACAACGTAAACGGATGGGACAAGAGCATAAATGAACTTCATTCTATGCTCAAATCAGCTAAGGCAGGAATGGGTAAAAGGGTTTTACCCGTTCTCACCATTAATGAAGGTGGGAGAAGGAGAAGGTCTCTACCCCCTCCTAAGGCAACTGTTGCCAAAGGAAAGGGGCACGTTGGGGGAAAGGGGAAGATGGTTGTTAGGGCGGAACCTCCAAAGCCCAAGGAGAAGAAGCAAAAGGTTGCTGTGAACGACCCATGCTTCAAATGTGGTGAGATAGGGCATTGGATGAGAAATTGTCCAGTCTATCTCAAAGAGTTGAGAGAAAAGAGGGATGCGGGACAAACCTCAGGTATAATATACATGATACATATAGAACTAAATGTTATTTCTTCTAACACATGGGTATTAGATACCGGATGTGGAACTCACATTTGCAATTTGTTGCAGGGGTTCAAAAGAAATGAGCATTATGAAAAAGGGGAAATAAGTCTCTTCATGGGCAATGGTGCAAAGGTTCACGTGGAAGCCCAAGGACACTACATTTTGAAACTTCCAAATGGTTTGGAAGTTATTTTAAGTAATGTATTATATGCTCCTAGTTTGACTAGGAACATAATTTATGTTTCCCGTTTAAGACAATATGATTATGATTTCAAGTTTGTTGACAATGATATTCATGTTTCTTTAAATCATGTATTTTATTTTAAAGCTATACCTTGTAATGGCATTTATGAATTGGTTCATGAAAACGCAACATATGATAGCTCAATATACCAAGCAACCACCAATAGACTCAAATTGGATTTGAGTGATACCTACCTTTGGCATTGTCG
Source organism: Flaveria linearis (assembly GCA_024085815.1). Classification (NCBI taxonomy): domain Eukaryota; kingdom Viridiplantae; phylum Streptophyta; class Magnoliopsida; order Asterales; family Asteraceae; genus Flaveria; species Flaveria linearis. The sequence goes on along the minus strand of CM044010.1, from coordinate 37,731,575 downwards.
TCTTGGTCATATAAACAAGAAACGCATACAAACACTTCAAAAGAATGGTCTTTTAAAAACAAATGAATGTGATTCATTTGATGTATGTGAATCTTGTTTACAAGGAAAAATGACTAAGGCACCCTTTAGTGGAACTAACGAAAGGGCAAAAGATTTATTAGGTATCATACATTCGGATGTATGTGGTCCTTTTAAGCCAATGACTAAGAATGGTGAAAGATACTTCATTACCTTTACCGACGATTATAGTCGCTATGGGTATGTGTATTTATTAAGACACAAACATGAATCTTTTGAAATGTTCAAAATCTTCAAGAATGAAGTAAAAAATCAACTCAACAAATCAATTAAATTTCTCCGCACCGATAGAGGTGGTGAATACCTAAGTGATGTTTTTCAAGATCATCTTAGGAGTTGTGGGATTGTCTCACAACTCACTCCACCTGGAACACCACAACATAATGGTGTGTCTGAGAGGAGGAATCGAACCTTATTGGATATGGTTTGATCTATGATAGCTAGAAGTACATTGCCTCTATCATTTTGGGGTTTCGCTTTGCTCTCCGCAGCCCGTATTCTAAATATGGCCCCAACCAAGAAGGTGGAAAGGACACCTTTTGAGATATGGCATGGAAGAGTTCCATCCCTATCATACTTAAGGGTCTGGGGTTGTGAGGCTTATGTTAAGACTCCCACCCCAAACAAATTAGATGTTCGATCCACTAAGTGTATCTTTGTTGGATATCCTAGAGATTGTATGGGATATTATTTCTATGATCCACTGGAACAAAAGGTGTTTGTTGCCAGAAAGGGTGAGTTCTTAGAAGCCAAGTTCCTTATGGAAGGAGCTAACAGTAGAACAGTGGATCATGAGGAGGATCAAGAACCATAGCCGATACACGTTTGGTTGAAACTAGCACTCAACATGAGGATGTTGATAATGATCAAGCGGTTGATCAATACACACAAAACGGTCGCAGAAGTGACAGAACTAGTAATCCACCTGAAAGATACGAGTTTTTCATGGATGGATGCTATGTGGTAGATTCAGATGAACCAACCACATATCATGATGCAGTGTCCAATTCGGATTGTGACAAATGGCTTGAAGCCATGAACGTTGAGATGCAATCCATGTATGACAATCAAGTTTGGGAACTTGTTGTACCACCTCTTAATTCCAAAGTAGTTGGAAGTAAGTGGGTTTTCAAGAAGAAAACCGATATGAATGGAAACTTGGATACTTACAAAGCTAGACTTGTAGCAAAGGGTTTCACTCAAACTCAAGGGGTTGACTATGATGAAACCTTCTCACCTGTTGCGATGCTAAAGTCTATAAGGATATTGTTTCCTATAGCTGCTCATTATGACTATGAGATTTGGCAAATGGATGTCAAAACCGCTTTCCTAAATGGATATCTTGAGGAAGATGTCTATATAGTTTAGCCTGAAGGTTTTGTCGATCCAAAACATCCTAACAAAGTATGCAAGTTAAAGAAATCAATCTATGGATTGAAACAAGCATCGAGAAGTTGGAATCACCGTTTTGATGATGAAGTAAAGAAATTTGGCTTCATCAAAAACGCTGATGAGGCTTGCGTGTATAAGAAGGCTAGTGGGAGCATAATAACTTTCTTAGTATTGTATGTTGATGACATACTACTATTTGGAAATGACATTCCAACCTTGGAAGGTGTAAAAACCTGGCTTGGAAGTTGTTTTTCCATCAAGGATCTTGGTGAAGCCGCCTATATTTTGGGAATAAAGATCTATAGGGATAGATCAAGGCAACTAATTGGTTTAAATCAAAGTGCATACATTGACAAAGTCTTGAAAAGGTTCAAGATGGAAAACTCTAAGAAAGGTACTGTACCTATTCAAAGAGGGACAATATTGAGTATGACTCAATGTCCAAGCTCAAAGGAGGAGCAAAATAGAATGAAGGCAATCCCATATGCATCTGCTATAGGATCCATCATGTATGCAATGATATGCACTAGGCCAGACGTGTCATGCGCTTTAAGCATGACAAGTAGATACTAGCAAAATCCTGGTGATAGTCATTGGATGGCTGTCAAGAACATTCTGAAGTACCTAAGGAAGACTAAAGACATGTTCTTGATCTACGGATCTGGTGAAGAGGAACTCGTTGTAAAAGGTTACACGGACGCGAGTTTCCAAACCGATCGAGATGATTCACGATCTCAATCGGGGTACATCTTTATTCTGAATGGGGGAGCTGTTTCTTGGAAAAGCTCAAAGCAAGAAGTCATAGCGTTGTCCACTACAGAGTCAGAATACGTCGCCGCTTCAATGGCAGCACAGGAAGCTGCATGGCTGAAGAAATTCATAGCCGATCTAGGGGTAGTCCCTTCCATTCAGGATCCCCTAGAGATCATTTGTGACAACGAGGGTGCGATTGCTCAAATCAAGGAACCTCGTGCTCATTAAAAGACTCGGCATATTGAACGGAGATTCAACTACATAAGGGATGAAGTTGAAAAAGGAAAGATATGTATTCGCAAAGTCCAAACTGATAAAAACATTGCGGATCCACTCACAAAGCTCCTTGAAAAGGCAAAGCATGAAGGTCATGCTTGTGCCATGGGACTTAGATATTCTAGTGACTGGGTTTAATATTGTACTTTGTATTTGGATATTGGAACTTATGTTATTTGACTTAATTATATGGTTATAATTTTCATTTGTTCTTCTATTTTAGCATGTTTAAATCCATGAATAAATGAGTTATTCTAAACGTCCGTAGTCGATCATACTTGTGGGAACAATTATGAATGTAAGACTATAATAAACTTGGATTGGTTGATATTCATAAGGTATGAATATAGAGCAAGAGGTTGCTACCAAGGTTCATTGATATCTATGGGATATAGATAGTGGACTGACCCGCACTCAATTATTTCTGCATGGAATCTTTGTGATTAGTCATAAGAAATATTGAGTAAAGGCGAATATCATAGTATCCTCAGACCTGAGATACATATTGGGTCTTGATATTCACCAAGTATTGTATTTTGACTTAGTACTTTGCTATTCTGAAATATTGGCAGTACATAAGGCTGAGTTCAGGTATGATATGAGGTGATTGTGAGAGACGTATGTAGTCAAGATGGAATTTGTTCCTCTTATTCGTTAAGAGTTAGATGTCTACGGCCTATTAAAGTTAAATCATCGGAGAATGACAATTCTGTGTCTCCTGGATTTAACATGACATCTGAACAAAAGGATAGATGATTGATTCACCTAAATCATATTAAAGTAAGGTACTTGAAAAGGATGATGTTATTGAATGGCACTTAGTCATACACATTAGGGGTAGCAAACCGTTGCTAGGTGTTATTTGCTACTTGCATCAATCTTCTATGAATCTTGTTCAAGTGGGAGATTGAAAGATTTGATCTGCCCAAGATACATATTAAATTGATGTGGCTAGTGTGATATGATCCAAGTCGGGTCATACCCAATAACAAGCCAAACAAACACCGATAAATATTTATTCGTTGATAAGATCATACAAATAAATATTAGCACCAATTTAGAAACCGGCTTTTCTAAAATCATTGCTTTTGTAAATGAACAAGATTATATATATACATATATATATATATAATTTGTTCATAAGGGATTATTTGTTTCATTGCTTAAATTAGTTAAACAATGACATATAATAGTGTGTAAGAACTATAAAATTAAATGGTTTAATTTTGTAAAAGATGGAATGCAAGAATATATTTTATAAAAGTTGAATTGGGAGGGAAAGACAAAAAGGGGCCCTAATTTCGGCCGCCCTTTATGTCTTGAGATTGGGTTTTATTGTTCCAAGAACATGCAACTTGATTTCACTTGACTCTTGCATTCAATCTTTCTCTCTCACACACAAAACACAAGAGCAAGAAACTCTCTCCTTCTTCTCTCTATCAAACGTTTTTATAGCAAGAAAAGGCTGGATTTTTCAGCTTATGATCCAAGAGTTCAAGGCGGAAAATCAAGAGTTCAAGAGGGTTTTGAAGGTGGTGTTGCATAGCCTAGCATAGAAGGTGTTTGAAGAAGCTTGGGGTACAACCTCTTGAGGACTTCTTGTTGAAGTTTCAGCCACAAACACCATCATCCTCGCCTCATAATTTCGGATTTAGGAAGCTACAAAGGTTGTAGATTCTCAACTATCTAGTGTTCTTTCATTTGTATGCATTGTGTATAAAGATCCAGGCTTGGGGTTCCTTGTTAAAATGGTTTAACAACTAACTTAATAACATGTTTTAAATATAAATCCGCTGCGTTTTCATATAAACTAAGTTGTATGAGCTTTGATAAACATGTTAAAACCCCATCACCCCTATGGCACTCATTTCAAATCTATCCTTCATCAGCTTCTCAAAGTCTTTTGCAGAGCTTTGGATTAGTTGACCCAAACATGATATCATCTACATATACTTGAACTAGCATTATGTCATCTCTTGTTCCTTTGATGAAGAGAGTTCCATCAATGGTACCCCTTTTGTAGCCATGCTAACAGAGATACTGAGATAGAGTATCATACCACTTTCTTGGTGCCTGATGTAGCCCATAGAGAGCTTTGTCAAGATTGTAGACATAATCAGGATGATCAGGATCTGCAAAGCCAGGTGGTTGTTTGACATACACCTCTTCATCAATCACTCCATAAATAAAAGCACACTTGACATCAATTTGATAGACTTTGAAGTTCTTGGATGCAGCAAAAGCTAGGAATATCCTGACAGCTTCAAGTCTTGCTACTGGAGCAAAGACATCAGTGTAATCAATTCCTTCTTCTTGAGTATACCCTTGAACAACTAGTCTAGCCTTGTTCTTGATGACAAGTCCTCTATCATCCTTCTTATTTCTGAAAACCCATTTTGTACCTATTGTAGTCTTCCTATGAGGAAGAGGACATAGATTCCAAACCTTTTGTCTCTTGAATTGAAGAAACTCCTCTTGCATAGCTTCAACCCAACTTCCATCCTTTAGAGCTTCATCAATCTTCTTTGGCTCTATTTGGGATAAGAAACAAGAGTGAAGACAGATATTTGCATTATGAGACTGTCCTCTTGTTCTTACACCAGTACCAACATCTCCAATGATGTTTGTAGAGGGGTGAGACTTGTGGATCCTTAGTTGAGGGATCACAACAAGTTGTTTAGACATATCCAAATTGGAGAAATTCTGATCTGGCAAGGAGGATTCACCCTCTATAGCGGCACACCTATCAAGATTAAGTTGATCCAATGAGTGTGTGACATCATTGAGATTTTCTTTAATGGGATGGTTCTCAGTATCAAGAAATTCTTGATCACTGTCACCACCACCATGTTTCCCAACATTTGAAGTTTCTACATTTGAGTTATGTGCCTCAACACTGGAAGATGAAGGCAACTCAGATGTATCAGCAGGGTTTGTCATTGATGTTCTGGTAGAAGCTTCATTTGCAGGATTAGTTACCACTAGAGCTGGAGATATGTTGCTTGAAGATCTTCTCAGCTCAATTCTTGGATCAGGATCACCTGTAGGTAATATATATGTGGTTCCTGAAACATGCTCATAAGATTTGTTAAAACAGTTGGTAACTAAATCAAGATCAAACAGTCAATCCGGACCAGAAGCTTTCACACTGGGTGTGTGTTCATTGAAAGTCACATTGGCTGACTCTTCAACAACTCTAGTTCTGATATTGTATACTCTATAAGCATTAGCTTGAGAAGAGTATCCAATGAAGTGTCCATCATCTGATTTCTCAGCAAACTTGGCTATATGATCTTTGGTATTTAAGATGGTGCAAGGACATCCAAAAGACCTGAGAAAACCAATGAAAGGTTTCCTCTTGTGCCAAAGTTCATAAGGAGTCTTTCCATGTGTCTTAACTACTAAAACTCTGTTTTGCACATAGCAGGCAGTGTTGACTGCCACTGCCCAGAAGGTGATGGGCAGTTTAGAGTAAGACAACATAGTTCTTGCAGCTTCAATTAGTGTCCTGTTTCTCCTGTCAGCAACTCCATTTTGCTGAGGGGTCCTGGGAGTACTATATTATCTTGTAATACCCTTTTCATCACAAAATGTATCAAGTGTTTGATTCTTGAACTCAGTTCCTTGATCACATCTTATGGTTTTGACCTTGTGATCACATTGATTCTCAATTTTTAAGATGAAATTCTTCGGAATCTCAGGGGTCTTATCCTTAGTTCTAAGGAAGAATACCCATGTGAATCTTGTAAAGTCATCTGTGAGCTTACTATTTGTGACCTTGCCCCTTCCAGTAATGTAACCACCTGCATCTCCTCTAAAAGCAACTGGCCCTCCATCAATTTTTTCAAACTTCTGGAGTAGTGACCTATTGCCTGTCATGTGCCTGGAACAACCACTGTCAATGATCCACACATTTTGTTTGTCTGTAGCTGTTCCTGCACAAAGAGATAGCTAGTTACATTTGGAAACCCAAGCCTCATTGGTCTTGGGCTCATTTAAAACAGTTGAAGACAATGCAACGGTAATAGATCCAATGGTTGTGCTTTGAGGATCTTGAGCTGTTGTTGATGAAGAACCTTCAGTCTTTTGGTCTTTCTTTGACTTCCACACCACCTTTGGAAGTTTAGACTTGACCTTCAATACTTCAGAAGCTTTTGAGACTTTAGAAGTTTTGATGACTGGTCCTTCGAAAGATCTTGCCTTTACTGCAGCAAGCTTCAGTACTTCAGAAGCATTCTTTTCTTCCGAGACCAAATTTTCTTCCGAAGACAGTTTTCCACTTGCCTTCTTCTTCATCTTGGAATTTGTTGAAGTCTCTTTGTTTATCATGTGAAGAGTACCCTTAGGATTGTATGGACAATCCTTAGCCAAATGAGAAGTACTCTCACACAATACACACTTCAGATTCTTCTTTCCAAGAGTCTTCTTCATGGAAGAGCACCAACTTTGGTCACATCCCTTCTCCATCTTCACCTTTGCAGGAGCTGAGACAGTTCTTTTGGGTTGAGAACTGTTCTTGGAGTTGGATGGTCCAGGTTATGTAGCAGTAACACATAACAGATCAGTCTTCTTCTTGTTGCTGAGATGAGTTGCACATGAACCAGATTTCATGTCATCAGTCTTAACTACTTCAAACCCTACAGAGATGAAAACTTGTTTCTACTTAGAGTCAAAAGTAGCCTTGATCTCTTGAGCCTTCCTTGATTTTCTTTTGGCTTTCCTGATCAAGTTCTTTCTTCTTGACTTGGTCATCTCAACAGTTTTACTCTCCTCAGAGGAATGGTGACCCTTCTCAGAATGCTTTTCTTCACTCAAACCAAAGTCATTCTTCACCATCTCCTCTTCATCCTCTTCAGTCAAAGGATCTATGAGGGGAAGCTCATCTTCACAAGTTCCACACCTGGGAGATCTTACAGACAAGATGGTATGTGGAGGAGCTATCTCACTAGATCCCAGTCCCTGCTTGTTCTGATAACACACTTTTGCATGCAAGGATGAGGATATTATGTTCTTGAAGGTATCTTCTTCAAGAACACAATTTTTTGCCTTAGCTTTGTTGATCACAAGCTCAGCTTGGCATTCAGTTAACTTAGCTATGAGATCTTTGATCTGAGTCCTGTAATTTGTTAGCTCATGTTTAAGAGTTGAAATGGTTTTCTCTAAATCTTCTATTTTATGTTTATAGTCATTTTCAGCTCTTTTAAAATCAGCTTACAAGATGTTTAAGGACTCAAGGTCAGATCTCAGCTCTAAGTTATATGACCTGTATCTATTAACTTTAGCAATACATTCAGAAGAGCAAATATTTTCCAATACCTTGGTTTCATCATGATCTGCCATGAGAGCTTGGTTTGGAGATGCATCTTCTATCTGAAAGCTCCAGTCAAAGCCTCCCTCTTCAACAGCAACTGCAGCCTGTTGCTTTGGGTTCTTATTCTGGTGAACTTTCTCAGTGTAGTTTGCTCTGGTTTGTGTCTGGCCACCATTTGTTCTTGGTGCCTTACACTCTCTTGTAAAGTGCCCCATCTGGTTATAGTTGTAGCACTTTACCTTGCTTTTGTCCAGCCCAAACTTTCCACTGGATGTGTTGCTTGGAAATCTTCTCCCAGTCCTCTTATAGTATTTCTTGGCCCTGTGAGTGAGAAGAGCCATTTGCTGAACTATCTCCATATACTCCAGATCATCTGGATGGATACAGTCCTAGTCTTCAAGAGTGAAGAGAAGGTTGCCAGAGGTTTCATCAGCTGAGACAAAGGCATGAGAGGAACTTGTCTCTTGGAAGGGACTTCCTTGAGTATAGCTTTCTCTTGGTGTCTCTGGAAGAGTGATGAAAGGCCCCTTTTGTGAGTTGTCAGGGTAGCATAACAACTGATGTTGTGGTTCAATGCATTCCCTTTCATTCACATGAATGGGCTGAACTCAGTTGGTTATTGAAGTTACCAGAGGAATTTTGCATGTTCATCTCCATCTGGAATGCATTCAGGATACCATATAACTCTGTAACAGTAAGAGTTTTAAGATCCGAAGTTCTCTTGATCACAACACAATAATGTGTCAATAGTTTAGGAAGAGAAGACATGAACGTCCTTACTATGTCCCTATTCTCAAGAGTTACTCCAATATCCACTAGAGTGTCCACTATCTCAACATACTTGAAGTATTGTTGAGTCAGTGCCTCACCATCCTTGAAGGTGAAGTTTTCAAACTGCTGCTTCAAGAGATCCTTCTTGTTTTCTTTAGTTTCTTTGGATCCTTCATACATGAGCTTCAGTGCTTCCTACAGATATTTAGCTGTCTTGCACTTCTTGAAGCCTCTGTAGATGGAGTTTGGAAGAGCAGTTTGAAGACAAGTCATGGCCCTTTGATCAAGCTCTATTCTCTTCCTGTCTTCTTCTGTGTAATCATTTACATCTTTAGGGATAATACGATTACCAGTAGCAGAAGTAGTGCTTGGTATGAGGGGACCGTTGATAGCTAAGTCCCACATCCTTGAATCTTGACACTTGATTAAGCCTTCCATTCTTGTGCACCATGTGTCAAAATCTTCAGGAGTGATCAGTGGGGACTTGGTCATAGTACCAGTTTCCATATCAGCTTTAGAAAGAGCTTCCATTTGAGTTGTTAAGTATTTTGTGTGTGTGAGGGATCTTAAGATGGTGAGATCTTATAACAAGAGCCTGGAAGCTCTGATACCAAATGCAGGACCGGGTGAAGGGTTAGCACTTACAACACAACAACACAATGAGGAGAGTGTATTAAAACACTTAACAGATCAAATGGGGAACCGGTTATGATGATGCTAAGAACAAAAAAGTAACTTAAGAAAGAAAAGAACAAGATAACAACACAAGTGGTTGGTTTTCAAGGATGTTGTATATTGCTTCTCAAATTCAAGTTACAAGTATTCAGCATACATACATTACAAGACTTTGAGATACTTTATACTACAACCTACAGACGGCCATACTTTGAAGGCCAGCTGGATACATGAATTAGACAACACAATCCATGTAGAGTCAAAAGGCAGATTTGCCTTTTGGCTAGTGACTATGACATGCCACAACTCACATCCTAATATATTACAAAAAGGATAAAGGTACATAAAGTAGAAAGGTTTGACCCAAGACCTCAATGTACAGTTTTCCTAAAGCATGGACCTTTTCACCAACTCATACAAGTAGGTGACCAACCAGAGTGGGCAGCGGCAAAGTGGTTCAGCTTTTCAGAAAAAGTACATAAGATAAAGCATGTATGATAAAAGTCATCAGAAGAATCTGTCTTGGTTTCTTGGCTTCAACAGACTTTGTCTTGAAGCTAAGAAAGACTTCATTTCTGGCTTCTGAAGATATTGGTCTTGGCTATGAAAGATTTTACACTTGAAATGTTTCTGAATTGGTGTAAAACTTTCGTAGCAATACTACTTCATGTTCTGTGCAGCATGCAGGAAGACTTGATGATTTAATAGAACTACTGAAAGAAGAACTGTCACAACTACTGAGGAATACTTCTTTAGTTATTGTGATAACTACTGAAAGAGGATCATCACAACTACTGAAGAGTACTTCTTCAGTTGTTGTGACAACTACTGAAGAAAACTTCCTCAGCTGTTGTGATAACTACTGAAGGAGGATCATCATAACTACTGAAGAATACTTCTTCAGTTGTTGTGACAACTACTGATAATTATCTTCAGACTTTGTCTTCAGACTTTGTCTTCAGACTTTGTCTTCAGACTTTGTCTTCAGACTTTGTCTTCAGACTTTGTCTTCAGACTTTGTCTTCAGACTTTGTCTTCAGCTGATGTCTTCAGCTGATGTCTTCAGCTGTCGTCTTCAGCTGTTGTCTCCAGTTGTTGTCTTCAGCTGATGTCTTCAGTTGTTGTCTTCAGCTATTGTCTTCAGCTGTCGTCTTCAGCTGATGTCTTCAGATGTTACCTTCAGCTGTTGTCTTCAGCTGTTGTCTTCAGCTGATGTGTTCAGCTGATGTCTTCAGCCTTTACCTTCAGCTGTTGTCTTGATCAGTAGATGGTTTCAAGAGTGTTTTGGTTGCATCAGACTTCTAGGAATCCTTACATCATGTGATTTCGAGCATTTTGTTATATTAAACATGGTTTAATCTGACATTTGATTGAATGACACTGTTTATTGTCTTCGATGAACATGAACATGATCTTGAAGATGATGAAGAAGATGAACAGATTCATATTTTTTAAAATAAAAATAATGAAAAATAAATTTCAATTGATAAAAGTCATTTCCATAGGAATTAAAGAGTTTAATAAAATGATATAAGATAAAATAAAGTAAAGTGTTAAATCTTCAATTAAAATCAATCTTGATAATTCAACTTTTATTAAAAATATAAGTGTTTACACTTAAAATTAAAATTACAAGTTTATTTTAAAATTCAAATTTATTTTAACACATTAGTTTATAATATCTTAAATCATTATATTTTCAAACTCACATTAAATCATTTGCTTTAAAATTCCCACATTGTCTAATATCATTGCTTTAAACTATTGCAAATGGCTGATCTGAAGTTTGTGCCTAAGCACAATATTGTTGCTTTGCTCAACGAAGAAGGTCAAGATGCACTTTCTTATGAAGAGATGATTAGATTTCTTCTAAGAACCAAGTATGTGTCTGCCATGTGTTAGCAGACAGTGATTTATGACAGACCCATTAGAAAGTTCTGGAGCACAGCAAGAGTTGAAGTAAATGATGATGGAAGAAAAGTTGTCAGAGGTTTGTGACAAGAGAGTGAATGATTGAAGTTTCTGAATAATCTATTAGAGCTGCATTAAGACTGGGTCACAATGATCTAGAAGATCTTGCTGAGTTAACATTTAATGAATGTAGAGAAACATTCATGGAAATGGGTCATCCTGATCATTTCCTAAAGAAACAATTCTTCAGAGCTCGTGTATACAATCATTGGAAGCTTCTTTGTTATATCTTCCAACATTGTATGTCCAAGAGGAGTGCTGGGTGGAACTCATTCCCAGTGGACATAGCATCTCCAATAGTAGCCATTGCAACTAATTGAAGATTTAATATGCCAAAATATATCTTGAATGGATTCATATTTAATTTGGAGAAAGGCATAAGAAATAAATATCTGATGTACCCCAGATTTCTTCAAATGATCATCAATGAAGAATATCCAGATATTCATGTATATGGAGTAGGAGGTGATAGACTTGACTTGGAACACATGTCTGAAGTTACATACAAGAAATTAACGATGTTGACTGGTGCTCAAAATGTTCCAATGTTTGAGTATATGAGGAATGTGGCCAATGATGAAGTGGATATTACAGTGGATCATTTTCATTTATTGGAAGGAGAACCAATAGATCCAGCTGATTTGATAAATGAATTTCCTCTTATCCCTCAAGAAGATGATGATCAAAATGATGATGATGAGAATGAAGAAGGTCATGATGATGATAGCTCATCTAGTGCTGATGATAATGATGATGATGATGGTGGTGAAGCTGATACACATCAATCATTGAGCAGTGATAGAAACATGTCTGAGCATGCTGGTGAAGCTCAACATGAAGATGAAGGAATGATGGGTGGTGATGTACAAGTTGAAATTGTTCATGAAGCAACTGAAGATATAGATGATGTGATTCATGATGAATCTATTCATGAAGTTGAAAATGAAGATGCTAAAATTCATGCAGAGGTGGAACATGAGCATGATATGAAAAATAAAACTTTTGAGTATGAGTTCATGGATGCTTTTCTGACTAATCAAGAAGTGCCAGTTACTACAGCACACAATGTGTCTGTACAAACTGATGAAATCTTGGATGTAGATGAGATTGAAAAGTTAAAAGAAGAAAATGAAGCTAAAGAGAAAGTGATTGTTGATCTCAAAGCTGATCTTGATAAGTTGAGAAAAGAAAACTTGAAGCATGAAACAGATGAAAGTTTGATGAAAGATATGATCAAAAAGCTTAAAGAAGAATTGAAAGAAAAGAATGAAAAGATTCTGAGTTCTGCAAAGGATAAAGATGATGTGATAAAGAATTTTGACCTTATGCTTAAAGATTATGATCTTTTGGAAGAAAGATTCAAAAGATTGTCTCAAGAAAATGCCAAACTGAAGGCAGAACTAATGAAGAATCAAGAATCTCAAAAGCCAATCTCTCCTGAAGTTGAAATTGTAGCTGAAGTTGTTCCTATTGAGATTGAGGAAAAAGTAGAAATGGATAAAGGAAAAAGGAAGATAGATGAAGTTGACTATTCAGTTTTACCTGAATCTTCATCAAAAGTTCAAAGAACTGAAGAAAGTGTTGAAGAAGAGAGTCAAGAAGCCCAAGAACCAATTAGTCAAGAGAAAATTGGTGCTTTGGAAGACATTGAAGAGGAATATGATGATGAATGGTTTAATGAAGTACTTGATGATGAAGATATGGAAGAAGAATTTGAAAATACTTCTTTATTTGATCAAGTGCAAACTCATAATGACATTCCACAAGACTTTGAAGAAAGATATCATTATCTTGTGAAGATGAAGTATAACAGAGATTCTTGGATGGGCTTACAGTTTCTCAAATCAATGATGTGTATGAGAAATGTATAGCTGCTGAATCTGTTGCTCCTGTTGATCCTCATGAGATAGTTATGGAACACGGTGAGTGGAACAGGGCATAAGAAAGTATTAATGTTGAAGAAATTCCTAGTTCAGAGCTGCACCATCCTGATCCTGAGGAAATGAGCATTCCTACTTTAAGGTCATGGTTGCAAGCTAGAAACTATCCTTGGAAAATTGAAAAGGCTCCAATCTGTCTCTTTAAGAAATCTTGTTAAAAGTTTTCAACAGACTGAGAAACAAGCAAACAAGATGATCATTCTAGATACTGACAATCCTCAGTATTTAGACATTACCAAAAGAACAAGAATCTTGAAGCCTCAAGAAATAAAGCAAATGGCACAGAAGACAAGTGCACATGAAAGAAGATAGGAATTAATCAAAATGTTTCCACAGTCTGAACAACAAGTGTACAAAGCTTCTTCTGAACAAAAGCATATCTTTGATAGTGCAAGATCTACTGGAGATTTGGTTAGGAATGTGTTGCAGAAAGGTCAATCAGTAGCAGAGTTGTTAAATGCTATGATTGCACCTGATTTTACTAACCAAGTTAAAATAATTGCTTGGAAATATGATGAAGTTTTTGATGCTTTTCTGATCAAACGAGTAAATGCTGTTTGTGATGTTTATCACTTTTACTTGAGTATTATTAAACTTCCAGTTCAAGACCTTAAAGAACTGAACAAACTTCCGTTGATTAACCCTTCTGGAGATAAAAGAGGAGAAATATTTGTAGAACTTCTAAGCCGAGGGCTAGCTAGAACAAGTAATTTCCTTCAGACTCGATGTGATCAAGAAGACAAGGAATACTTTTCTATGCTAAAGAAGAATAAGAAAATTAGAGGGTTACAATCGGAAGAAGAGCACTTTATGATTGAATTTTGGGATAAATATTTTGAGAAAGTAACTACTCCTGGATTGAAGGCGATTGATGGAAATCAAAAGTCCAAACCAATTCTTAGATGGTTTTATAACACAGAAACTTTTGAACTTAAATTGGTCCGAAATCTTGAACATTAGGATGAGGACATGATATCTTTGTTTGGTGCTTTTGAGCTGAAACTTCTCCATCCGAGTTATATCTCATTTTTGTCGATTCAAAAATTTGGGAAAGTATCACCTGAGATAGCAGAGCAAGACAAGAAATATTTTCTGTCTATTATCAATGTGATGAATGCGGCTATGGAGCGAATTTCATTGAGAAAAGCTCTTGCTTATGCAAATATCGTGAAAAGAGACATCAATGACATTGAATTCATGAGAATTTCGACGAAAGGAGTGTTTGAAGTTGTAACACCCTGAAGTTTGACTTTTTGGAGTGATATGCGACTGAGTCTCAGTCGCATGGAATTCATGTGACTGGAGGTTCAATCGCATGATGTTCGGACGATTGAAGGATCAACCGCATGGAACTCATGCGACTGGAGGTCCAGTCGCATGGTGTTCATGCGACTGAAGGTCCAGTCGCCTGGACCTCGGGCGACTGAGCTGTAGCAATAAAGGAGGGGCAGCCCTCTTCTTCCCCACACTTACACATTAAGTCAGGAAGAAAGAGCAGAGAGAGAGAGAACAGAGAAAGAAGAGAAAGAAAGAGAGAAAGTGGTGATCCGGGCTCAAGAATTGCCGAGTGACTAGTCCAAACGAAGCTCTTAATCTTCTCCTCGATTATGTGAGTTCTAGGACCCCTCATTTACTTGTTTTCAAATGATTTTGGGGATAGAACACATTTAAACCCGTTTTTGAAAAAGTGAATGTTTGACCCATTTGGGTGAAATCTCGGGTAATGTGTTTAAGGTATGATTTAGGACTTGCATATGCTTGTATGATGTCCTACTATAAATCCCTGAGGTTTAGGAGGGCTAATTTGGGCTGGAAATGAGTTTAGAGGAGTTTGAAGGCCGTAGGTCGCGGCTGCTGTTTGTGATGAACTCCAGTCGCTGCCTTGTTAGGGCTAGGCGACTGAAGGGCCAGTCGCACGACTGAGGAACGATTGATGTTCAATCGTACGATAGAGGCTCAGTCACACGACTGGGGCTTAGTCTCACGACAGGCCATACGATTGAGGGATTCAGTCGCATAGGTCCATTCGCATAGTAGTTCAGTCGCACGACTGAGGGTTAGTCGCCTAGTAGCCCATTCGTATAGTGTTCATTCGCACGATAGGAGGTCCATTCGCATGATTGTATGCCCATTCGCATAATGAGGAGAGATGTGTATGTAGGACGTAAATATGATAAGTATGATGTTGCCTTATATGATGGTAATGACTTATGATTTTTAAATATCTATGTTCCTTGTGTCGATGTATGTTTATCTTTTCGTGACTTTACGTGAATGAATGAATGAAACGAATGTAATAAGAACGTAAAGTGAAAGATAATGAAAGAGGAACATAATGAATGAATGCATGCATTGATGAATGAACGAATGAACGTAAGAAAGGCTTGCAAGCAAATGAATGGAGGTGCACACCCCTGGCAGGTGTTAGCTCAACTGTGATACGGGTTAGCTACCCCGAAGGATGCACACAGGGTCAATCTTTGAGATTGATAATGAGGTGAGCGACTTTGTGTTGCAACAGACTCGGTTAGCAGGCAATCGTGAGATTGCCACTGAGGTGAGCAGTCATGTGCTGCAACAGACTCGGCTAACGTACGATTGATAATGAGGTGAGCGACTTTGTGTTGCAACAGACTCGGTTAGCAGGCAATCCTGAGATTGCCACTGAGATGAGCGGCTATGTGCTGCAACAGACTCGGCTAACGTACGATCGTGAGAGATCGATATGGAGGTGAGCGGCCTTGTTGTCGCAACATACTCGTAAGAATGAATGTAAAGACTGAAAGAGTTAATGAACGAACGTGAATGATAACGATGAATGGTACACGAATGAAAGCCAATGAATGAATGATGAAGATAATAATAATATTATCTACGTGTACGTACGTTGTGTGATCGCGTGTATGTAAGAACGGTTTTTAATGAATGAAAGTATGTTTTATTATAAAACTAGAACTCACTCAGCAACGCTGACTTTTTATGTGTTTCCAGTTGACAGGTAGGGTTGCTGAGTATGGCACGAGGCGGCTACTCAACTCTTTTGGGATGGCATTCTCCTTTTGATAATGCTGCCACGTCTTATGTGGCAAGCAAGTGTTACTTGAGGATCCCGATAAAAGGGATTACTTAAGGAATCTTCTTTATGATGAAATTTTAATATTTCTATACTAGAGGTCTCTGTTCATGACCCTTTTGTAATAGTGCTTTTGTGAAGTAATGCAACAATAGAAAATTTGTAATTTATGTATGTTGTATTAACTGGCAAAAGCATTCATAGTAAAATGAAAGTTTATCACAAAATTTCCGCTGCATGAATTTATTAAGTTAATGTAAATTATATATTGAAGCGCGATGAATGACCAACTGTAAGCGTCCCGGGAACGGGGCCTTACAAGTTGGTATCAGAGCCAAAGTTTAAGTGAAATGGGTAAATTTTCAAAATAAACCTAAACTGAAAATGGGACAGGAAAGGGGAAGAACGCCATCTGAGTAGTTGCGTGCCATCAGGTATTTTCTTAAAGATTAACTGGTATTATGTGCGCATGCTATTTGTTTATGTGTTACTGTTAGATTTAGAAACTAATGTAGTCAGGACAGGTAGTGCTCGGGGTATGAAGAGTAAAGTAACTGGCTAATCACAACTGGCCACTGTAATTAGGGACTTACTATACTTGACATAAACTGAGCTATTCCCTTGAATGACCGTGTTGGTGTTTGAATCTTTCAGTGTGTGATAGAGAATGGCTGGTGGTAGATCTTCTAAGGCCTCACGGGGTGGAGGTGGTGGCGGACATGGTGCTGAACCGCGTGTCACGAGAGGGAGACCTAGGGTAGAGAAAGTGGTTCATGAGAAAACCGAGACCCCTCATCAGGAGGGAGTAGAAGAGAGCGCCAATTTGAGAGCCTCGGTAAAAGAGGCAGTGGTTGAAGAGGTACATCAGGTCATGCAGACGATCTTACCGTCTGTGGTGACCGAAGTGATTAAGGCTATCAGGGAAGGTGAAAGAAAAGAGAGGAACAGGTCCTCAGGAAGACAGGAGCAATTAGGACCGGAAACGGTTTTCTCCGAGGAAGAAGAGGAAGAGGAGGAGGAGCCGGTGCATGAAACAACACGAGGCTGTAACTATGGGGCGTTTATGAGGTGCAAGCCCCCTACTTTTGACGGTAATGGCAATGCTACGGCTGCTCATCGATGGGTGAGAGAGATGGAGGGTGTCCTCGATATCAGCGAATGCCGGGAGGACCAAAAAATGAAGTTCGCTACCCATTCTTTCACGGATTCGGCTTTATGCTGATGGGATAACGTGGTCCAAGCCGAGGGTAGCCGGGCCGGTGGGAAGATGAAGTGGTCCGAATTGAAGAGGTTGGTGATCGAGGAGTTCTGTCCTCATCGGGAAATGGATAAAGTTGAGAGAGAGTTCCTGCAGCTAGAGGCGGGGACGATGACCCACCAACAGTACACCACGAAATTCAACGAAATGGCATGTCTGGTTCCGGATCAAGTGACTCCCCTGTTGCGAAAGATCAAGAGGTATATTCAGGGCTTGCCGGCGGATATCCGCAGGCATATGATCGCCGCCCGACCAACCACCTTTAGGTCGACGGTGGACTTGGCGGGGAGACTGTATGATGAACGGGTAGTGGTGGTGGTGCCTGATGGTAATCGGAAGGGTGGTGACAGGAATTGGAACGGGAAGAGGTTTAGTCGGGGTGATGCTTCGACGAGCAATAAGAAGGCCCGGGTGGACGATCGTCGTGTGGCCACACCGGGTACGGGACTGAGGAGGTGTGGTAAATGTGGAAGGGAGCATAGTAGGGAGTGCTGACTGGGGCTGAATGTTTGTTTTAGGTTTGGAAAGCCTGGTCATATGGCTAGAGAGTGTAAGAGCATGAGGTGCTTCAATTGTGGGGAAATCGGCCATATGAATAAAGATTGCAAGAAGCCGAGGACTGAAGGTTCCGGCGAGAAGAAAACGGGGAATGAGGGATCGAAGGCAAGTGCCAGGGCATTCACGATGACGCAGGAAGAGCCTAGGACGGACCCCGATGTAGTGTCCGGTACGTTTCTGGTGAACCAAACTTTAGCCTCTATATTATTTGATTCGGGTGCCAGTAAAGGTTTTATTTCTGCTGTTTTCTGTGCCAAATTGCCCATTAGTAGTAGACGTGTGGATGTACCGTTTGATGTAGAGACTGCTATAGGCAAAACTACCAGGATTTCCAAGGTGATAGAGGGTTGTGATGTGGAATTAGAGGGCCACAAATTTCCGGTCAGATCGTTTGCGATGACTTTAGGTGGTTTCGATTTGGTGCTTGGAATGGATTGGTTGGTGGACTTTGAGGCGAACATTGTGTGTCGCAAGAAGGTGATTTATTTGACAGCGCCTGACGGAAGTTCAGTAACTGTTTATAGTGATCGGGTTACTATGATTCTGAAAGTGATTTCAATGGCGGTGGCGGGGAAATGTATGAGGCGTGGATGTAGCGCTTTCTTATGTTATGTAAAGGATGTAGAAACGCCAACACCACAACTATCTGATGTTCCAGTGGTGTGTGATTTTCTAGATGTGTTCCCGGAAGATTTATCGGGATTGCCACCTGACAGAGAGATCGAGTTCCAGATTGACCTGATACCGAGTGCTTAACCTGTCGCCAAAGCACCATCTCGATTGGCTCCGACGGAAATAAAAGAGTTGGTGGAGCTGTTGCAAGAGTTATTGGATTAGGGGTTTATTAAACAGAGTATCTCACCTTGGGGTGCTCCGGTCCTGTTTGTGAAGAAGAAAGACGGTAGCACGAGAATGTGTATAGATTACCTTGAGTTAAACAAGCTGACGGTAAAGAACAGATACCCCTTGCCGAGGATCGATGACTTGTTTGATCAACTTCAGGGTGCCAGTTGGTTTTCAAAGATAGATCTTTGATCGGGCTACCATCAACTGAAGGTGAAGGAGCAGGATATCCCGAAAACAGCCTTTCGTACGCGCTATGGTCACTACGAGTTTCTTGTCATGTCTTTTGGTTTAACCAATGCGCCGGCTGCTTTTATGGATTTGATGAACCGAGTGTGTCGGCCGATGTTGGATAAATCAGTAATTGCATTTATTGACGATATCCTGATTTATTCAAGAAGCAAAACGGAGCATGCCGGTCACATTTGAGAAGTACTAGAAACGTTGAGAAGGGAGAAATTGTACGCCAAGTTCTCCAAGTGCGCATTTTGGTTGCGTGAAGTTCAGTTCTTGGGTCACGTGGTTAATCCGGAGGGGATTATGGTCGATCCAGCAAAGGTGGAAGCAATAGTGCAATGGAAGTCTCCAAAGACGCCATCCGATATCCGTAGTTTCTTGGGTTTGGCGGGCTACTACAGAAGATTCATTCAAGACTTCTCCAAGATTGCTTCTCCACTGACCAAGTTGACCCGGAAAGATGTGAAGTTTGTATGGGGTCAAGCTCAAGAGAAGGCGTTTGAAGAATTGAAGACGAGGTTGACCCAAGCTCCTGTATTGGCATTACCCGATGGAAGCGAATACTTGGTGGTTTATTCTGATGCTTCCTACTCGGGGTTGGGGTGCGTATTAATGCAAAGGGAGAAGGTGATAGCCTATGCATCCCAACAGCTGAATGTTCATAAGGTTAACTACCCCACTCATGACTTGGAGCTAGCAGCTGTGGTCTTTGCATTAAAGATTTGGAGGCACTATCTGTACGGGATGAAGTGCACCATTTTTACCGACCACAAAAGCATGAAGTATTTCTTTGAACAGAAGGATTTAAATATGAGACAGCGGCGATGGTTGGAACTGATAAAAGACTATGATTGTGAGATCCACTACCATCCGGGCAAAGCCAACGTGGTGGCTGATGCCCTTAGCCGAAAGGAGAGGCCCAAACCGATACGGGTGAAGGCATACCAGCTGATTATGACCTCGGATGTGATGAAGCAAGTCAAAGAGTTTCAAGGTGAGGCACTGAAAGAAGATCATCTTAACTCAAAACGAATGAGAGGTCTGGTTGCAGAACTGGGTGAAAACACGTTTGGTGTCAAGACTCAATTTGGGCGGATGTGGATTCCTCGATTTGGGGATCTACGTATGAAGATTATGGACGAAGCCCATAAAACTCGATACTCCATTCATCCTGGTGCTACCAAGATGTACCAAGACGTGAAGAAAGATTATTGGTGGCCGGGTATGAAGCGTGATGTGGTGGAGTATGTGAGTAAGTGCCTCACTTGTTTGCAAATAAAGGCAGAGCATCAAAAGCCGTATGGAAAGATTCAACCATTGGATATACCGGAATGGAAGTGGGAGTACATCACCATGGATTTCATTACAAAGCTGCCACGTACCCCAAAAGGGTATGACACAATATGGGTGATTGTGGACCGTCTGACGAAGAGTGCTCACTTCCTACCGATGCGCAAGATATATTCATCCGAGAGGTTGGCTGATCTTTTCATCAAAGAGATTGTAACTCGCCATGGTGTACCGGTGTCAATTGTTTCTGATCGTGACACCCGGTTTACATCCAAGTTCTGGAGGAAATTCCACGACGCCGTGGGGACGAGACTACATATCAGCACGGCTTATCATCCCCAGACTGATGGTCAGTCCGAACGGACCATTCAGACGTTGGAAGACATGCTTCGGGCATGTGTGATTGATTTTGGGGGAAGTTGGGATGACCACTTGCCGTTAGCTGAATTCTCATACAATAACAGCTATCATGCCAGTATTGGAATGCCACCCTATGAGATGCTATACGGCAGGAGATGCAGGACACCCGTTTGTTGGGGTGATATTGGTCAAAAGGAATTGGGGAGTGTCGAAGTGATCAAGGCTACGACTGAAAAGCTTGAAAGGATCAACGCCCACATGAAGGCAGCCAAGGACAGACAGAAGTCGTATGCTGACAAACGACGCAGGCCGATTGATTTCTAGGTGGGAGATCGGGTTATGTTGAAGGTCTCACCTTGGAAGGGTATCATTCGGTTCCGAAAGAGGGGCATGTTGAGCCCGAGGTATATAGGCCCTTTCCAAATCATTGCTCGAGTAGGAGAGGTGGCCTATAGGTTGGATCTACCAGATGAGCTAAGTGCAATTCACCCGACCTTCCACGTATCTCATCTGAGGAAGTGTTTGGCGGACGAAGATATGATCGTCCCACTTGGGGACATCGAGGTAGACGAACGGCTCAACTATGTAGAGAAACCAGTGGCGATCATCGATCGCAAGGAGAAGAGGTTAAGAAATAAAGTGGTTCCTCTTGTGCGTGTACAGTGGCGGCACAGGAAGGGATCCGAGTCAACGTGGGAAATTGAAGAAGAAATGAGGCAGCATTACCCACGATTGTTCGAGGAATAACAGGTTTCGGAGACGAAACCTAAATAAGGGGGTGGACTTGTAACACCCGAAAGTTTGACTTTTTGGAGTGATATGCGACTGAGTCTCAGTCGCATGGAATTCATGCGACTGGAGGTTCAATCGCATGATGTTCGGACGATTGAAGGATCAATCGTATAGAACTCATGCGACTGGAGGTCCAGTCGCATGGTGTTCATGCGACTGAAGGTCCAGTCGCCTGGACCTCGGGCGACTGAGCTATAGCTATAAAGGAGGGGTAGCCCTCTTCTTCCCCACACTTACACATTCAGTCAGGAAGAAAGAATAGAGAGAGAGAGAACAGAGAAAGAAGAGAAAGAAAAAGAGAAAAAGGTGATCCGGGCTTGAGAATTGCCGAGTGACTAGTCCAAACGAAGCTCTTCATCTTCTCATCGATTATGTGAGTTCTAGGACCCCTCATTTACTTGTTTTCAAACGATTTTGGGGCTGGAACACATTTAAACCTGTTTTTGAAAAAGTGTATGTTTGACCTATTTGGGTGAAATCTTGGGTAATGTGTTTAAGTTATGATTTAGGACTTGCATATGCTTGTATGATGTCCTAGTATAAATCACTGAGGTTTAGGATGGCTAATTTGGGATGGAAATGAGTTTAGAGGAGTATAAATCAAATGAGTTTAGAGGAGCTTGTATGATGTCCTTGTATGAACTCCAGTCGCTGCCCAGTTAGGGCTAGGCGACTGAAGGGCCAGTCGCACGACTGAGGAACGACTGATGTTCAATCGTACGATTGAGGCTCAGTCGCACGACTGGGGCTCAGTCGCACGACAGGCCATGCTATTGAGGGATTCAGTCGCATAGGTCCATTCACATAGTAGTTCAGTCGCACGACTGAGGGTTAGTCGCCTAGTAGCCCATTCGTATAGTGTTCATTCGCACGATAGGAGGTCCATTCGCACGATTGTATGCCCATTCGCATAACTGCCCAATCGCACGACCCAGTCGCATGGAGGCCATGCGACTAAAGTATGTTCAATCGCCCAAATAGGGCTGATGTGAATGAGGAGAGATGTATATGTAGGACGTAAATATGATAAGTATGATGTTGCCTTATATGATGGTAATGACTCATGATTTGTAAATATCTATGTTCCTTGTGTCGATGTATGTTTATCTTTTCGTGACTTTACGTGAATGAATGAATGAAACGAATGTAATAAGAACGTAAAGTGAAAGATAATGAAAGAGGAACATAATGAATGAATGCATGCATTGATGAATGAACGAATGAACGTAAGAAAGGCTTGCAAGCAAATGAATGGAGGTGCACACCCCTAGCAGGTGTTAGCTCAACTGTGATGCGGGTTAGCTACCCCGAAGGATGCAGACAGGGTCAATCTTTGAGATTGATAATGAGGTGAGCGACTTTGTGTTGCAACAGACTCGGTTAGCAGGCAATCGTGAGATTGCCACTGAGGTGAGCAGCCATGTGCTGCAACAGACTCGGCTAACGTACGATTGATAATGAGGTAAGCGACTTTGTGTTGCAACAGACTCGGTTAGCAGGCAATCGTGAGATTGGCACTGAGGTGAGCAGCTATGTGCTGCAACAGACTCGGCTAACGTACGATCGTGAGAGATCGATATGGAGGTGAGCGGCCTTGTTGTCGCAACAGACTCGTAAGAATGAATGTAAAGACTGAAAGAGTTAATGAACGAACGTGAATGATAACGATGAATGGTACACGAATGAAAGCCAATGAATGAATGATGAAGATAATAATAATATTATCTACGTGTACGTACGTTGTGTGATCGCGTGTATGGAAGAACGGTTTTTAATGAATGAAAGTATGTTTTATTATAAAACTAGAACTCACTCAGCAACGCTGACTTTTTATGTGCTTCCAGTTGACAGGTAGGGTTGCTGAGGATGGCACGAGGCGGCTACTCAACTCTTTTGGGATGGCATTCTCCTTTTGATAATGCTGCCACGTCTTATGTGGCAAGCAAGTGTTCCTTGAGGATCCCGATAAAAGGGATTACTTAAGGAATCTTCTTTATGATGAAATTTTAATGTTTCTATACTAGAGGTCTCTGTTCATGACCCTTTTGTAATAGTGCTTTTGTGAAGTAATGCAACAATAGAAAATTTGTAATTTATGTACGTTGTATTAACTGGCAAAAGCATTCATAGTAAAATGAAAGTTTATCATAGAATTTCCACTGCATGAATTAATTAAGTTAATGTAAATTATATATTGAAGCACGATGAATGACCAACTGTAAGTGTCCCAAGAACGGGGCCTTACAGAAGTGTATTGCAAAGAAAATAAACATCCTATTGAGTTGTATGCAAATGTTGATATTGCATGCTTGTCAAAGGATACATTAGAAAGAATGAAGTTGATTGAGATAAAAACAAATGAATCAAAACCCTAACAAGCCGTGCTTGCTAGAAAACTCAAGTCATCTTTTGAGAATGCTTTGAATGAGCTAGAGATGTATAACAAGTCTATGTTCAAGGTGAAAGATGAACCAGAAGATTTCTTTGAAGACTAATGATGAACGAGACAAGAAGATAGAAGATGAAAGAGAGTATACAAAAGAGATGAGAAGAATACTGATTGAAGTGAATGAAGATAGAAGACTTTTGAAGAATGAAGACAAATGTAAATCTTAGGGGGAGTATTGTTAGTCCTCTAGAAAGATTAACATTGGTCTTATTGTGTCTTTTTACCATTTGCCTTAGTATAGGGACTAGAATTGTAAATAGATAGTCTTTCGTTTATTGATAGTATAAATAACTTAGTCTAGAGTAGAATTAGTAGTGGTAACAATTGCTGCTTTCTTACTCTTGTAATTGACTTTGCTATATCAATGAACTGAGAATTTTATTGATATTTGCTTGTTTTGATTACAATTGTTTGTGTTTCTTTGAATTATTCATATAATTTGTTACAGATTGACGCTTTTGATCCTATTAAAAAGGAATAAGTACTTGATGTATCCTAGATTTCTTTAGTTGATCATTAATGAAGATCATCCAGATCTATATGTATATGGAGTAGAAGGTGATGGACTTTAACTTGAGCATATGTCAGAGATTGTGTACAGGAGATTGGCTGTTATTACTAGAGCTCCAAATGTTCCTTTATTTGATTACATGAGGAATGTTGCAATGGATGAGGTTTATATTCATCAACAACGTTTTCATTTGACTGATGTGGAACCAGTAGACCCAAATGACTTGATTGAGGATGTTGTTTAAGAGGTCATTGAAGAAGATGAGAATGATGAAGATTATGATGAAAGTGATGATGATGATGAAGCTGATGAAAGCTCATGAGATGATAGTGATGATGATGGTGCTGATGATGCAGCTGAGTCACATCAAGGAGATAGCAGTGAAGCTACTGAATCTGATTATGTTGCTGAGGCACATGAGATTGGTGAAGAAACTACTGACGAACCAATGACTAAAGCTCAAGGTGCTGAAGAAGCTGAGGCTAATGTGCAAAATCAAACATTTGATTTTGATTTTATGTAAGCTATGCTATCTGAGGCTATCTTTCAAAGCATAACTCCTATTGAATCTGAAGACATTCCAGTTGTTACAGCACACAATGTGTCTGTACAGACTGATGATATCATTGATGTTGATCAGATTGAAAAGGTGAAAGAAATCAACATGACTCAAGAAAAAGAAATAGTTGACTTGAAAGAAGAAAACTTGAAGCTCAAAGAAGTTATTAAAATGAAGGATGCTGAGATGGTTAGTATGGTGAATGATAAAACTGATATCATGAAGACTTTTGATGTTATGATTAGAGAATATGATGTAATGGACGAAAAATTTAAAAAACTGACTAAAGAAAATGACATGATGAAAGAAGAGATGGCAAAATTAAAGAAAACTCAAAAGGTTGATTCACCTGAGAATTGAGATTGTATCTGAAATCAATACAATCAACATTGAAGAAACTCCTACTGTAGACAAGGGTAAAAGGAAGCTAGATGAAATATATGTATCAATTTTACCTTAGTCTTTATCTAAAATTCAAAGCTTACTAAAGTTTAGGAGGAAGGTGAAAAGTATGTGCAAGAGACTATTGAAGCACTGGATGACATTGAAGAAGAATTTAATGATGAATGGTATGATGAGGTACTGGAAGATGAAGACATTAATGAAGCAAACCTTGAACAAGACTTCACTCCGGTGGAAACAGCTCAAGATGAAGTGCCAATTGATTTTGAAGATAGATACAATTTCTTGGTGAAAATGAAGTATAACCAAGTGTTCCTGGATGGCTTGACTGTGACACAGATAAACGAAGAGTATGAAAAGTGTATAAATGTAGAGTTAGTAGCGCCAGTGGATCCAAATGAATTTGTGGTGGAGCATGGTGAAAGGAATCCATTGCAAGAGAGAATTAATGTTGAAGAAATGTCATGCTCTGAACTTCACCATGTTGGTACACATGTCCCCAGTTCTAGTCTAGTGAGCTTAAATGTAATAGAACTTCTTCTTCTAACACATATGTAATGTTTAATCAATATAATGGGAATCTCTTCTATATATGGTTGTTGGTTATTTAATGTTATATCTACTTACATTATTAGTTGTTACACGCATAATATGACCATGTTATATGGGTTTACAGTTGTGAGACATAGTTCTGAATCATTAAGGGTTCAAGAATGTGTTTGACTAAGAATCTTATTCAGTCACACGACTGGACCATGCGAATGGTCCAATCACACGACTGAACTAGGAGATTGAGTCAATCGCACGGTTGAGTCATAAGACTGACTCAAGCGTACGAATGAACCAATCGTATTACTCAGTGAATGAGATCTGTAACCTATAAATACCACTTAATTCGTGGAAAAAGGTAACACTTTGAATACTTGAAACCCTAGTCGACCCAGAACGTCCAGTTCCTCCGTTCCAAGTTCATAGAACGTCTGAGATCATTCCTAGTCCATTCTTAAAGTTTTCTAATCGTTAGGATTGATCTTGATTTCGTTCTCCCTGATTGGATCGCCAATCAAATAGGATTCCGCACTAATTGATCCGGTATAACGAAGAATCAGTTAGTACTCCGTCCGTACACGGTCCTAACAAGTGGTATCAGAGCGTAGGCTCTTGATTCTTCGTTGATTCAATCGTTTTTTTGTGAAAAAGTCTACGTTTTTATGCGAAAAGATCAAATCTTTCTGCTAAAAATCGAGTCTTTACGTGTGCATGTTTCCGAAAAATCAATATTTTTCGAGTTTCAGCCGTCTACGGTGCAAAAACTTGCGTTCTAGGTCAAAGTGTGCGAAAAATCCCGTTTTTAGACAACCCAGTCGCACGATTATCTCAATCGTACGACTGAACCCAGTCGCCCAGGTCATTCGCCCGATTGAGTCAGTAGCTGTGTCAAATCGCCCGATTGAGTCAGTCGCCCATTTCAGTCACCAAGTTGAGTCAGTCGCCTTGTCCAGTCGTCCATTTGAGTTCAATCGCACGATTGTGTCTCAGTCGCCTGTTCAATCGCACGGTTGAGTTCAATCGCATACTGTTAGTGTCAATCGCATCCCAGTCGTACTCCCCAATCACATAACAGTCTGTTTTCTCAAGTTTAAGTCAACTTTCATTATGGACTCCGAAAACTTCGCATTCTCAGCAGGGAAAGACTTAAGGATCCAGAACCTACTGCTTCTGGAGAATGAGATTGGTAACCACAATAAGCCACCTAAGCTTCTATCCATTGATGAGTTCCCACAGTGGAAGCAAAGGTTTGAGATTCATCTCAATGGCGTGGATACTAATCTGTGGAATTCTGTTGAAACTGGTTACACCATGCCAGTTGGTGCTGATGGTTTGCCATTAATGTTGAGTGGAATGACTGATGCTCAAAAGACTGCCTATAATGCTGAAAAGAAGGCTTTTGCTATGCTCACCCAGTCTATTCCTAAAGAAATCTTCCATCAGTATTCGGATCAGAAACAAAGTAAAAAATTCTGGAAAGCTCTCGAGAAAAGATATGAAGGGAGCTCAACTCTGAAATCTTTGAAGGCCAAAGCACTCAGAAAGGAGTTTGACAACTTTTCTGCTATTGGGAACGAGAGCTTGGATGACATTATTGACCGCTTCTATCATCTAATGAGTGAACTTCACACTCATGGGTAACAACGTCTAAAGAAGAAAAGGTCGCTAGTTTGGCTGAAGGTCTTCCAGAAAAATGGGATTCATTTATTTCCACCTTGAGACACAATTAAGTTCTCGAGACTTTGGATATAAATGACTTCATTCTGAAATTGAGAGAGGAAGAGGTTAGACATAAGTATAAGGCGAAGAAGGGTGCATATACTCAGGATCCTACTCTCTACAATGTGACTCCAACTCCTATTGCAAAGTCTTCCAATGCTCCTCTGCAGACTGCGTTTGTTTCTAATACATCTGGTCAAAGCTCATCGTCTGGGGGTGAGTCATCTGCCTCATCAAGGGTTCAACATAGTCCTACTGAAGCTAATTCAACAAAATTAATAACTGAGAACCTGGGTAAAGTCACTGTGGAAGTGGCCAAGGAACACATGGACCTACTTGCTGCAGTGGTTCATTCCTATGATGGTTTGGTTGCAGGGAAGATAGGGAACTGCCACTTGGCTGATGAAGACTATGATCAGGTGGATGAAAATGAGTTGGAGAGGATGGATATTATGTGGGCTCTCGCAAGTGCTATGCGACGAGCAAAGAAGTTTGTGAAGAAGACAGGGCAGAACCTCGTGGCTACAAAAGATACTACATTTGGTTTTGGCAAGTCCAAAGTCACGTGTTTCAACTGCGGGGAGAAAGGACACTTCAAGAGGGAATGTGTGAAGCCTAAAAAGACTGGGAACGGAAATCCATTCTCCTCATTCAACAGGCAACATAAAGATAAGAAGACAGTTCCAGCAGGAAGTGATTCCAAGGCTATGGTAGCACAAGGTGATGAAGGACAGGACTGATCCTTCTGTTTCTTATCTGATGGTGAAGCCAACATTGCTTTTGTTGAAGATATCAATGAAGACTGAGCAAGTGAGGGGGAGAACTCAGCTGAACCTGACACTGCTGAATTGGACGATGACATAGCTGATGTTGATCAGCTTGTGGAGAATGAACTGAATGCTGAATCTGAAGCACAATCTGAACCCCAAAATGCTTTCATGGCTGGAACATCTACATCAGCACAGGTAGAATCAAAGGATGAGTTATTTACTAAACATGCTTGTGTTGATTGTGAAAAATTTAGGGAAAGCATTGACCTTAAATTTACTAGGTTATTAGATCATAATGATAACTTAGTAAGTGACTTAAAACTGTGCACTGAGGCAAACAGAATCTTAAAACAAAATGAAAACAGTTATAAGGAAAAGATTGATGCTTTAAAGAAACAGTTAAAAGAAACTGAAGTTGTTGCTTTTAACCAAGAAAATGATATAAGGTTTTATTTAAAGACAATAAAAGAAACTAAGAAGGAATGAGCGGTTTTACAAGTTGAAAACGAGTCCCTGAAACAAAGACTCCACGGTCTACCTAGTTCCTCCCATATTTTGAAAAACTTGGTTAAAGAACGCAACAACGGGGAGGGGTTGGGTTATAAAGTTGTGCCACCACCACATGAGTCCTTTTTAAACATCAAACAATGTCCAGTTCGTACATTCCAAGTTCATAGAACGTCTGAGATCATTCCTAGTCCATTCTTAACGTTTTCTAATCGTTAGGATTGATCTTGATTTCGTTCTCCCTGATTGGATCACCAATCAAATAGGATTCCGCACTATTTGATCCGGTATAACGAAGAATCAGTTAGTACTCCGTCCGTACATGATCCAATTAATGATAACCCCATCAAGGATCATGTGGTGACAACTCCGCTAGTTAGTGATCCGGATACAGCAGTTAACTCTGCTCCTTCGGTTCCTGACCAGATAGATTCTGCATCAAGCACAACAAGCACACAAATCACTGGCAAGGGAGTGGAAGAGAATGTTCAAACATCTCTTGGGTTGGGTAAAAAATCAACTTCCAAACAACCTAAGCTTTCCAAAGACACTCAAGCTAAACCAGTGAAGCAAGATAATCACTAGTTTCTAAGACAAAACACAAATAATGTGAAACAAGTTAAATTTGTCAAAGGAGGTGAGAGTCTTAAAAATGATAATAAAAAGAAAGAACATGAAGTTTATTCGCCGCCTCACAAGCGATCTCCAAGCCCTGATGAATGGAGGTCCTGCTATACTTGTGGTTAGCGCGGTCATATTTCGACAAATTGTCCTCGCTATCAGACACCAAGAATTAAGGTTGAGTTGAACAACAAAGTCAAAGTAGATTCAAAACAGCGATCTAAGACTCCAGTCAGATCGAAAACACATGTTAGGTCTAAAACACCTTCTAGGTCATTTTCGTCTCCATCATGCCAAAGAAAACACAGACAAGTCCCTGACTAGTCTGTAATGCCAGAGGCAAAACCAGTTTCTGAATCTAAACCATGTGCTCAAACCATAAATCAGTCTAAGGTTTACCACAAATAATCCTTTCACAGGGATGGTTTATGGAAAGCCAAAACAACTGATGTGTCTGAAAGCAAGGACAATCTGAAAGTTGAGATTCCACCCACTGATAAAGGACAGTGGGTCGAATTCATGATGGTTGATTCCACTGGGAAACCCAAGCCAGTCAAGGCTTGGGTCCCCCTCCTTCACTAATTATTTTCTCTTATGTGCAGGTTGTCCGCTATAGTGCTTCTACAAATACATGGATCGTAGATAGCGGAGCTTCCAGGCACATGACGGGAAATAGGTCTCTCCTTTTCAATGTCAAACAAATTAAAGGGGGACATGTTTCCTTTGCTGGAAACAAAGGAGGATACATTACCGCTCAGGGCAAAGTAGGTAATGAAAAGGTAAGGTTCGACAAAGTCAACTTTGTTCAACAGTTAGAAAACAATCTGCTTTCTATGTCTCAGATTTGTGATAAGGGATTCAAAGTCATGTTTGATAATCGCAAATGCTACATTCTGAAGAAAAAAATGGATATTCCAGAGGAGCAGGTATTAATGTCAGCATCTAGATATAATGACTTGTATGTTCAAGATATGTCTAATACTTCTACTAGTTCTTCTACTATTCAATGTTTCTAATCTAAAGCAACAGAGAAGGACTCCATTTCGTGGCACAGAAGAATGGGACACATTAATCATCGGAAGATGAATCACCTGATTCATAATAACCTAGTTGATGGAGTTCCTGTCAAGAACTTCAAGCTTCCTGATTTTTGTGTCTCATGCAAGAAAGGAAAGCAAACCAGGAAATCTCACAAGACCAAGAATGTCAATTCTATCGAGATGCCCTTGGAGCTACTGCACATGGATCTTTTCGGTCCAGTTAGTACGAAGAGTATCGCAGGAGACTGGTACTGCTTCGTAGTCACCGATGACTACTCACAATTCTCGTGGGTGATGTTTCTGAAAGCTAAGTCAGAAACATTTGAGTCATTCAAAGTGCTGGTCACCACTCTGGAGTCACTTTACAAGCTTAAAGTGAGAAAGATTCGCTCAGATAATGGAACCGAGTTCAAGAATCAGTGGATGGATGCTTTCTGCAAAGAAAAGGGAATTGTTCATCAATTCACCTCTGCATACACACCACAGATGAATGGAGTTTCTGAGTGAAAGAACAGGAGTCTGATCGAGACAGCCAGGACTATGTTGGCAGACTCGAAACTGCCAGTGCAGTTCTGGAACGAAGCTGTCGCCAATGCCTGCTACACACTCAATCGTGTTTCCATAGTGAAAAGGCACGGGAAGACTTGCTATGAACTGCTACAGAAGCGTAAGCCGAACCTGGAGTATCTGGAACCTTTCGGTGCTCCTTGTACTCTTCTGAAGAAAACTCAAGAGGGCAAGTTCAATGAAAAGGCAGATCAGGGGATCTTTCTGGGATACAGTATACCCGACAAACGAGTTTACAACAACTCTACTGGTCAGGTAGAAGTATGGTGCAATGTTGATGTTCAACGTTTCACTATCCCCCCTGCTGGAAAAGGTCCATCGTCATTCTTTGACTACGATGGTTTTTTCAAATCATTCAATCTTCCTCAGATAGTTTCAGATGATGATATTGCTACTCAGATGATGCACGATGTTCTCAACTCACCAAATCTGGATACTAGCAATACCACTCCTGCAAGTGGGTCATCAGGATCTGCCTCAGCCGATCAGAATGATAGTGAAGACTCCTCAGAGGATGAAGAAGCAATTGAACCAGTACAGTCACCAAATGTTGTTCATGAAGGAAGCTCTTCAGCTGCTACTCTGACATCTGGAAATATAGATACTGAACCTCCAGTCACCACTATGGACTCTAAAGTTGTCATTCCTACAAGTCCCATGACTAGGATCAGTACGAGTTATCCGCCAGATGCCATCATCGGTGATCTCCACTCCGGCGTGCAGACTAGAAGTAGATTATACACTGCTGATTACGCAGTGGTAATGGAAAAGGGCTACGTAAATGATGGTGCTTACAGATGTTTCGTTTCTCAAATTGAACCCAAACATGTAAGTGATGCCCTTAAGGATGAAGCATGGGTCAATGCTATGCAAGAGGAGTTGCTACAGTTCAAGAAGCTTGGAGTGTGGACTCTTGTTGACCGACCCAAAGGAGTCAAGGTAATTGGTACCAAATGGGTACTAAAGTGCAAAAAGGATGACTAGGGTGTTGTTATCAGAAACAAGGCACGTTTGGTTGTTCAAGGCTTCAGACAAGTCGAAGGAATCGACTACAATGAAGTCTTTGCTCCCGTAGCTAGAATGGAAGCTATTCGTATCTTTCTAGCTTACGCCTCTTACATGAAGATCAAAGTTTATCAACTAGATGTTAAGAGTGCATTCTTGCATGGGGAAATCCGTGAAGAGGTATATGTCAGTCAACCCGAAGGATTCGAAGATCCTTATCATCGGGACAGAGTCTACAAGTTAGATAAGGCTCTGTATGGGCTACATCAGGCTCCTCGAGCTTGGTATGAAAAGCTCTCCACCCATCTGTTGAAACACGGATTTTGAAGGGGTGTGATTGACTGTACATTGTTCATCAAAGAGAAGGATGGTGATTTGCTTTTGGTACAGATTTATGTGGATGACATAATCTTCGGTTCACGAAACGAAGAGTTATGTAACGAGTTTGAATCTGTGATGAAGGCTGAGTTTGAGATGAGTGCCATGGGATAAATGAAGTTCTTCTTAGGATTACAGGTGGACCAAACACCTACCGGCATCTTTTTGCATCAAACTAAGTATGTCAGATGCCGGTGACATTCTTAGTCGCTTTGATATGGAAAATGTCACTGCAGTCGGTACCCCTCTCGCCACAAATCACGATGTAGCTCCTGATGAGAATGGGGATTTAGTGGATGCCACCATGTATCGTGGGATGATCGGATCTCTCATGTACTTCACTGCCTCTCGTCCAGATATCATGTATGCCACATGTTTATGTTCCCGATATCAGGCAAAACCTAAAGTCAATCATCTGATCGGAGTAAAGAGAATTTTTCGTTATCTGAAGGGTACTCCAACACTGGGGTTGTAGTATCCTCATGATGATGACTTTGAGCTAACAGCGTATAGTGACTCTGATTATGGAGGCTGCAAAATGAATTACAAGTCTACGTCAGCAGGATGTCAATTTTTCGGGAGAAGATTGGTAACTTGGCAGTGCAAGAAGCAGACATCAGTTGCTCTGTCTACCTGTGAAGCTGAATACATTGCCGCCGCCAGCTGCTGCTCTCAAATCATTTGGATTCAACAGCAAATGCGGGATTACGGTTTGCATTTCACTTCTACTCCTATCTATGTTGACAATTCTACTGCAATTGCAGTAACTAAAAATCCGGTTCAACATCCTAAGACCAAACACATAGGCATAAAGTATCATTTCATACGCGATTGCTATGAAAAACGCTTAATTGATGGGGTCAAAATTAACACGGATTTTCAACGCGCTGACCTCTACACTAAACCATTTGATAAACCAAGATTTTTCTATCTGCTAGAGGTCAACGGGGTTAAAAAGAAAAGTGATGTTATATTAGAAGAAACAGATACATAGTCCGACACCGTTTTTCTTTATTTTTAGTATTTCTTTTATTTTATTTTATTTTTTTACTTCCTTGTTGTTATAAAAATCCAAAAACACACAAAGATTTTCTGTTTTAGAATTTTAGGGGAGATTAGGTTTAATTCAGTATTTATTTACTTAAAAAAAAAAGAAAGGGGGGGGGGGAAGGTGAGTAAAGCTGAAAAGGCAAAGACAACAAAACTGGAAATGTGACTCGACAAAAATTGGAACATGATAGTACACAGGCATCGAGTTACTTGGAACAACAAAATGACTTTGAGATCAGAAATGTTAATTAAATCACGGAAAATGTATAAATCAGAGAAGTCTAAGTCTAACAAATTGGGGAAATGATAGTACGTTTGATTGTTACTGTAATTACACAGAGAAAGTTGATC
Source organism: Flaveria linearis (assembly GCA_024085815.1). Lineage (NCBI taxonomy): Eukaryota > Viridiplantae > Streptophyta > Magnoliopsida > Asterales > Asteraceae > Flaveria > Flaveria linearis. The sequence continues at coordinate 37,697,519 of CM044010.1, read as the reverse complement.
TAGGGAGGTGCTAGTTCATTATATGATGTGTCAGTAGATTCAACACAATAGACAAGTAGACGTCATTGGTAAACTTAATCTAAACTAAATGGTTCAATCAACTGTGGGTTCCCATCTTATCACTGGTTAACACAATCAGCTATTTCCGATAAGAGATAACGAGCAAATAAATGCCACCAAAGGTGTGCAAATGACCACAAAGAGAGCAAAGCATGAAAAAAATATATACTAGCGCAATCAAGCTGATAACTTATGTTGTTGGTGCGTTATGTGCAAAAGAAAATAAGAAATGCTCTAACAAGGAGATAGGTTGTGTGCCTCTCTACTGTGCGATGGCACTGACCTGAGGATAAGCATAACCTACATATTCTAGACTTCATTGTTGTTTGCCGCCTCTCTGCTGTGCGATGGCACTGACCTGAGGATTGGCTTCTCTTTGAAAGATCTAAGAATAGTCTCTTCTTGCAAAAATACCTATAGACCGCTCGAAAGTCCTTTAAGGAATGTTGATTACCATATAAGCGTGGGATACACAAATGTTGTTTGAAATAATAGAACATAATTCATTACCAATGTGTGTCAAAAGTCTGTGTATGAATTTAAGTGGACAAGTATACTGACAATCGTCTTGAATGCACCGACTGAAGTTGACGATCAAAGTGTGTTACGTATCATATCAAACATAATTCCCAATTAGTTCTTAGAAGTCTTAGATCAGAACAACGTCAGATATGTCATCATGAAAGGTGTAATTAGCCCAAAATGTCCCAAGTAATGGTATATAGGACTGTATGATTCCAAATGAGTCTGTTCCTGATATAATGTCAATGATAATAGGCTACACAAACCTGTCCTAACAAAAATCACAAAAAGATGTTCATTTTGTTCGTAGCTTAAATTGTTTTATTTATTAGTATAAGTGTGTCAATGTCGGACTGTGTATATTGTTATCTGTTAATGTAACTAAACGAGCTTAACTTCTAATTGAACAAATTGTTTCTGAAAAGGTTAAAAGGATCACGTCTGAGGTGATCGGGTGGATAAATGGATCACGTCTGAGGTGATCGGGTGGATAAATGGATCACATCTGAGGTGATCAGTGAATGTGTTGTTTTTAAAAGTGATCATGTCTGAGATGATCAAAAGATTATAATGTTTTATAAATTGTTTAAGAAAACTAAGGGTCGGTCCATAACTTGACTAAGATGGCACAAGTATAGCCCAATCGTACAACTTCATCATGAGTATGATCAGTCATACGAATGGGCTATACGATTGAACATAAGCGTATGATTGGGCCATGCGAATGAGCCCAATCGGCCGAGTGAAAGTGACCGACTAGGCCAAATGTACGAATGGAAGACCAGATTGACTGAATCGACCGAATGGAAATGGCCGAATGAATCAGAAGATCGACTGAACTCCAGTCGGCCGAATGAAATAGAACGACCGACTCAATCGTACGATTGAACTTCATTCGCCCGAATGATTGAGCAAATGGGTTCATTGGCCCGATTGAACTGAGTCTGTCTATAAATAGACCCCTCAGTCGATCGCAGACCTCATTCGCCCTAAATCCCCAATTCGCACCGTCACTCTGACGAATTTTCGTTTGAACTTTAATCCTTGTGATATACGATTTCTGACCATTTGGATTTGTTACACAGGTAATACGCGACACAAGGATGAATCAGAATATCAAATTTGATACGAAATCCATCCGCATTTGCCCTAAATGTTGAACCGTAACAAATCTGAACAATAAACTGCTTTAAACACTTAAAAGGTTAAAATCAATGGATCAGGTGGTTTAGATACATGATTGCGAGACTAATAAACATGAACTCAATGTGTAATTTAGCCATTTGATAAATCTGAGTTTGAAATGGAACAGTTTTGTCTACGATGCGACTGGTCTCCCAGAATGAACTTCAATCGCCCGATTGGAAAAGGCGACTCATTCAATCGGCCGAATGGATAATACGAATGGGTTGAGTTTGTCATACGACTGGACTCCAGAATGAACTTCAATCGCACGATTGTAAGGGACGATTCATTCAATCGGCCGAATGAATCATGCGAATGAATTCATTCTGTCGACTGACTCAATCGCAGGTTCAGTCTCCCAATTAGACTCAATCGCATGACACATCATCCGACTGAAATTAAGTCGCATTACAGTTCAACCGATTGAAGTCCAGTCGCACATATGACCATCCGACTGAACCCAGTCGCATAGTTCAATCGCACGATTGAACTAAACTGGTTTCTAATTTAGTCAAACTTTGTTTTACATGTTTCTAACGTGTGTTTGCTATTGATTACAGGAATATGGCTAATAGATGGACCATAAATCCAAAGCACAACATTTGTGCTCATTTGGATTCCACCTCGAAGAACGGTGGTGATTTTACTGGTATTATTGACTTCTTGAGGAGATCTCGGATTTACAGAGCTATATCTACATCGTGTACTCCCTATCAGTCGTTACATCAGTTGTTTTGGGAGGGAGCTACAGTTGATCGATCAGTGGAGCCCTACTGCATTTGAAGTGCTATCTTCGGTAGGGATATTGTGATTACGGCTGCTGATGTAAGGAGGGTATTGGGCTTCGGAGATGATGAGACTCACCCACTCAAGCTCCACCCTCTTACAGTTCGTCGATGCTTTCTGAGGATCGGGTACTGTGGGGACATAAACTCAGGTGTGCTGAAAAAGAGCAACCTGAGCCCCCAGTACAAGTACTTGGCGCATGTCATTCAGAAGTGCATCGCGTCCAGGAGGGGTGGATTTGATGACTTGTCAGACCAGATTCAGAATGCCTACGTGGCATTGGTCCTCAACCACCCATTCAGCTTCTCCAACATAATTTTCATGTATTTGATAGAGAGCCTTGAGGCCAAGGGGAAGGAAGGGTTCTGCATGTACCCTAGATTTTTACAGCTCATATTTGATGAGAAGCTGCCCGACCTTCCCAAAGACAAGAGTGATGTTGTGCCTCTGGTGATTATGGATGACATGACCTTGGGTCGGATGAAGGTGTACAGAGGCAAGCAAGTAAAGCCTGTGCTGAAAAGGTTGATTGGGCATATGGACCGGGCTGATTATGTTGCCCCAGGGAGACGCAAGTGGCGTCATGATGATAGTGGATCGGATACTGAAGTGATAGCTATACCATCAGATGATTCTAATGATGATGACAGCTATGATGGCGATGATAGGCCAGTTACATCTAAGGGCCCCTCTACACATACAGCCCAGCCATTCCCTCATACTGACACTACAGCTGCTGGTTTGTACCTCACTTCAGTCCACCTGATGATGATGAGGAAGAGAGTGAGGAAGAGGGTTTGACCCGAAGGCATGGCAGCAAGGTAGTTGCCACGGAGAAGGGTCTGAGGGCTGCTGGAGGACAGACGGGCACATCAGGTGTAATACAAACAGAGTCTGATCCAGCCTTTTCTCTTGATGAGCCCAGTACATGAGTTGGAGCCCTGGTATCTACTGGGAAGAGGAGGACAAGCATGGCCAGACCACATGGTAAGAGGGGAAAGCGTCTTAGATTCACCACTTCCGTCTCTACCACAGCCACCACGTCCAACACATCCCAAACACCCCAAACCACCACCACTACTATACCTCCACCTCATACTCACATATCTACCACCACCACCACTGTACCCCCCACTACAGCCTTCCCATCTTCTCCCATCTACACCACAGCTACCACAACAACCACCACTTACCAAACCCAACCCTCATCTGCCCCCTCGAGCTCAGTTCTACGACCTGTCTCTGTGGTTGAGCAACTTGCTGCACTGAACAACATGGTGCTCCAGCTGCTAGCCTCTGATAAGGCTAAGACGGCTCAGATTCTCCAGCTGCAAGAGCAAAGTTCTACACAAACAGCTGAGATTGAGAGACTGAGGGAGTTGACATCTTCACAAGCCCAGTTGATCACTGCACAGACTGATCAGATCACTGGCTTGCTTTAACACGAGGCTGAGACTGATGAGAAGATTGAGAAGCTGGAGGCGGCTCCCAAGACTCTAGTGCTAAAGCTAAAAGGCACTCAGAGTGAGCCCCTCAATATCGGGGAAGGTGATGATGATGAAGGTGATGATGATAATGGTTAGGACGATGATGATGAGGATGACAACGATGATGATGATGATAGTGATGAAAGCGATGATGGTGACGAGAAGAAGGATGATGAGGAAGGTGAAGGAGGAGAGACAACAGGAGATCATAGTGATGATGAAGCATACGAGAGGCGTTCTAAACACCGTCAAGATCAAGGAACCTCTCCGTCTGCTCCAACTGAAGAAACTCCTGAGGTTCAAGATAAAAGTACTGTTTAGTTATTCATGTTTATGTATTGAACAGACTTTTATATTTGAAATTATGTAACATTTATGTAATGAATGTTTCTCTCTTTTATTAATGATTGTGTTTGATTACTTACTAACAAGTATTGTGTTGCATGTTTAAATCAAACAGATCCAAACTTTCAGAGAGATGAACATGATGTTGCTCCCCTCCAACAGGTCAAGTCTCAACTCATAATGATTCTTGAGCTGCAGCGGATAGTCAGAAGGTCAGTGAGTTATACTCCTGAAGAAGGAGAAATTATTCACGACCTTACTGATGAGCAATTAGCTGACATATTTCGTCTGAATCCAGACGAAATTGTTAAAGATGCTCCAGTTTTTGATGATGCTGATGATGACGAACTCAAAGATGTTGAAGAAATTGAAATTGAAGACATCACAGATCAGCACTGTCCATAATACACTGATCAAGAGGGAAACTTGTTTCCTGATTTGGTAAAAAACCTTGACAGTGATATTCTGGGTAAACTCAGTGAGAAGGAGAAAAGAGCAGAGGCTTCCACAAGCCAAGCCCAAGCCTCGGACGCTGATGTTGATATCTGAAAGGCTGAATGGGCGGCTTGCTTCGCCGAGGTTCGAGCCCAACGTGCTGCAGCAACACAAAGTACCTACACCAAACTTTACAAAGTCAAGAAGAACATGAAGGTGTCAGGGAAAATCATTGCTTGGGCTCATTTTGAAGACCTTGGAGTCTATGCGGTTAAGAGGGAGAGGGGCATCGACTACTTCAGATTCCCTCACGATCTGAAGACTCTTCCGGGTTTTGAGCACAACCAGTTGGCCCGACTAAAGCTTCTTTATGCTGATCCTAAGAAGATGTCAGGCTGGTTTGAGGCTGCATTAAAGAAGGAGTACAGGACCAGATGGGTAAACTTCAAACCTCAGCAGGCTACGAGGTACCTCAGAAGGTCTGAGGTGAGTCCCATCACTGGTCAGCCGAAGATAGTCCTGAAGTGGCGACCTCCGCGCACAATGTCCCGAATTCCACTGAGGGAGATGCCACAGGATTTTACCCCACACTTTCAGTGGTGGTACTATGACTGGCGCTCAGGAGAGGCAGTCATCGTTTTGGAGAAGGACGGGTCGATGGACGCAATAAGGGTGTTTGACCCCATGTGGCTTATCAACTTATCAGCGTCTGATGTTTATACGCTGTACAAGTGGCCACTATTTTTTGATACACAGGATATTGTGCAAGCACTACAGTTTCAGCATATCATACGTTTATGCTTTGCACTGAATATCCATGCAGGGGTTTCCAAAGAGGAGAGACTGAAGAGATTTGAAGAATTCAAGAAAGAAGTCAAGGTCTAGATAGAACTAGGTCAAAGGGGGAGTTTGTTGGTACATATGTCCCCAGTTCTAGTCTAGTGAGCTTAAATGTAATAGAACTTCTTCTTGTAACACATATGTAATGTTTAATCAATATAATGAGAATCTCTTCTATATATGGTTATTGGTTATTTAATGTTATATCTACTTACATTATTAGTTGTTACACGCATAATATGACCATGTTATATGGGTTTACAGTTGTGAGACATAGTTCTGATTCATTAAAGGTTCAAGAATGTGTTTGACTAAGAATCTTATTCAGTCGCACGACTGGACCATGCGAATGGTCCAATCGCACGACTGAACTAGGAGATTGAGTCAATCGCACGGTTGAGTCATAAGACTGACTCAAGCGTACGAATGAACCAATCGTATTACTCAGTCGCACGACTGAGCCAGTCGCAAGGCTCAGTCGCACGAATGAGATCTGTAACCTATAAATACCACTTAATTCGTGGAAAAAGGTAACACTTTGAATACTTGAAACCCTAGTCGTCCCAGAACGTCCAGTTCGTCCATTCCAAGTTCATAGAACGTCTGAGATCATTCCTAGTCCATTCTTAACGTTTTCTAATCGTTAGGATTGATCTTGATTTTGTTTTCCCTGATTGGATCGTCAATCAAATAGGATTCCGCACTATTTGATCCGGTATAACGAAGAATAAGTTAGTACTCCGTCCGTACACGGTCCTAACACACCATCCGGATCCTGATGAGATGAGCATTTTAGCATTGAGATATTGGATACAAGGTAGAAATTATCTATGGAAAAGACTGAAGAGACTCCATGATGAATCTTTAAGGAACCTTGTTAGAAGCTTTCAAGCTACTGAGAAACAATCTAACAAGATAATCATACTGGACACTGATAAGCCTCAATACCTTGAGATAACCAAGAGGACAAGAATGTTAAAACCACAAGAAATCCAGTCAATGGCTTAAAAGACAAATGTGTATGAGCGAAGGAAAGAGCTTATGAAGAGGTTTCTTGAGACAGAGAAACAAGCTTAGAAAGTTTCTCTTGATCAGAAACAATTATTCAACAAAGCCAGATCGACTTGAGACTTGGTGAGGAACGTATTGCAAAAAGGACAATCAATATCTGAGCTGCTGAATGTTATGACTGCTCCTGATTCTACCAACCAAGTTAAGATTGTTGCATGGAAATACGATGAGATATTTGATGCCTTCCTGATTAAATGAGTAAATGTTGTGTGTGATGTGTATCACTTTTACTCGAGCATCATAAAGCTCCCAGTTCAAGACTTAAAGGAGTTGAATAAACTGCCTTTTATCAATCCAACTGGAGCTAAGCGTGGTGACATGTTTGTTGGGCTGTTAAAAAGAGGGATATCAAGAGCAAGTGCTTTCTTGGAAACAAGATGCTCATAGGAAGATAAAGAGTACTTTGCTACTTTGGAGAAGAATATAAAGATAAAAGGAAAACAATCAGAAGATGAGCACTTCTTGATTGAATTTTGTGATGAATATTTTGAAAAAGTAACTACTCCAGGATTGAAAGTTATTGAGGGGACACAGAAGTCAAAACCAATCCTACGATGTATCTATTATTCTGACACGTTTGTGCTTAAGTTAGTCTAAAATCTCAAGCACTGGGATGAGGATATGATTACATTGTCTGGAGTGTTTGAGCTTAAACTATTACATCCAAGCTATATCTCTTTCTATCAGTCCAAAAGTTTGAAAGAGTATCTCCTGAAATTGTAGAAAATGATAAGAAATACTTCCTGTCAACCATTAAAGTGATGAATGCTGCAATGGAGAGAATCTCACTGAGGAAAACTTTAGCTTATGCCAACATAGTAAAGAAAGACATTAGAGATTGAGTTTATGAGAATATCCAATAAAGGAGTGTTAGAAATGTACTCGAAAGGTAGTTCAAAACCTATTGAGTTGTATGCTAACATTGATATTATAGGGTTATCTAAAGATACAATTGAAGTGATGAGCAAAATGGAGGTAAAGACAAACGAGGCAAAGCCTGAACAAGGTGTGCTGGCAAGCATGTTTAAATCTGCTATTGCTAAAGCCTTAAAAGAACATGTGCTATACAAGGAGAAGCTGATGTTTAAAATCAAAGAAGAACCAGAGGATTATTTTGAAGCTTGAAGATGGATGAAAAGAAGAAAGAGGATTGAAGATAAAGAGAAGATAAAAGACTGAAGCAGAGAAGGCTGAAGAAGAAAAGATTGAAGCTGAGAAGACAAGAGGCAAAGGATTGAAGATTTTTGAAGACTGAAGACCATGTAAATCTTAGGGGGAGTATTGTTAGTATATCTAAAAGATTAACATGTTGTCTTTACTTGTCTTTGTATTTTACTTTTGCAATAGTTTAGGGACTTATGTGTAAATATACGTTCATTTAGTTTCTTTGTTTAGTATAAATAGGATTATATGTATTGTGTAGATATAGACGTTTGAACTTTTCTCTCAATTGTACATTGTAATCCTTGCAACTATCAATAGAAACTGATTTGAATTTTTGCAATTGTTGATTACTTTGTTCATATAATTGTTAATTGCTTAATCATAACATAGAATCAATCTATTTGAACCTATCAAACAAAGCTCTCAAAATCACTCATACACTGTTTTCAAATAGAATCATCACAAAAATCACTAAAACCTTGTCGGTTTTAAGGGTTTTTGGATAAAAAGTACACGGGTACTGTTCTATCAATTTTTGATCAAACAAACACTATTTTGGGCACTTTAAATCCATATATTGTGTTTAAACATCAAATTCGAGTTATTGAATAATCGAATCAGGCCACTGAACATCTTCAAACAACAAACTGATTGTTGTTTTCTTTGAAGTTGTTACAACCGCAACTATTCTACATAAACCCTAGTTCATCATTAGCATAAATCTTCAAAATCTAAGGTGATTTTGTTGATTTTCATAAAAAAAACAAGTGAAGAAAAAACGCCCTTCATTTGTATTTTTGAAAAAGTCTCTTTTTGATTCATAAAGCCACAACTTTAAGTCATATTAATTGTTTTTTAGGGTTTTGACTTTGTTGACCAAAATTGATTAAAAGGGTATTGACTGATTGACTATTCATGTGACAGAATATTGTCTTATTTATTAATTGTGACATGATTGACATTTCATTGTAATTAGTTAATTCAATTCAAATTAATTTAATTCCTTTATTCGGTAAATTTAAAAGTCACAAACAAATCCTAGTGACCTTAGGATGAATCAAATTTAGTATCGAACGAAATAATCAAACAAATTTTACATAAACCGTTAAGTTAAAATTTAACAATCATGTTAGATGAAGTTTCAGGTTCCAAAATTGGCCTTAAACAATCCAGACTGAATAACAAGGCTGACTTCAAGCAATGGAAAATCATGTTCAGAAACTGGATTATTTTCCAAGACCCGAATTTCTAGACTTCCTTAACCGAGGGACCATACATTCCTATGACTTTTGGTCCAAATTATAAGATAAAAAAAGCCCATGTAAGTTTAAATAGTGTAGGTAGTGATGACTTGAAGAAAGCCAAAACAGATATGAAAGCATACAATGTTTTGGTAATGACTCTCCCATTTAAGATATTGACCAGAGTAGAAAATTTCAAAACAACACCTGAATAGTGGAAGGTTCTACACACAATGTGTGAAGGTAGTGTCGAAATAAGGGAGATCAAGAAAGAAAAAATAAGAACACAATATGAAACTTTCCATCATGTTCAACGTGAATCCACACCACAACATCTCCATAGATTTGTACAACTGGTAAATGAGATGATAGTTTAGGGTCTCAAATATGAATCTATGGAGATCAACAAGAAAGTATTGCACACTCTTCCAAAGATTTGGATATAATATGTCTCTCTGATGAATGCAACACTGGATCTAGAAACATTGTCATTGGATACTCTGGTGGCCAAAGTACAGGCAGTAAAATTAGATGAGAGATCTAGAAACAACAACACTTTAAGACATGTGGAATCATACAAATTCAAAGAGATAAAAACAATAGATAGTGCATTCTTCAAACGCACTAGAGAAGATGAAGAGGATGAGTTCCTTGATTCCAGTAACATTTCATTCTTTTCTACTCCAAAATCACCAAAACATAAATAGAAGTATAAGAAGACAAGTGTTCATGCTTCATACGAAGCAACATATCAAAGCAAACAGCCCCAACATGCTTCAAGCAAACAACATCACACAAAGACCCAGATCATACATAAGTTTGAGAAACCTATGGATGCATTCATAATCATTCTACAGAGTGAGGAGTAGAAGACAACCTTCGTAGCATTCCCCATGATTTTAAGGCATATCTAGGGGCAAATCTCACACCATCACAAATCATCTAAAAAGATTTGGATGAGTTACCAATAGACAAGGTTGAAGAGATGGATCTTGAGTGGTCTATGGCAATGATTGCTTACAGATTAAAGAAGTTTCTTCAAAGAAATAAGGGGGTTGAACAGGGATAAGAAAACAAAGATTTGTTTTGACAAGACCAAGGTTAGATGCTACAATTGTCAGCTATATGGTCATCTCTCAAGAGAATGTCAACAATCAAGGGCTTATAGAAATGTAATGTTTGCATTTAAAGGCTGATGCCACCAAAGAAACCAAAGAGCTCCCGGTATGCATGCATGATATACATAATATAGTTACTTTGGAAGTTTTACATAACTCAAGGAAAAATACTAAGTGTAAAATCTTCTGAAGCCAAATGACAAATCTTCCAAATCCAAAGATGAAGTCTTCCGAAGCTTCAGAGATAAAGTCTTCCAAAGCCAAAGACTGATTTCTTTCAAAGATAGAGAAGACATGATTTTTCAAATCACGTTTCAATAATAAGCTGAACAACTTTCTGCTACCACTCTGAAGACTCACCAATTCAGATAAGTTGGTGAAAAGGTCCATGCTTTTGTAAACTGTAGATTATGGTCATTGGTATGTAACTTTCTACTTTGGTATCTTTTATTCCTTTTGTATTATATTAGAATGTAAGCTATGGCATGTCATAGTCATAAGTCCAAAGGAAATATGCCTTTTGACTACACATTGATCGTGTTGTTTAGAATAGTGTTTCCAGCTAGCTTTCAAAGTATAGCCGGCTATAGGATGTAGTATAAAATGTCTTAGGTTCTTGTATTTATTTTTATGCTAAGTAACACTTGTAATAGAACTTGGGAGGAATATACAACATTCTTGAAAACCAAACTTATCTTGTTCTTTGTCTTTAGTCATTGTTCTATCTCATACTTACTTGTGTTCATAGTATCATTAACTAAAACCTAGTTCCCTATTTGATCTGTTAAGTGTTCTAAGTCTTTCCTCATTATGAAACTGATTGTATTCACCACCTTTAACCAGTCTTACAATTGGTATCAGAGCATTTTAGGCTCTTGATTGTAAGATCTCACTATCTTAAATCCCTTTAGTTTCACAAATAACTTAACAAATCAAATGGCAGCTCTTACAAAGGGTAATATGGAAACTGATACTATGATAAAATCTCCACTGATCACTCCTGACAAATTTGATACTTGGTTCCAATGAATGGAAGGTTTCATCAAGTCTTAAGACAGCAGGATATGGGGATATGTTGTCTCTGGACCTCATGTACCATACACCTCTTCAGCTGCTGGTGGTGGTGGCATTGTCACACCCTCAATTTCCACCAACGGGGTTTTACCATTAGGCATGTGACATACCAGGATCTCAGACACAGTCATATCGAACGACACTATATGAATTTAAAATAACCATTTGACTTCATTCAAAAGAACATAAACAAAGTTTACAATAGCACGGAAGCATGTACATAATTTGTAAATCCATTACAATACTGTTACAATAGCCATGTTTAGACAAAATGTCCAATGCTGAAAATAAACTAGATGAATGCATGTCCTGAGTGCGTTTCCTGTAGCGTGCATCATGAGCTTATGCGTTCCTGTGACCTGAGAAAACGTGCTAAAATGTGTCAATATAAAGTTGGTGAGTTCACAGGTTTAATCAACAAGAAATGTATTCGTAAGCGTTTCCATGTTTTGCGTTTCAATGGTTTAGTATATAGAGCATATCGTTAGGTAGCTAGCCTATGTTCTTGTTACTTAGCTTTTTGAACCGAAGCTGACTGTTTACGTCCTATATGTGTTTGTTGTATCCCCGTCATGTCTCATCAGACCATGGCAATGTGTTAGGTCAATCAAGCACCCGTTTGACCTCCAATCAAGCTAGCGCGACTAGCCCGGGCGGGGTTTGTCAGACCCAGTAGTACTATTCAAAATTTCCTCGCTAATCCCATTACTAACGGTTCGAGTGTGTCTGGACATGTTGTGTGTTTGCACTAACGTAACAAACGATATCAATATTACTACAACCATTTATGTAAATCTGTTTGCATGTTTTCTCCCCCAAAAGGAAAGAGATGTAAAATAGGGGCCGTGAAACTCACTGATGATGTAGCAAGTATGTAGGATGAAAGTCTCCCAAGTGTTGTTTACGATGCACTGTCAAACACCTATTGACAGTTATGTTAAGCGTTAATGTTGTGTTTAGCGTTAATAGACATGTTTAGTCGGGTCGGGTCGCATGGGTTCGGTCGTGGGTGTCATACACACAAGCAGGCATAGACGTATCAGACTTTAGGTAGATTCCCAAATGTGTTATCGATATCTGTAGATGGTTAGGTTATGTTGTGTTGTAAAAAGTATGTGCCTGTTGATTGCATTGACTTTAATCTTTGTGGTCAAGAAATGACACTTTACTGATTGTTACCATATCATCACCCGATAGGCACACCGCACACAAGGAGAATCCACTCATAATGACCCCAATTGCATATCAAGGCTAGACGCACGACTGGACACTTCATTCGCACGAATGGGCCTTCAATCATACGAATCAACCTCATTCGTACGGTTGAACCCTCACTCGTACGATTTAGCCTTCAGTCATACCACACATCACCCATTCACCCGACTCAACAACCAATTGCACGAATGAACCTTCATTCATGCGGTTGGACCTTCAGTCGGGTGATACTCAGTCACACACATTCATCTGGTTGACTCAGTCGCACACATTCATTCGGTTGACTCAGTCGCACACATTCATTCGGTTGACTCAGTCGCACACATTCATTCGGTTGACTCAGTCGCACACACTCTCAATCGCATGATTTCATTCGCGCGTCTCACCCCAGTCGCCCCGATCAATCGCACGAAGGACCCAGTCGCATGACTCAGTCGCATGACTGGCCCAGTCGCAGACTGCAGTAGGTCGCGACTGCTGGGCGGGCTGAACAGCCTTCGGCTGTTCCGTGCTCGGTTTTCTCACAATCAGGACTTCCAAAAACACTCTCCTAACATGTCTAAGTGAAATGCACACGCTGATTGGCCTTACACGCACCCCCACGACCACATGCATTCGGGTTGAACCCAAACACCCGAACCCCATATTTACAGCAGTGAAACGAGCGATAAAACGGATGAGCGAGGTCGCCTACCTGCTGGGAACATGATTTCTCAGCTGTTGTGTGGTCTAATCCGACGAAAACGAGCTCAATCGGGTGGAATTTGGTGCTAGAATGAAGAAATGGAGGTGCAGAGAGCGTAGGAGAGAAGAGAGAGCAGAATGTGGAGTGTTTGGCTGGTGGATGGGTATTTATACCCAACCCCAGTTTGGCAATTGTCAGGTTTGGTCCCTGTACTTAGTTCCCCTATTCCCGAATTCGTTCCAGTTGATAACGACGTGATTGGACGAGCTATATTAATTAAGAGGATTCCTTAGGTAATCTCGTTTATGCGAATCCTCTACAAACACCCGCGTTAGTATTTTATCATAATTTGTTTAACGATGTCGGTGGCGGTGTTTGTATACGTTTCGAGTATTAGCGAGTACGGGTCAATGTTAACGACAACGGTTTGAATAATGTTAACCTGAAATTACGGGGTGTCACATCATCCCCTTGTTGCAGGAATTTTCATCCCAAAAATTAGTACATCATGTTACGTGGTTTTTACGGGGAAGTACAAGGCTCAACGGTTTGTGACGCATGTTGAATAGAGTACCTGCGTATCTAAGAGGTAGATGCCTAGTTTTGGAACAGTTGAGGGTACTTCCTCTTCATCTGATCCTCGCGTTCCCAGGTAAATTCTGGTCCACGCTTTGAGTTCCAACGGATTTTGACGATAGGGATACGACTATGTTTGAGTGTCTTGACCTCTCGATCCATGACTTCCACTGGTTCCTCGACGAAATGTAGTTGTTTGTCCACATGTATCTCGTCTAACGGGATGATAAGAGTCTCGTCTGCAAGGCATTTCCTCAAGTTGGAGACGTGGAACACATCATGTACCCCACGGAGTTCTTCGGGTTGGTTCAACTGATAGGCCATGGGGCCAACCCGTTTGACAATCTCAAACGGTCCCACGTACCTAGGGATTAGTTTCCCACATTTTCCGAAATGGATCACACCCTTCCAAGGTGACACTTTCAAAAGCACCTTGTCACCTATTTGGAATTCCAACAGTCGGCGACGCTTATCAGCGTAACTCTTCTGTCGGTCACGGGCTGCTGCCATACGGTTACGGATTTGCACGATCTTCTCAGTCGTCTCGTGCACAAGTTCAGGGCCAGTGAGTTGACTTTCCCCAACTTCCACCCAACAGATAGGTGATCGGCACTTACGCCCATACAGTGCCTCAAATGGAGCAGCTTTGATCGATGTGTGATAGCTATTGTTGTAAGAAAACTCAACTAGCGGTAAGTGAGTTTCCCAACTGCTGTCGAAATCTATGACGCAGGCACGTAACATGTCTTCTAGAGTCTGGATCGTACGCTCACTTTGGCCATCAGTTTGGGGGTGGTACGTGGTGCTCATATCCAACCGAGTTCCTAGTGCTCATTGTAAAGATTGCCAGAAGTGTGAAGTGAATCGAGCGTCACGATCAGAGATAATGGAAGTCGGCACACCATGCCGAGAGACTATTTCCCTGAGGTAGATACGAGTTAACTTTTCCATGCGATCAGTCTCCCGGATTGCCAGGAAGTGTGCGGATTTCGTCAAGCGATCCACGATCACCCAAATGGTGTCGCATCCGCTGGGAGTTCGAGGAAGTTTCGTGATGAAGTCCATAGATATCTGCTCCCACTTCCATACTGGAATTTCTGGCTGTTGGAGTAAACCAGACGGTCATTGATACTCCACCTTAACCTTAGAACAGGTTAGGCATCTGCTTACGTACGTGGAAATGTCAGCTTTCATATTCGGCCACTAGTAAAGGACTTTGAGATCGTGATACATCTTGTCTGAACCTGGGTGGATTGAGTACCGGGACTTGTGAGCTTCGTCCATTACCAGTTCTCGTAGGCCTCCATACGAGGGAATCCATGTTCGATCCATGAAGTAGCGGATTCCGTCAGGCTTGGTTTCTAGTTGCTTCTCCATGCCTCGTAGCGATTCGGCTTTCAGGTTCTCGTCTTTTAAGGCCTCAAGTTGAGCATTGCGGATCTGATCGGGTAAACCGGTATGGATGGTAAGTTGCAATGCTCGAACTCGTCTTGGCTTGAGTGTTTCCTTCCGATTTAGGGCGTCTGCTACTACATTGGCCTTGCCCGGATGATACTTGATCGTACAGTCATAGTCGTTTAATAACTCGACCCAATGACGTTGCCTCATATTTAGCTCTTTCTGTTCAAAGATGTTCTGGAGACTCTTGTGATCGGTGTAAATGGTGCACTTGGTACCGTACAAGTAGTGTCTCCATATCTTGAGTGCAAACACGACTGCTCCAAGCTCTAGGTCGTGTGTCGTGTAGTTTTTCTCATGTATCTTCAGTTGTCGTGATGCATAGGCAATCACCTTATTGCGTTGCATTAGCACGCAACCGAGGCCTTGTATAGAAGCATCACAGTAAACTACAAAATCATTTGTTCCCTCAGGCAGGGATAGAATCGATGCTGTACAGAGCTTCTGCTTCAGGACCTGGAATGCAGATTCTTGTTTATCACCCCAATCGTACGTGGTGCCTTTATGAATTAACGCGGTGAGTGGTTGAGCAATCTTCGAGAACCCTTCGATGAACCGTCGATAATAGCCAGCCAACCCGAGAAACTGTCGTACCTCGGTCGGAGTCTTAGGCGTAGCCCAGTTCTTGATAGCTGCTATCTTTGCCGGGTCAACGTGTATCCCATTCTCATTGACCACATGGCCCAAGAAATGGACCTCTCGTATCCAGAAGTCGCACTTTGAAAATTTTGCATACAACTGTTCTCGTCTCAACAACTCCAGAATCAGTCTAAGGTGTTCTTCGTGTTCTTCCTTACTCCTTGTGTAAATAAGGATGTCATCGATGAACACAATAACAAACTTGTCTAGGTAGGGTTTGCACACTCGGTTCATTAAGTCCATGAAAACCGCTGGTGCATTGGTCAACCCGAACGGCATAACCAAGAACTCGTAGTGGCCATACCTCGTCCTGAAAGCAGTCTTTGAAATGTCTTCTTCTCGTATCCTTAGTTGATGATAACCCGATCTCAGGTCTATCTTGGAATAGAAACTCGACCCTTGTAGTTGATCGAACAGATCATCAATGCGCGGGAGAGGATAGCGATTCTTAATTGTCGCCTTGTTCAATTCTTTGTAATCGATACACATACGAAAAGTTCCGTCCTTCTTCTTGACAAACAGAACTGGGGCTCCCCACGGTGATGAGCTAGGTCTGATAAAACCTTTATCCAATAGTTCCAGCAATTGCGTAGACAGCTCTTGCAGTTCCCTTGGAGCTAATCTGTACGGTGCCCTCGCGATAGGGGCGACTCCCAGAACCAAATCAATTTGGAACTCGACTTGGCGATGCGGTGGAAGACCGGGTAGGTCTTCAGGGAAAACCTCAGGATAATCGCGTACAACAAGGATGTTTTCAATTTTCTTTTCCTCGGTTTCTTTTCAGTGACCATGGCTAGGAAAGCGGTATGACCCTTACGCAAACACTTCTGAGCTTTCATGTAGGAGATGATTCCAGAGACCATGCCACTCCTTTCGCCCTTAACTGATAGAATTTCACCACTAGGAAGTGGTATGCGAACGATTTTCTCCCCACAGATGATCTCAGCTTGATTCTTAGATAGCCAGTCCATACCCACAACTACGTCGAAACTACCAAGTGTGACAGGCATCAGATCTATATCTATCTCATGACCACATAATCCTAGTCTACACCCCTTGACGATATGAGTTGCCTCAATGAGTTTTCCGTCAGCTAATTCTATAACATAACTAGGTTCCATGACAGCTAAGGTTACATCTAAGAACTTAATGAATTTGTTGGAAACAAAGCTCCTATCAGCTCCAGTATCAAATAGTATAGATTCAAAACAACCATTCAGGGGAAACGTACCAGTAACCACATTCTGGTCATCTCTTGCCTCGCCGGAACCGATCACGAATGCACGACCCTTAGCATTGCCCCCATTATTACCCTTGTTTCCGTCCTTCAGCTGTGGGCAATCCTTCCTGTAGTGACCCTCCTTACCACACTCGTAGCAGCCTCTAGTCACTCCGCCCTGGCGTTGTTGTTGGGGTTGTTGTTGTTGAGTCATTAGTTCACCCCTGCAGTCTTTGGCTGCGTGACCCATCTTTCCATATCTCTGACAACGGAGTCGATCACACAGGCCATGATGATGGAAGTTGCACCGGTTACACCTAGGGTTCTTGCCCGCGTAGCTACTCGATCCCTGACCATAATTGTTGTTGTTGCTGTTCTGGTTGTTGTTGGTGAAGTTTCTTGATGGGTCAAACTTTTGGTCGGTTGTTGCTGGGGGTTGTTGGAGCTTGAAGACTTGCTGTTATTACATTCCCATTTCCTTTTCTGATCAGACGAACAGATGCAGCGCCACGTTTAGGCAAGGTGCCCTGTGCCACTGCCTGGTCAGTGAGTTTGTGAGCCAGTCGGATGGCCTGCTGAATGGTGACAGGATCAGCAGCCATCACACTAGCCTGGATCTGAGGAGCTAGACCATCAATGTATTTTTCAATCCGCTTGTAGGCCGGAGTCACCATCTGAGGACATAATGCAGCCAACTCGTGCGAACGAGTCGTGTACTCCTCAATGTCAGAACCAATCATCTTTAAATTCCAGAATTCTGCCTCCAGTTTCTGGACTTCGCTACTGGGGCAGTACTCTTCTTTCATCAGAATCTTGAAGTCATCCTATGGCATACCATTAGCAGGACCAAGCCCTAAGGTTTGGACTTGTGAGTTCCACCACGTCAGGGCTGGTCCCTCCAATGTTCTGGAGGCGTACTTGACCCGATTTCCATCAGGACAGTTGCACATGGCAAACACTGACTCAAGTTTCTCCAGCCAGTGAAGCAGTGTGACAGCACCCTCAGAGCCGCTGAAAGAATGAGGCTTGCAATCCATAAACATCTTGAAGGTACAGACTGTTGGACCTCCTTGGTTCGGATTCTGGTCGTTCTGGTCCTGATTGCGGGCCTTCTCATAAGCTGCAAGTGCATCAGCCACGCGCTCATTGATGATAGCATTCAGCTCGGCTTGAGTCAGGGTGATATTTGCTCGTCCATCCAGGCGTCCAACTCTCCTTCCAGACATGATTTCTTCAATTTACAACACATATTAATCAATAACCGGATAATAATTATTGACAATAATATATTGTATCATGCTAGCAGGAATGAAGGGTTTGTTTGCATATCGATAGTGTGGCTTTGTGTTGATTTCGAGGCCTCATGCCTCTAAGTATGGAATTGAGAATTTGTACCGAGCGTATCCGTTATCACCCAATAGAGTTGCCAGAGTTCTCATGCACGACAAATTACAATTACGTGTGCACCCGTGATTCTAATTTGTTTTGCATAGTCACACATGGTTCCTCCTATTCGAGATAACATACCTTGTCCAGTACCGAGTGTTATCAATGATAGAAGCATCAAAGATATATTTGTTATACCAAGAGTCAAATAACTATGGTTGTACTAAGGTTGTACAAGGGATTTGGTTAAGATAACAACGGGAATCAAGACAATTTGACCCTTTTCCCTTCGAAGTTCTAGGTGTTTGGATGTCTAAGTCCGATTCTCTAATCGACTTGAATATCTTAGTTGTCCCTCATTTACTGCTCAGACTAGTGTAGAGGATAGGATATGTTGGGAATAGTAACAAGTGTGAGAGAGTTGGAAGAGTGAGGTATTGTTTTTTTTGTTTGTCATCGTTAAGCTTATCGCGTGTGTTAGAAAAGAGTTTCGTGTTCCAATCATGGAAATGTTTGATTCAATTCGTTGTTGCTTTCACTCCGCAAGTGAAGGATCAAGTGTAAGCGTTGGTTGTGAGCGAGCGGGATTCTCCGCCCCTCTGTCAGTCGGTAATGATACACATATCATACCGATATGGTTGTGTTCGTTCAACAACGAAATGTTAGTATACCAGGAAAATGTTCGTACCACAGCTGCAATCGTGTAAGAGTGTCCGTGCGATACTAGTGTTGTGTCTAAGGCTATAGTCTAGATGCAATGCAATCCTAGTTCTCTATAACCTGTGGCTCTGATACCAATCTGTCACACTCTCAATTTCCACGAACGGGGTTTTGCCGTTAGGCATGTGACATACCAGGATCTCAGACACAGTCATATCGAATGACACTATATGAATTTAAAATAACCATTTGACTTCATTCAAAAGAACATAAACAAAGTTTACAATAGCGCGGAAGCATGTACATAATTTGTAAATCCAATACAGTACTGTTACAATAGCCATGTTTAGACAAAATGTTCAATGCTGAAAATAAACTAGACGAATGCATGTCCTGAGTGCGTTTCCTGTAGCGTGCATCATGAGCTTATGCGTTCCTGTGACCTGAGAAGACATGCTAAAATGTGTCAACATAAAGTTGGTGAGTTCACAGGTTTAATAAACAAGAAATGTATTCGTAAGTGTTTCCATGGTTTGCGTTTCAATGGTTTAGTATATAGAGCATATCGTTAGGTAGCTTGCCTATGTTCTTGTTACTTAGCGTTTCGAACCGAAGCTAACTGTTTACGTCCTATATGTGTTTGTTGTATCCCCGTCATGTCTCATCAGACCATGACAATGTGTTAGGTCAATCAAGCACCCATTTGACCTCCAATCAAGCTAGCGTGACTAGCCCGGGCGGGATTTGTCAGACCCAGTAGTACTACTCAAAATTTCCTCGCTAATCCCATTACTAACGGTTCGAGTGTGTCAGGACATGTTGTGTGTTTGCACTAACGTAACAAGCGATATCAATATTACTATAACCATTTATGTAAATCTGTTTGCATGTTTTCTCCCCCAAAAGGAAAGAGATGTAAAATAGGGGCCGTGAAACTCACTGATGATGTAGCAAGTATGTAGGATGAAAGTCTCCCAAGTGTTGTTTACGATGCGCTATCAAACACCTATTGACAGTTATGTTAAGCGTTAATGTTGTGTTTAGCGTTAATAGACATGTTTAGTCGGGTCGGGTCGCATGGGTTCGGTCGTGGGTGTCACACACACAAGCAGCCATAGACGTATCAGACTTTAGGTAGATTCCCAAATGAGTTATCGATATCTGTAGATGGTTAGGTTATGTTATGTTGAAAAAAGTATGTGCCTGTTGATTGCGTTGACTTTAATCTTTGTGGTCAAGAAATGACACTTTACTGATTTTTACCATATCATCACCCGATAGGCACACCGCACACAAGGAGAATCCACTCATAATGACCCCAATCGCATATCAAGGCTAGACTCACGACTGGACACTTCATTCGCACGAATGGGCCTTCAATCGTACGAATCAACCTCATTCGTACGGTTGAACCCTCACTCGTACGATTTAGCCTTCAGTCGTACCACACATCACCCATTCACCCGACTCAACAACCAATCGCACGAATGAACCTTCATTCGTGCGGTTGGACCTTCAGTCGGGTGATACTCAGTCACACACATTCATCCGGTTGACTGAGTCGCACACATTCATTCGGTTGACTCAGTCGCACACATTCATTCGGTTGACTCAGTCGCACACATTCATTCGGTTGACTCAGGTGCACACACTCTCAATCGCATGCTTTCATTCGCGCGTCTCACCCCAGTCGCCCCGATCAATCGCACGAAGGACCCAGTCGCATGACTCAGTCGCATGACTGGCCCAGTCGCAGACTGCAGCAGGTCGCGACTGCTGGGCGGGCTGAACAGCCTTCGGCTGTTCCGTGCTCGGTTTTCTCATAATCAGGACTTCCAAAAACACTCTCCTAACATGTCTAAGTGAAATGCACACGCTGATTGGCCTTACACGCACCCCCACGACCACATGCATTCGGGTTGAACCCAAACACCCGAACCCCATATTTGCAGCAGTGAAACGAGCGATAAAACGGATGAGCGAGGTCGCCTACCTGCTGGGAACGTGATTTCTCAGCTGTTGTGTGGTCTAATCCGACCAAAACGAGCTCAATCGGGTGGAATTTGGTGCAAGAATGAAGAAATGGAGGTGCAGAGAGCGTAGGAGAGAAGAGAGAGCAGAATGTGGAGTGTTTGGCTGGTGGATGGGTATTTATACCCAGCCCCAGTTTGGCAATTCTCAGGTTTGGTCCCTGTACTTAGGTGCCGTGTTCCCGAATTCGTTCCGGTTGATAACGACGTGATTGGACGAGCTATATTAATTAAGAGGATTCCTTAGGTAATCTCGTTTATGTGAATCCTCTACAAACACCCGCGTTAGTATTTTATCATAATTTGTTTAACGATGTCGGTGGCGGTGTTTGTATACGTTTCGAGTATTAGCGAGTACGGGTCAATGTTAACGACAACGGTTTGAATAATGTTAACCTGGAATTACGGGGTGTCACAGGCATGATACCAAAAGAAGTGGCTGATTACTCAGAAGAAGAATGGAAGAATATTGATGTAGATCAGAAAGCCATGACCGCCCTCCAAGCTACACTTTCAAACTCTATTTATAGAGGATTCAAGAAGTACAAAACTACTAATCAACTATGGGATGTACTGAAGCTTATGTATAAGGGGTTTAATGAAGCAAAAGAGAACAAGAAAGACCTCTTGAAGTAGCAGTTTGATAACTTCACCTTCAAGATAGGTGAAACCATGACTCAACAACACTTAAGGTATGTTGAGATTGTGGATACTCTAATGGATGCTAGATTACTCTTTAGAATAGGGACATTAGGAGGAAGTTCATGTACTCCCTTCCCAGATAATGTACATACTATTATGAGGTCATTAAAAGGACTGAAAACCACAAGACCCTTACTCTCACTAAGTTGTATGGTATCCTCAGTACATTCCAGATGGAGATGAACATGCAAAATCCATCTGGAAACTCCAACAATCAGTAGAGTTCAGCCTTTCATATGTATGAAAGGGATTGCAGAGAGCCACAACATCATCTCATCTTCTACCCTGAAAACTCACAAACAGATCCTTTCATCACCTTCCCGGAGACACCAAGAGAGAGCTACATTTAAGGAAGCCCATTCCAAAAGGCAAACTCTTCTCAAGCCTTTGTGTATACCGATGAAAGCAATGGCATTTTTCTGTTCACTCTAGTCCATCCATCCAGATGATCTGGAGTATATGGAGATAATCCAACAGCTGGATCTTCTCACTCACAGAGGCAAGAAGTTCTATAAGAGAATAGGCAGGAAGTTTCCAAGCAATACAACTATTGGAAAGTTTTGGACTTGATAAAAGCAAGGTGAAGCGTTACAACTGTAACCTAATATGACACTTTACTAGGGAGTGCAAGGCACCATTAACAAATGGTGGCCAAGCACAATCCAAACCAAACTACACTGAGAGAGCTCCACACACTAAGAAGCCTAAGGAGCAAGCTAGAGTTGCTGATTGGAGTTTTCAGGTTGAAGATGCATCTCCAAACCAAGCACTGATGGCTGATCATGAAGAAGCCAAGGTATTGGAACATCATTGTGCCCCTGAATGCATTGTTAAATTTAATAGATATAATTCCTATAACTTAGAGATGAGATCTGATCTTGAGTCCTTAAACAACTTAAAAGCTGATTTTAAAAGATCTGAAAATAATTATAAACTTATCATAGAAGATCTAGAGAAAACTATATCAACTCTTAAGCATGAACACACCAACTATAGGACTCAAATCAAAGATCTCGTCACTAAGTTAATTAAATGCTAGGTTGACCTTCTGATCATCAAAGCCATGGTAGAAAAATATGTTTTAAAAGAAAAGCCCTTCAAGAACACATATCCTCATCCTTGAATGAAAAGGTTTGTTATCAGAATAAGTACGGATTGGGATCTAATAAGATAGCTCCTCCATACACTCTACTATCTGTAAGATCTCCAAGGTGTGGAACTTGTTAAGATGAGTTTCCCTTCATAGACCCCATTCAAGAACAGGATGAAGAGGAGATAGTGAAGGATGGATCTGAGATAAGTGAAGAAGATCATTCTAAGAAGGGTCACTATTCTCTTAAGGAAAGGAAAGAATCAGGAATGACAAAGTCCAAAAGAAAGAACTTGATTAGAGTAGCCAAGAGAAGATCAAAGAAGGCTCAAGAGATCAAGGCCATCTTTAATTCTAAGCAGAAACAAGTCTTTATCTCTGCAGGATTTGAAGTGACGAAGACTGAAAATTTGACTGTGGAGTCTAGTACTAGGAGTTCAACTCCCTGTAGTCAATGCACATCTGAAATATGTCATCCTTCTTCTTAATAAACAAGACAGGGGCTCCCCAAGGTGATGAGCTATGTCGGATAAATCCTTTATTCAATAGCTCTTGAAGTTGCGCCAACAATTACTCTAACTCATTTGGTGCCAATCGATAAGGTGCTCTAGCGATTGGGGTTGCACCTGGACTCAACTCAATCTGGAATTCCACTTGGCGATGAGGGGGTAGTCCAGGCAGATCCTATGGAAACACCTCTGAGAACCACTAGAATTTTCCTTATCTTATTCTCCTCTTGTTGCTTGTCAGTTACAAGAGCTAGTATGGCTAAGCGACCCTTGCGTAGCCACTTCTGCAACTTCATGAATGAGATGATACCTATCACAACACCACTCCTCTCACCTTTAACTGAAAGAATCTCTCCATACATGAGAGGAATACGAATGACCTTCTTATGATAAATGACCTTTGCTTGCTTCTCGGACAGCCAATCCACGCCCACGACCACATCTAAACTCCCAAGTGTAATAGGCATAAGATCGATATCAAAGGTATGGCCAGCAAGTGCTATCTTGCAACCCTTAAGGATATGTGTAACAAAGATTTGCTTACTATCAACTAATTCTATAGTATACTTAGACTCTAATATAGAAGGCAAATCACTTAGGAGACTATGAAACTTGATGGAGATAAAACTTCTATCCGCTCCATTGTCAAACGATACCTCCCCACGTATCCTCCTTGTCCTTTGTTAGTGGTGGTTGTTTGATTGAAACCTCGGTTGTTTTCAAGCTTCTTCGATTGTTGCTGATGTGGTTGTTACTGCTGGTTGCCTGAAGTTGAACCCTTGTTGTTTGGACCATCCCAATTGTGTTTTTTGGCTGGTACACTCACCACCGCACCCCGTTTAGGCAGCTTACCATGTTCCACTACCTAGTCGCTCAACTTGTAAGCCAATCAAATCGCCTACTGAATTGTTGTGGAGTTGGAGGCAGTAACCATGCTTTGGATTTCAGGCACCAAACCACTTAAATATAACTCTATTTTTTTGCGTATCGGGGTCACCATCTCAGGGCATAATGTTGCCAGCTCATGAGACCTGGTAGTATAGGCCTCAATCTCGAAACATTGCATCTTCAGCTGCCATAGCTTCATTTCTAGTTTTTGCACCTCATGATGAGGGCAATACTTCTCAGTTATCATTATCTTAAACTCATCGCAAGGTAGGTCGTTAGCCATCGCCTGACCCAACATTTGCACCTGGGCATTCCACAAGGAGAGTGTTACGCCTTCTAGTGTTCCGGTTGCGTACTTTACTTGATCACTCAGCGGGCGATTGCATTTGGTGAAGACTAACTCTGTCTTCTCAAACCACCTTACTAGTCCCACTGCCCCTTCAGCTCCACTGTAGGTATGGGGCTTGCAATCCATAAAGGATTTATAGGTACAGGGTGGGGTTTTGTTCTAAAAAACCAAAACATTTAGTTTAAGAGTTAAAACAAGCAACTAAAGCATTTGTCAAGTCAGATAAAGATGTAAAAAATCAGTCTACTACTTCAGATCCATCATTATCGTCCTCCTCTCCTGCTGATGCCTCCTCAGGTTCGTCTGGTTCTTCCTGAGGATCCTTCATCGATGCCTCCTCAGTTTTGCCTGGTTCTTCCTAAGCCTCATGTAGCTTGTTTTAGATCAAGTTCAAAGAAGTAGTCAATGCAGCAACCTGTTCACGTAGGGCCTGAATCTCCCTGGCGTACTCATCTTGTTATCCCAGCATATTATGCCATGGGTCCTCCGTCTCATTATACAACCTGGTAATGTACGTATGCTTATCGTGCAGACTATCAAACTCATCCACAAGGTCTCGTCACAGCCTATCATGCGAGGCCACCATAGCAGCTATAGCTCTTATAGGGGGACAAGGTACGGGTAATAACTCAGACTCTCTGTTCAAAAGAGAGAATGTATACGGAACGTGCTCCTTCTCTAACATCTGAATAAGTGTGGTGTGATACCATGCCCAATTGCAAGGATCGGACATGTCTCGGTCAGGGATGAAGATGATGATGATGTCATACTGCCCAATTGCAAGGATACGTGCCAGGCATATATATATATAGGTGGTAGAGATCTAGTGTCCTTAGTATGACCATAATTAGTAGGAACCGTTGGGTTCCTTTCCCAGCCTATGTCCTGTAGGGGATGAAGATGATGATGGTGTCATACTGCAGGGTACGTGATGTGTGTGCCAATGAGTATAAAGTAAAGGACAAATAACATGTAACTAATAAACTATACGGTTATAGACTAGTGTGTATGCAACCTAGTTCCCAATAACCAATAGCTCTGATACCAATCTGTCACACCCTTAAAATCCACATGCGGGGTTTTACCACGAGGTGTGTGAACAAACCAAGATCCCTGTCATTAGTTACTCAGAATGACACTATATGCAACATTTAGAAATAAGTCAGAGTTTGAAACTTCAAAACATTTGCGGAAGCGTTTTGTAAATAAGTTAAACTCAAAGTACTAGAAATCTAGCATTGGCAAAACACACGCCAAGCCACGTTTAAAACTAGAATGTAAGATAAACTCAAAGTTTAACAGTTCATGTTTTCACATGCATGCTCGACCCGTGCGTGCTCCTAGGGCATCTGTTAACCTCGACCTGAGAATAGTATACTAAAAGAGTTTACACAATGGTTGGGGAGTTCAAGAGTTTGTGTTTAACATAATAAGTAGTAGTTGCAAAATATAAGAAGTGCATTGAAGTAGATAGCTAGTCCATATTCATAAGTAATAACTATGGTGATTTTGTGATCGAAGCTGACATGTGTTTTGTTTGTTTGCCTGCCATCACAACACACCAAGTTGTGATGATGTTTGTGTTTATGACAATATTGCACCTGTTTGACCTCAAGTCGCACGGGTGGGGCTTGTCAGGACCAGTAGTACTACCCATTATTTTCCGCTAGTTCCCATTATTAACATTCCGAAAGTGTGAGGGCTTTCATCGTATGCTACACTACATTATACTAACACAACTTATCAATGTAAAGCGTTTGTAAGCTAAAACAGTATGCCATCTCCCACAAAATGGAAGTAGGTAAAACAATGGGGCATGAACTCACCTGGTATGCACACGAGCAAAACAAGCAATGCACTTAGTGAGTAGGAGTTCAAGCCGTCAAAGATTACCTAGATCAAGTGAGTTTGTAAGTATTCATGATGAGAAAGACCTAACAGATCCTATGAGCTCAATAAATAGATTGACCTAAGTGCTATGGAACACATAACAAAGTTGACCAAGTTGACCTAGTTGACCAACTTGACCCGTTGGTGACATGTTAAGTTGAGTTGTTTAGCCACAAGTAGTATCGCGTTATACGTCATGATTTCATAGGTCACCACATAAGCTAATCACATAATCCACATTGTACATCTTAAGTCTCATCAAGATCATCATTCATCATAACACCTAATTGGTACAAAATATCATACTTGTATTCTTGCATATTTTTCCAAGAAACCTAGATTTTCCAAATAGTTCATCAGCCATCCAATTAACCAAATCAAGACAATTCAACACATTATACATCATTAATAAACCTTCTAACATGATCCTAGCATCATATACATGCCAAATTCACAAGATCACATGTTTCATATAAATAAAGTTTCCCTTTTGGGAAAGTAACTCCCAAAAGTCCATCTACACCCAATTCATTAATGAATTCATCAACCTCATATTTAATTAAGTCCATAACAATCATCTAGACATGGCCAAATAAAAAGATCATACAATCCACATCAGTAAAGTATCCCTTTTAGGAAAGTAACATCCAAACTGTATCCTTTCACCGAATTTCAACCCAATTTCATCATGACATATCTAATGTATTTCATAGCAATCATAATCATCCATCAAACATCAACAATTCATCAAAACATGAATTCTTATGAAGAAAAGTTAACAACATATGAACTAGATGACAAAACCATGGATTTCTTTCACAGCCAACATAGATGAAAATTCATATACCATAACTAACATCATATCATCATCAATTTCATCTTTTACTCATAATTTTCAGATTAGGGTTCATCAAAAATCAAAACTACGAAAATCTTGTTAGAAACTCACCTTAAAATGTATAAAGATGATGATTAACACTTGCTAATACTTGAAACCAATCAAAATCGATTCGTGTTGCTTGTTCTTGATCAAAATCGCAAGGGATGAGGTGTTTGGGAGGGGTTACGACCGCAAAGGGGGTTTTGGGGGCTAGGGTTGGGTTTAATTTTGGTAATTTTTTTTATACTAATTACAATGTAACCCTCCTTCTTTACATTTATAAAACTAATCTTTTTAAACACTTCTACCTTCAAAACTCATATATTATTATTCAATAATAATAACCATATACTTTTAGCTATCAATAAAACATATGAATCAAATATCACGTGTCGTCACGTTATAAAGTAAAATTCATAAACAATTTTTAAAATCCATAAATTCATGAATCATATAACCAGAAACTCATAATCAACATTATTAACTAAGTTATTAACAATTTATGATAGGTAATTGTTACTAAGTCACCAATGTTCAATGAAAACTAGTGTGTGCTCACGACATGTGTATGCAAGACCTAACAGAATACCAGATCTCACATGTCCGCATCGGATGCTTATCGACAATGGATGAACACTCCACGGTGGACAACTATCAAGACAAACATACATCAAGTGTTCACAACGGATAGTATCCAAGACACAGCGAATAGCTTATTCAACATTCACAACAGATGACTAATTATGCACAGCTGACAGTCTTTCATCCACAGCGGACAGTCTTTCATCCACAGTGGACAACTTAGACTTAGGATTTTATGTAATTTTATTTTTCATAAGGGTATTTTTGTAACTGTAAATAGCTTCATGTATAGGTTATAAATAGCAACATACCGTAATCCTTTGTAAGCTTTTGAACAATCAATACAAACAAACATTTAATATTATCATTAATTATGGGTTTCCGCACCATGATTATTGAGTGTTGAACATATGTAACAGTTGTTGTTATATTATGAGAGATTAAAAGTATCCTTGGGGAAATTCATTTAAAGGTTGTTCTTGTTCAAAAGATCAAACTCAAATAATTGGCTTTTATCTGGTGGTATCAGAGCCTTGGCTCAATTCAAACACTAATTTTTGATACTCTCATTCACCATAATGAAATCCGTGGTTCATTAGCTTCATAACATACGTTTTTAAGTTGAAAATTATTACAAATCTCTCTTCTACTCCAAATCTTCAAAAAATGCATAAAACATGATTCATTGATCTGTTTTTAAGCATTCTGTAGAAGATTTTGTGTTGTTAAAGCTCTAAACAACATTCAAACATTTTTTTCAAAATAGAATCATCACAAAACCTCAAAAACCTCATCGGTTCTAAAGGTTTTTGATAAAACAGTCATCAAGTATTGCTTTATCAAGTTTTCATCATACGAAACTTATTGTGAACATTTTGAATCATTCAAGGTGTTTAAAATCATCACATTCAAGTATACACACACTTGAATCAGGTTTTGCTCTTCAATCAACAAACCAATTGTTGAATTTGTGAAGAACAACACAACCGCCAACAAACCCAAGGATAAACCCTAGTTTTTGATCATTCACAAACCTTCATAATCTCCTATGATTGTGTTGGTTCATCATCAAAATCAAAGAAGAAACATAATCTACTTTTGAATTTTTGAAAAAGTTACTTTTTAATCCAAAAAGTCAACTTTTAAAAACGTAATATTTCTTTTTAGGGTTGAGTTTTATTGACTAACATCATTAAAGGGTTTTGACTGATTGACATTCCTCAAACAGAATATTTCCTTTATTTAACCGAGATTTAACAGCGGCATCACATAGGACATTAATTAATTGAAATTAATTAATTCCTTTTATTCGGTAAATCAAATTAAAAGGTGACATTATTAACAAAGACATCTTAGTGACATTAGGATAAATTCATTTTAGAACCAAGCAAAATTAATAACCAAATTTTGACTTAAACCATTAAGTTCAAAATTTGACAAAATATCTGATGAAATTTCAGGGTCAAACTGTGGTCTCAAACCACCAAGACTCAAGAACGAAGTAGACTTCAAACAGTGGAAAATAATGTTCAGAAATTGGATAATTTTCCAAGACCTGGATCTATGGACATCCATAACCGAGGGACCATACATTCCTATGACTCTTGGTCCAGATTACAACCTACAAAAACCAGTTAGTTTGAAAAGTGTAGCTCGTGATGACCTCAAAAAGTTCAAAAAAGACATGAAGGCTTACGGCATCTTGGCTATGACACTACCTTTTAATATCCTAACCAGAGTTGAAAACTTCAAAACAACCCATGAACTATGGAAGGTTCTTCACACCATGTGTGAAGGAAGTGATGAAATAAAGGAAATCAAAAGGGAAAAATTAAGGACCCAATATGAAACCTTTCATCATGTTCAGGGGGAATCCATACCACAACAGCTTCACCAGTTTGTTCAATTAGTGAATGAGATAATAGTCTATGGTCCTAAGTATGAATCTTTGGAGATCAACAAGAAGATCTAGCACAAACTTCCAGAGAGCTAGACTTAGTCAATATCTCTGATGAAAGCAACATTGGATCTAGAAGCATTATCATTAGATGCTCTAATTGCCAAAGTAGAGGCACTAGAGTTAGATAAAAGATTCGAAAACAATAGTACAATCAGACATGTTGAATCTTACAAATTCAAATAATGCAACAAACATATAGTGCATTCTTAACTTGCACTGGTGAGGAGGAAGATGAAGAATTCTTGAATTCATGTGAAACCTTATTCTTCTCTGCTCCTGAATTATCTCAGAACAAACAAAAGTCCAAAAAGACTGGTGTACATGCTTCCTATGGAGCTACACCTAAAAGAAAACAACATCCACAAAAACAGCATCCAACTAAGGATCAAAACATTCATAAATTTGAGAAACTCATGGATGCACTGACAATTATCTTGCAAAGTCAAGAGCAAAGGCAGCTTTCTCAATAAGCTTTGAAGCCTACTTAGGGGCAAACCTGTAACACCTGGTCAAACTAGGTCAATGCTCACACGAGACTACCTTAATAATAATTTTATTTTTATAAGTTATTGTGTTTGACTAGTCAAAAATCTAAGATAACTGTTCTAATAAACCTAAAAATCGGTTAATTGTTACATTTAATGATTATAATACTAATACTACTAATACTACTACTACTACTACTACTACTAATAATAATAATAATAATAATAATAATAATAGTAATAATAATAATAATAGTAATAATAATAATACTAAAATAATAATATTAATAATAATAATAAAACTAATAATAATAATAATGATAATAGGTGGAGTGTGTGCGTGGATGACAACTTGTCATCCATTGTCTACTTAAACCATCTAGAACTCCACTAACATCACAATCCTTCCATCTTCTCATCACCACCTCCACACCCACACCACCACCACGGGATACCATCACCACCGCCGAGACTACCACCACTGGCTTCCACATTATAAGGATCAAAACAATAAGAAGATTGTTGGACCTTATATGCCCAAGACACATACAAGATTGATGTGGTTAGTATGTTATGATCCAAGTCAGGTCATACCCAATAACAAGTTATACAAACACCAACAATCATTTGTTTATTGATGGGATCATACAACAACTGTAGACAACTAATTTAGAAAATGGTTTTCTAAATATTGCTTTTGTGTTAAAACAAAATTATATGGATGATTTTGTTCAAGAGAGATTTATTTGTTTCATTATTTAAAATGGTTAGATAATGACATATAAAAGAGTGTTGTGTTATAAAATTACAACTAGGTTTTAATTTTATAACATGAATGAATAAAAGAGTTTAACAATAACAAAAGATTAAAATGGGTGGGAAACCCATTTTAAACTCCATCTTCGGCCGCCCTTGGGTCTTGGAGAGCCCACTTTTTTTCTTATTTTCTACAACACATAACTAATGCTACACTCTTCCAAGATTAGTCATTCATTCCAACACTCTTTCTCTCTCACACATGCAATAGACTTCTCTCTTCTCCTTCTCTCCTAAAACTCAAAAATCTTGGCTGATTTTCTAAGGTTTTTGGCTGAACTTGAAGCTAATAGTTGGCTGAAATCTCGGGTTCAAGAAGAGGTTCGAGGTTTGGTGTAACACTACCTAGCAAGTAGGTGTTTGGAAGACTTGTGGGTATCAAGATTTGAGGTCCTCCACCTTGAAGGATTGCTGCTCAAATAACATCATCATCTTCAAAGTTTCAACCTCTTTTGAGCTGCTGAAAGGTAGTATATGGCAGCCCTTTGTGGCTGTCATATTGTGTTGTTTTTATGCATACATAGCATGCTAATTCACATAAAATGATACTTTGACATTTGGGTTTGTTTACATCTTAAAACATCATCTAAAACTTAAGAAATTTCAGCTTATAAAGAAGTTTATCAAGCTATACTTCTGCTGCAATTTTTCAGAAAGTTTAAAAGGTTAAACTAATGTTCTTACGAACCCAACAAAGATCGATCTCATAACGAATATGCGGAAAATAGACATTACGGATATGATTGAACAATTGAAGAAGGATAACACAATGTAAATAACTTCAAGATTGTATTGCTCTCTGATTTGATAAGTGTTACAAGGAAATTGAAATCAGGAAAATGAAAACTTGGCTCTTCAATTACAAAGCAAAAACTCTATTTATACAAATCTTGAGTTCTTGCGTGAATTCTATGGTCTCGCGCGACAAGTGTAGTTGCGCGAGAACCTGTTTTCGCGCGGAAACTTGCCTTCTTGACTTTAATTTTTCGTCTTGATTTGATTTCCCCAGCCTCTAGGTTCAACCCGTACAATCTCCCCCTAGGCATAGTAAATCTATGTTGTTTAGAAGTCCACATCATCTACTTGAAAGCTGCCTCCACAAGCATATATCTAGTTGTTGAAGGTCTTCATTATCAACCAACCATACCGTGCTGCCAAAAAATGAACTGATTCATCAGCTGCGATAGGACAATCCTGTAACCTCATCAAATCGTCCCTTCTAAACTTAAGCAGAGCCACAGGGTCGATGATACGGTATTCTCTATCAACACATTGTATAACTGCATGCCCGGTATCCTTTTCACAACTCCATGACATAAGCTTGTACAAGCTATTAACAAGCATAGGACCGTGAATATGTATCTTCCTCACATACCTAGGATGCTTGTAAACTCGTATCTTCATTGGTTTGTTGGTGTTCGGATCTATACGGTTCTCATCTTCAATGACCTTATATTTGGCAGTAATAAAGTCTTTGAAGTTGGATTTGTTGTGTTGATAAATCAGATTTCTAATCCAATTCCCTTTCTTGTAATTGCTAGGATTGATGAAAGGAACACGACCCATAGCAGATAAATCAGACGCTCTGAGTGTATGAAAGTCATGTTCATCCTGATAATACTCAATAGCACCTCCTATTCTCTTTATCACATACATATTCTCAGCATCAAAAGCCCAACTAATGATAGGTTCTGAGTTTCCATACCTTGTGAAAGGTTTGGAATGTCTCAGTGTATGTATATAAGCTGGCGTTGGTGGGGCAGCAACAGTCAGATTTCCGACCTGACATACAGCACTCTGACCAGTTAAGTCTGCTGGCTTGTTAGTTGGTGTAGCACTAGTCTCTCCCATAATTTCTCCTTCTTTAATCAAAATGTCGGAAAACAAGTCTTTGAGACTGTTCCCAAATATATCGGTATAATCAACCATCATCTCTTCCAAATCATCAAACGAAGATAAACCTTCTTCTTCGTTCTCAGCAATAAGTGTTTGCTGGAAAGTATAAACTCCTTCTCATATGCATCCTCTGTAGCAGGATCTAAAGGTGTGTAGTCTGCTGTGTCATCAAGACTTGGTCTGGATACATTGGCAGACCCTGATGAACGAGCTATACCAGAAGGAGCACCCATGTCACCGCCTTGGTCATCATCATCTCTATTATTATCATTTTCATATCCACTATCTCCATTATCACCATTATCATCACCATCCTCATTATCATCATCCTCATCATTATCCTCATCATCAAAATCAAAATAAATATGATCCAAATCATCATCATCTCTAACTGGATCAGGTATAGGCATCATCTGCTTTGGTTCAACTAATGCCTCACCAATAAAATGTACAGGCTGATCCTCAGTAACCTGAATCAGGTCTTCTGATATAGGCTCTTGATCAGCAATAGTGGTGTCTATAGTCCCTTTAGTATGAACAGGATCTACAACATGCTCGGTAATAATAACCGGCTCCTCAACATGTACTGGAGCTATCACAAGCTCAACCTCAGCATCTGGACTAACCTCTTGTTGTCTACTTGATTCTCCAACCTCATTGGTATGTGATGTAAAAGATGAATACACATGTGAGGTGAGACCTCTTAAGTTTTTTTCCATGATCTGGATATAACTAATCAGGAATTGTTGTTGGCTCTCTAAACTCTTTATCCGTTCATCTTTATAAATCATCTGTCACACCCTCAATTTACACAGACGGGGTTTTATCGTTAGGCGTGTGACAAACCAGGATCTCAGACACAGTCATATCAATGA
The DNA here is from genome assembly GCA_024085815.1 of Flaveria linearis. Classification (NCBI taxonomy): domain Eukaryota; kingdom Viridiplantae; phylum Streptophyta; class Magnoliopsida; order Asterales; family Asteraceae; genus Flaveria; species Flaveria linearis. The sequence goes on along the minus strand of CM044010.1, from coordinate 37,663,401 downwards.
CACTACATGAATTTTTAAAAATAAACATTTGACTTCAATCAGAGGAACATAATGAAACAAACATTAGTGCGGAAGCGTATACACGGAATGTAAACCAATACATGAAAGTTACAAGTGCCAAATCAAAACAAAATGTTCAATGCAAGAAATTATGATTTATGATGCATGTCCTGAGTGCGTTCCTGAAGCGTGCGTCATGAGCCTATGCGGACCTGTGACCTGAGAAAACATGCTAAAGTGTGTCAACATAAAGTTGGTGAGTTCACAGGTTTAATTTCAGATAAAATGTTGGTAACTGTTCAAATGGTAAAGTAATTAAAGCATATCGATAGATAGCTAGCCTATAGTCAAGTTACTTAGTGTTTCGAACCGAAGCTGACTGTTTGCATGTCCCATATGTTTGTTGTCTTCCCGCCACGTCTCACCAGACAGTGACTAATGTTAGGTCAATAATGCACCCGTTTGACCTCCAAGCAAGCTAGCGCGACTAACCCAAGCGGGGTTTGTCAAACCCAGTAGTACTACTCAGAATTACCTCGCTACACATTACTAACGGTTCAAGAATGTAAGGACTGTTATGTGTGTTTGCACTAACGTAATAGGCGATATCAATAATACTAAAACCATCTATGAAGATATGTTTGCATGTTTTTTCCCCCAAAAGGAAAGAAAGTAAAATAGGGGCCGCGAAGACTCACAGATTATGTAGTAAGTATGTAGGATGGAAGCCTCCCAAGTGTTGTTTACAATGAACGGTCAAACACCTATTGACAGTTATGTTAAGCGTTAATAATGTGTCTAATGTTAATAGTAATGTTTAGTCGGGTCGGGTCGTATCGGTTCGTAGTGGGTAACACACACATAAATGCACGCAATGGATCTTGTGTAGATCCAAGTATTAGAATCGTTGCCATTGTGGATGATATTTGTGTAAAAGGGTTGTTATTGTTAGAGAATTATTTAGGAAGCATTAGTGGTACAAATCGATTGTTGTTAATAGTAAAATGTTAAGTTGGTTTGATCTGGAATACCATTAATGAGTTTGATAGTGTAACTTTTATAGATTGTCATTAGCAACGGTACTCATGTCGATGTCACCTTAACATCACACGATAAACACACTGCACACAAGACGAAAACTCACTCATAGCAATTCCACTCACACGACAGGACCAGACGCCGGACTCAACACTCCACCCGCACGAATGGGCCTTCAATCGTACGAATCAGCTTCCTTCGTACGATTGAACCCTCCTTTGTGCGACTCAGCATTCAGTCGTACCATGCAGCACCCATTCGCATGACTCAATGGTCATTCGCACGATTCAACCTTCATTTGTACGAATCAGCTTCATTCGTATGACTAAACCTTCATTCGTGCGATTGGACCTTCAGTCGTGCGATACACACAGTCGCACACATTCATCCGCATTGACTCAATCGCACACACTCTCAATCGCATGCATTCAATCGCACGACACGCACATACGTATAGACTCAGTCGCACGACTTACCCCAGCCACACCACTCAGTCGCACGATAGACTCAGACGCATGGACTCAGTTGCACGACTTACTCAGTCAAACGGCTCAGTCGCCTGAAAGGCTCAGTCACGGAACAGCAGGTTTGCGACTGCTGGAGGTGCAAAGCAGCGTCCAGCTGCTCCAGGCACGAGTTTCCCACACCAAGGACCTCAAGAAACACTTTTCTAACATCTCTAAGTAAAATGCACATGCAGAAGGACAACATACGCACCCATATGACCTCATGTGCTTGGGTTGAACCCGAGCACCCGAAACCCTAAATTTGCAGAAGTGAGATGAGCAAGAAAAGGGTAGCCAAGGTCGCCTACCTGCTGAAAACGTGTTAACTCAGCTGTAGCCACGAGTTCCCTGGTGAAAAAGAGATCAAACGAGGTAGTTTTGGTGCTAGGATATGGTAGAGAGGTGGAGGAGAAGAAAGTGAAGAAGGAGATGAAGAAGTGTTAGGACCATGTACAGACGGAGTACTAACTGATTCAAACATGAAACCAGATCAAATAATGAGGAATCCTATTTGATTACCGATCCAATCAGGGAGAACATTAATCCGATCAAAACTAACGATGAGAATACGTTAAGAATTGATTAGAATCGATCAGAAATGTTCTGTGAAGTTGGAAGGGACTCTCTGGACGAACATGAACGGCTAGGGTTGATAATTCTCGAAGTGTTGCGTTTTTCCACGAATTAAGTGGTATTTATTGGTTACAGCTTTCATTCGTACGACTAAGCCAAGCGACTGGCTCATTCGTACGACTGAGTCATATGACTGAACCATTCGTGTGACTGAGTAAGTCTTATGACTCAATCGTGCGATTGATCCAATCACCTGGTTCAGTCGTGCGATTGGCCCATTCGCATGGTCCAGTCGTGCGACTGAATCAGAATACTTAGTTAAACTCATTCTTTAACCTTAAATGATTCAGAACATGTCTAACAACTCTATAACCTATATAACATGTTCATATATGCGTGTAACAACAAACACTATTAATAGATATGACATTAAACAATCAATCAACCATTCACTGAAGAGTTTTTCATTACATTGATTCAACATTACATATGTGTTACAAGATGAAAGTCTATTACATTTAAGATCACTAGACTAGAACTGGGGACATGTGTACCAACAAACTCCCTCTCGGACCTAGTTCTATCTAAGTTTTGACTTCCTTCTTGAACTCTTCACATATCTTCACTCTTTCTTCTCTTGAAACCCCACATGAATATTCAGTGCGAAGCATATACGTATAACATGTTGGAACTGTAGTGCTTGCATGATATCCTGCGCGTCAAAAAACAGTGGCCATTTGTACAAGATGTAGACATCTGAAGCAGACAAGTTAGTTAGCCACATAGGGTCAAATACCCTAATTGTCTTAACCTTCCCTTCTTTTTTCCAAAACTATGACAGCCTCACCAGTGCGCCAGTCATAATACCACCATTTAAAATGGGGTGCAAAATCTTATGGCATTTCCCTCAGTGGAATACGCAAGATTGTGCGCGGAGGGTGCCATCTCAAGACCACCTTTGGTCTTCCTGAGGTGGGGTCAACCTCTGTCTTATGAATCAACCTTCTGGGCTATTGAGGTTTAAAATTGACCCACCTCGTATGATACCCTTTCTTTAGAGCCTGCTCAAACCATCCTGATATCTTTCCTGGTACAGCATACAGGAGGCTCAAGTTGGCTAGTCGGGTAAGCTCAAATCCATGGAGAGTTTTCAGCTCATGTGGGAATCTAAAATACTCTATTCCCTTCTCCCTCTTAACAGCATACACTTTGAGATCCTCAAAGTATGCCCAGCTGATAATCTTGCCAGACACCTTCTGATGCTTCTTTATCTTGTAAAGCTTGGTGTAGGCATTTAACTTGTTTGGCGCGTGCTGTTTCTTCATCTCCTCTAGGTAGGCTACCCACTCAGCCTTTTTGGATGCTAGATCAACATCATCTACCTGAGGAGCTTCTGCTGTAGCTGCTTTAGCAGCTGTCATCTCCTCAACCTTATCGAAGTTACCGCTGTCAAATGTTTCCCCCAGATCTGGTAGTACTTCGCCTTCGGTGTTAGTATACTGGGGATAGTGATCAACAGTCACGTCCTCAATCTCCACCTCGTCGACATCTTGTAGTTCTTCATCACTGACTACATCGACCTCTGGAGCATCTTTTACCAGCTCATCAGGATTCAGGCTAAACAGTTCAGCAATTTGGTCATCTGTTAAATCATGTATTATCTCCCCCTCTTCAGCTGTGTGACTGACAGATCGTTGTACGATCCCTTGCAAATCGAGAATCATAGTCAATTTTGATTCGATTTGACGAAGGGGCACAACATCATGCTCATCAACTTGTTTAGCTGAACCTGTTAAACAACCAAATACAGTACAAGTAAGTATACATTAAGCACATAACAAATGTTGATTTAACCTTTTAATTTTATATATATAACACAAAATTTGATACAAGATTTCAAGTACAAAGTTTAAATAATAAATAGACATCTAATCTTGAACTTTGCCTTGAATCATTGTTGCATCTTCAGTAGATTGGGAGGTAGATGGAGCAGACGAAGGTGCCCTTTGATCTTGTTTCCTTTTGGTTCTTTGTTCGTGCTCAGGAACAGAGGGAGATGTAGCTGCATCTCCTTCCTCATCATCATCTTCCTTGTCATGAGAATCTCCGTCACCTTCCTCATCATCATCTTCATCATCATCCTCGTCATCATCATCCTCATCATCATCATCATCACCATCATCATCACCATCATCACCGTCTCCTTCCTTTATCTTCAAAGGATCAGCTTGGGACCCCTTCAGCTTTAGCATAATCTTCTTGTTCGCAGACTCCAACTCCTCAATCTTTTTAGTCGACAGGACGTTTTGTTCCTGGAGTTAGACAATGTGATGTGCTTGAGAAGCATTTTGCTCCTCAAGCTGAAGAAGTCTGGCTGCCTTCTCCTCATCTGCAGCTAACAGCTTCAGCACCATTCTGTTGAGTGTTGCAAGTTGTTCCTCCACTCCAATAGGAAGGGGGGATGATCCTGTGGGGAAGGAGGATGGGCCGGCTTGATGACTGGGAGTGGTGGTTGTGGATGTGGTGAAGATTGGTGGTGGTATAGATGATGTTGGTGGTGGGGCAGGTGTGGTAGTGGTGTGTGAAGTGGTAAAGGTGGTGGCTAGAGGTGTAGTAGCAGTAGTGGTGGTAGTGGTGGATGGTGCAGTTGAGGTAGTGGTTGTGCTGGTGGATGATGTCAATGTAAATCTCAACCTCTTCCCCTTCTTGCCGTAGGGGTGTGCCATAGTCTTCCTCCTCTTGCCTCTAGATACATAGGCTCCCCCTTGGCTACTGAGAGGTTCCGAAGCATATGAGGGTTCTGATTCAGCAGCAGCATCCCCGGACTCCACTGGGCGTCCACCAACTGCCCTCATGCCTCTCTCTGTGGCAATCACTTTGCTTCCCACAATCCTCGTCAGAGGCTCCTCATCACTTTCTTCTTCATCAGGCTGAAATCCCTGATGGAAGCTAGCCCTCTCAGCTCCTCCTTGGGTGGGTGATGGAGATGTCATATCGGTAGTAGTGGCCCTAGATTGTGCGGGGCCTGTATCTCCATCACCACTATCATCGTCATCTGAGTCATCATGAGGAATAGCTATCGGCTCAGAATCAGAATCACTCTCATCATGGCCCACTTCTTCTTCGAAGGCGCCACATAGTCTTCCCGGGCCAGATGCCCAAACAATATCCTTACCAGGGGTTTCATCTGCTTCCCCCGGTAGACTTTCATCCTCCCCAGTGTAGTGTCGTCCATAATCTCTAGGACGACCGCATCTTCTTGAGCCTTAGGCAGTTGGGGGAGCTTTTGGTCGATAATCATCTGGATGAATCGAGGATACATACAAAAGCCCTCTTTCCCTTTGGCTTCGATGTTCTCCACTAATTAGGTGAAGATCATCCTGGAGAAACTGAAGGGATGGTTCAGCACCAGAGCGACGTATGCATTTTGCATCTGGTCTGAAAACTCATCAAAACCACCGTTCCTTGATGCTATGCATCGCAGAAGTACGTGTGCCAAGTACTTAAACTGGGGGCACAAGTTGCTCTTGTTGAGCATGCTTGTGTTGATATCCCTAGAGTACTTGGCTCTCATGAAACAGCAACGGACGGTCAGGGGATGTAGCTTAGTAGGACAGTCTGCATCATCCCCGAACTCCAAAACTGTCCGTAGATCCTCCTCCGATATCTCTATGGCATCCCCAAATATAGAACTTCTGATATGATATGGCTCAGTAGACCTGTCTACAGCAGCGTTCTCCCAGAACGCCTGCTGTATCGATCGGTAGGGAGTGCACGGTGTAGATTTCGCTCGAAATATTCTCGAGCGACGTAGAAAGGTAATGATCCCGGCAAACTCCGTAGAGTTGCGGGAAGTCAGATCAAGATAAGCACAAATGTTGTGCTTAGAGCTCATGGGCCATCTGCTCGCCATCTGTGACATAAAGTAAATAAACATTAGTAAGTGTCAAAGTATTCCAGACATGTTTCATGTAATTGAACATCTTGTTTAGGTGTGTGACTGAACTGAGCGATTGAATTTAGTCATGCGACTGAGCTAGACTACTGAGCTCTAGTTATGCGATTGAGCTCATACGTGCGACTGAGTCTAGCGATTGGACTTAGTCGTGCGATTGCTCATGCATTTGCCTCAGACGTGCGATTGAGCTTAGACGCATGGTTCAGTCATGCGATTGAACCATTCGTCTATCTCAGTCATGCGAATGAGTCTAGTCGTCCTCCTCAGTCGTGCGATTGGAGTTCATCAGTGTGTCCAATCGCATGACTGACATTTTGTCCATTGAAATTTGATTTTTGAGCTATCCTTGTTGTTAACTGTTGAGGAATGACTCATTAGGTTCGCATATGACCGATTAAGCTTCTTACAACTTTTATATGTTCAGAACTCTTGGTTTTACTAGTTTATTTGTCCAACTTTGTTCGGTTTTAACTTAGGTCACTGTCGATCCATTTTGACATTGTAGTAACCTATTTAACACCCAATCTGAGTGGCGTAGTACCTGTGGAGCAAATACAGACGGTCAGAACGTGTCAAAACAGGTGTAAGAAGATCAAACGAGATTTTGGCAGAGTATGGGTGTATCGTACGATTTGGGGGCGATTTGAGTGAATGGAGCGACTGAGTCCGATTCACCCTCTATTTATACTAGGGCACACTCCAATCGTGCGACTGAACGTAGTCACATGAATGAGTCGTGCGACTGAGCCTAGTCGCATAATTGAGTCGTGCGACTGAGATTCAGTCATACGATTTGCCCAATCGCTTACCTCCAATCGTACGATTGAGGTTCATTCAGACGTATGACACAGTCGGTCACCTCCAATCGTGCAATTGGTCTCATTCGCATGGTCCAATCATGCGATTGGACTCATTCATATGCTCCAATCATGCGGTTTGACTCATTCGTATGCTCCAATCGTACAACTGGTCCATATTTATGGTTTAGTCGTGCGAATGGGTCATACTTGTGAAATTTTGACCATTTTACCTTACGAACCTTAGTTCGATTTAACAATAGATAAACATTATGAGCAATTGATCATCTCAGACCTGAACACCTTTTAGATTTAAAATCTGTTGATCACCTCAGACATAATCCATTTATCTACCCGATCACCTCAGACGTGATCCATTTATCCACCCGATCACCTCAGAAGTGATCCATTTATCCACCCGATCACCTCAGACGTGATCCATTTATCCACCCGATCACCTCAGACGTCATCCATTTATCCACCCGATCACCTCAGACGTGATCCATTTAAACTTTCAGTAAAAATTTGTTTAGTATAGACATTAAGCTCATTTGGTGACATTCACAGAGTACAATAGGCACAGTCCGACACTGACACACTAATCATATAACTTGAAAATTTTTAAACTACGAACAACATAAACATCTTTTTGTGATTTTGTTAGGGCAGGTTAGAATAGCCTTTTAGCATTGACATCATATCAAGGACAGACTCATATGGAATCAGACAGACATATACACCATTACTTGGAACCTTTTATCTGTATTTAAGTTTAAACACTTGCATAAATTACATATCACAGTTTCCACTCATCTAAGACTTCTAAGTTCTAACTGGGAATCATGCTTGATATGATACGTAACATCCGTTGATTTTGAGCATCAGATGAAGCAGCCACGACGATTGTCAGTATACTTGTCCACTTAAATCCATACACAGACGTTTGACACACATCAATGATTAATTAGATGAATTAGGTCAACAAGTGTTTGTGTGTTCAACGGGTATATGGTAATCAATCATCCTCAGGAGATTTTTGAGCGGTATTGGGACTTAGAAGATTTGGTTCTAAGAATTTTCAAAGAGATGCTGAGCCTCAGGTCAGTGCCATCGCACAGCAGAGAGGTGCAAAAGCAATGAATTCTTAGAACGGATAGGTTATGCTAAACCTCAGGTCAGTGCCATCGCACAGCAGAGAGGCGCAATACCTATCTTCTTCTTAGAGCACTATATTAGAATATACATTGTTTTCAGTGACATTGGTCATCTTTTACTCTGTTTTTCAGGTCTTTGCTCACATTTGTGGAATTTTCTTGCTCCTCACCCCTTATTGGAAATTGATTGATTGTGCAGACCAGGGATACCATGAAAACTCAAAACTCGTTGAATTATTTAAGTTTAAGCCAAATCACTGATGTCGTCTACTGATCTATTGTGTTGAATCTATCGACACATCGTATAATGCACTAGCACCACCCTAGATCTACTTTCTCCGGGTAGTTACAGTACCAACCAAGCATACTATCATTTTCCTAATATGTTAGACCTAGACTTCTCTGATTTATAATTTTCTGTGATTTGATTTAACCTAGCCAAACAAAAACTCTTTTTGGTGTTCCAAGTAACGCAACGCCTATGTACTATCACTTTCCATTTTGCTGAATCATATTTCCAGTCTTTCTGTCTTTGCCTTTTCAACTTAACTAACCTTCCCCCCCCCTTTTTTTTTAAGTAAACACTTACTGTACTATAAGCTTATCTCCCCCTAAAATTCTAAAAAAGAAAATCTTTTTGTGTTTTTGGATTTTTATACGAAAGGAAATTAAAAGAAATAAACTAAAAGAAATAAAATAAACTTTAAAAATTGAACATATGTCTGACTATGCTTCTGTGTCTTCTGAGATAACGTCACTTTTCTTTTTAACACCGTTGACCTCTAACAAATAGAAAAATCTAGGTTTATCAATTGGTTTAGTGTAGAGGTCAGTGCGTTGAAAATCCGTGTTTATTTTAACAACATCAATTAATTGTTTTTCATAGCAGTCGGGTATGAAATGATACTTTATGCCGATGTGTTTTGTTTTAGGGTGTTGAACCGGATTTTTAGTTATAGCTATGGCAGCAGAGTTATCAACATAAATAGGAGTGTTGGAAAATTGCAAACCGTAGTCTCGCATTTGCTGTTGGATCCAGATGATCTGAGAGCAGCAACTTGCAGCAGCAACATATTCAGCTTCACAGGTTGATAATGCAAACGAGGTCTGCTTCTTGCATCGCCATGAGACTAACCGCCTTCCAAAGAACTAACACCCTGCTGATGTAGACTTAAAGTTCATCTTGCAACCACAATAGTCTGAATCGCTGTACGCAGTTAGCTCAAAGTCATCATCATGAGGATACCACAACCCCAGAGTTGGAGTACCCTTCAGATAACGAAAGATCCTCTTCACCCCAATCAAATGATTTACTTTGGGTTTCGCTTGATATCTGGAACATAAACATGTGGCATACATGATATTTGGACGCGAGGCAATGAGATACATGAGAGAACCGATCATCGCACGATACATAGTGGTATCCACCAAATCCCCATTCTCATCAGGAGCCACATCATGATTTGTGGCGAGAGGGGTACCGGCAACAGTGACGTTTTCCATATCAAACCGACTCAGAATGTCGCCAACATACTTTGTCTAATGTAGGAAAATACCGGTTAGTGTTTGATCCACCTCTAATCCCAAGAAGAACTTCATTTCTCCCATGGCACTCATTTCAAACTCTGCCTTCATCACAGATTCGAATTCTTTGCATAACTCTTCGTTTTTGGAACCGAAGATGATGTCATCCACATAGATCAGCACCATAAGCAAATCACCATCCTTTTCTTTAATGAACAACGTGCAATCAATCACACCCCTGCGAAAGCCGTGTTTCACCAGATGGGTGGAGAGCTTCTCATACCAGGCTCAAGGAGCCTGATGTAGCCCATACAGAGCCTTGTCTAACTTGTAGACTCTGTCTCGATGATAAGGATCCTCGAATCCCTCGGGTTGACTGACGTATACTTCCTCACGGATTTCCCCATGTAGGAATGCACTCTTCACATCCAGTTGATAAACTTTGATCTTCATGTATGATGCGTAGGCAAGGAATATCCGAATTGCTTCCATTCGTGCCACTTGTGCAAACACTTCATTGTAGTCGACGCCCTCGACTTGTCTGAATCCTTGAACAACCAATTGTGCCTTGTTTCTGATAACAACACCTTGGTCATCTTTCTTGCACTTCAGTACCTATTTGGTACTAATCACTTTCACGCCTTTTGGCCTATCAACAAGTGTCCACACTCCAAGTTTCTTGAACTGTAGCAGCTCTTCCTGCATAGCATTGACCTAGGCCTCATCATTCAGTGCGTCACTGACGTACTTAGGCTCGATTTGGGAAACAAAACATGAGAAAGCCCCGCCATGGACGTATCCCTTTTCCATGACTGCAGCATAGTTAGCAGAATATAGCTGATTTCGTGTCTGCATACCGGATTGAATATCCCCAATGATAGACATGGGGGGTGATTCACACTGATCCTAGTCACTGGTGTCGTAGGAACGACAACTTTAGAATCAAGATTTGTGACTGCAGGTTTAGTATCCGGATTTCCCTTTGCTGGTTCAGCAGCTGATGAGCCAACTTCTTGATTCACATTATGCTCGATGTCAGTCTTAGCTGCTTCTTCATCATCTGATGAGTCATCACTCTCGTCCTGAGTAGGAGTCGAAGATCCCGAAGTAGCACTGGCAGGTGTTGTGTTGCTTGTATCCAGATTTAGTGTATTTAGAACATCATACATCATCTGAGTAGCAATCTCTTCATCTGAATCAAGCTGAGGACGGTTAAAGGATTTGAAAAAGCCATCGTAATCGAAGAATGATGATGGACCTTTTCCAGCAGGGGGGTGGTGTATCTTTGTACATCTACATTGCACCAAACTTCTACCTGACCTGTCGAGTTATTGTAAACCCGTTTGTCTGGTATGCTGTATCCTAGAAAGATCTCTTGATCGGCTTTCTCGCTGAACTTGCCCTCCTGAGTCTTCTTCAACAATGTACATGGAGCTCTAAAAGGTTCTAGATACTCCAGGTTTGGTTTACGCTTCTGAAGTAACTCATTGCAAGTCTTCCCATGCCTCTTGACTACTAGCACACGATTAAGTGTATAGCAAGCATTGGCAACCGCTTCATTCCAGAACTGTATTGGTAGCTTAGAATCCGCCAACATAGTCCGTGCAGTCTCGATCAAGCTCCGATTCTTTCGTTTAGCAACTCCATTCATCTGTGGTGTGTATGCCGAGGTGAACTGATAAACAATTCCCTTCTCTTTGCAGAAGGCATCCATCCACTTATTCTTAAACTCCGATCCATTGTCTGAACGAATCTTCCTCACATTTAGTTTGTAGAGAGACTCCAATGTTGTGATGAGCACCTTGAATGACCCACACGTTTCTGACTTAGCTTTCAGAAACATCACCCAGGAGAAGTGTGAGTAGTCATCTGTGACTATAAAGTAGTACCAGTCTCCGGCAATACTCTTCGTGCTTACAGGACTGAATAGATCCTTGTGTAGTAACTCCAGGGGCATCTCTATAGAATTGACATGTTTGGTCTTGTGAGATTTCCTGGTCCGCTTTCCCTTCTTGCATGAGACACAGAAATCAGGAAGTTTGAAGTTCTTGACAGTAACTCCCTCAACTAAATTGTTATGAATCAGATGATTCATCTTCCTGTGATTAATGTGTCCTATTCTTCTGTGCCATGAGATAGATTCCTTCTCTGTTGCTTTGGACAAGAAACACTGAACCGTAGACTCAGAAGTACAAGCATTAGACATATCCAATACATATAAATCATTGTACGTGGACGCTGACATTAATACCTGCTCCTCTGGTATCTCCATCTCTTTCTTCAGAATGTAACACTTGCGATTGTCAAAGATCACTTTGAAGCCCTTGTCACATATCTGAGACACTGAAAGCAGATTGTTTTCCAATTGTTGAATGAAATTGACTTTATCAAATTTTACCTTTGCATTACCTACTTCTCCTTAAGCGGTAATGTATCCTCCTTTATTACCAGCAAAGCAAACGTGTCCCCCTTTAGTTTGTTTGACATTGAAAAGGAGAGACTTATTTCCCGTCATGTGCCTACAAGCTCCGCTATCTACAATCCATGTATTGGTAGACGCACTATAGTGGACAACCTGCACATAATTGAAAACGATTAGTTAAGGAGGGGGACCCAAGCCTTGATTGGCTTGGGTTTCCCAGAGGCATCATACATTATGAACTCAACCCACTGTCCTTTATCAGAGAATGGTATCTCAACCTTCAATTTGTCACTGCTTTCAGACACATCAGATGTTTTCGCTTTCCATAAACCATCCTTATGAAAGGATTGTTTGTGATAAAAGTTGACTGATTGACAGTTTGAAACTTTGGTTTAGTTTCCAAAACTGATTTCACCTCTGGCATCACAGACTTGCCAGTGACTTGTCTGTGTTGTCTGTGGTGTTGAGGAGATGTATAAGACCGAGCAGGTGTGTTAGACCTAACAGGAGTCTTAGATCTCTTTTTTTAGGAACTGTTTAACTTCTTTTTCCAGTTCAATCTTAATCCTAGGTGTCTGATAGCGAGGACAATTTGAAGAGATGTGACCTCGTTGACCACAAGTGTAATAGGATCTCCTTTCAAAAGGACTAGGAGATCTCTTGTGGGGTGGGGAGTAGATCTCAGGTAAGGATTTTTAGTCTCATTCGTTTGACGTTCACCTTCCTTGACAAATTTTACTTGTTTAACATTATAATTAGCTTGTCGTTGAAGATGAGTGTTATCTTTCTTAACCGGTTTAGTTTGAGTGGTTTTGGAAATCTTAGGCTGTGTAAGAGCACATTTTGAATCCAACCGAATAGATGCATGAACATACTCTTCCACCTGGTTTTCAGTGATGTTATTACCAGTTGTGCCTGATGTTGATGTTGTCTGATCAGCAGCCGGAGGAATAGGTTTAACTGCTGTGTCTGGATCACTGACCAGAGGAGTTGTAACCATATGGTCCTTTATTGGATTATTATTGATTGGATGTTGCTTGGTGTTCAGAAGAATCTCATGTGGCGGAGGCACAACCTTATAACCCAAACCCTCCCCGTTGTTGCGTTCCTTAACCAAGTTTTTCAAAATATGTGAAGAACTAGCAAGACTGTGAAGTTTTTATTTTAAAGACTCATTTTCAACTTCTAAAATTGCTTTGTCCTTTTTAGTTTCTTCAATAGTCTTTAAATAGAACTTAATGTCATTCTATTGGTTGAATGCAACAACTTCAGTTTCTTTTAATTGTTTCTTTAATGCCTCAATCTTTTCCTTATAGCTACTTTCATTTTGTTTTAAAACTTTGTTTGCCTCTGTGCACAATTTTAAGTCATTTACTAAGTAATCATTGTGATCTAATAACCTAGCAAATTTCAGATCAATGCTTTCCCTAAATTTATCACATTCAACACAAGCATGTTTAGCAAAAAGTTCATCTTTTGTTTCTACCTGTGCAGATGTAGACGTTCCGGCCATTAAAGCATTTTGAGACTCTGGTTGTGCTTCAGATTCAACTTTCATCTCATTCTCAACAATTTGATTAACAGCAGCTAAGGTCTCATCCATGTTAGCAGTATCAATCTCAACTGAGCTCTCCCCCTCACTCGCTGAGTCTTCATTCAAATCTTCAACAGATGCAATGTTGGCTTCACTATCGGATAAAAATCGAAAGGACCACTCTTGTCCTTCATCACCTTGAGCTACCATTGCCTTTGAGTCACTGCTTGTTGAGGCTGTCGTTTTCTCTTTCTCTTGTTTGTTGAAAGACGAGAACGGGTTCCCATTGCCGGTCTTCTTCGGTTTAACACATTCCCGCTTGAAGTGACCCTTTTCTCCACAGTTGAAACAGGTGACTTTGGACTTGTCGAATCCAAAAGTAGTATCTTTGGTAGCCACCAGATTCTGTCCTGTCTTCTTCACAAACTTCTTTGCTTGTCGCACAGCACTTGCGAGAGCCTAAATTATGTCCATCCTCTCTAGTTCATTTTCATCCACCTGCTCGTAGTCTTCATCATCCAGGTGACAATTTCCAATTTTCCCTGCTACTAAACCATCATAGGAATGAACTACAGTAGCAAGTAGGTCCATGTGCTCCTTAGCCACTTCCACAGTTACTTTTCCCAGATTTTCTGTCACTAACTTCGTATTGATTGAGTAACTGTAGAGCTTTGTTGAACCCCTAATGACACATGAGACTCACTACCGGACGATGAGCATTGTTCAGTTGCAGATGATGCATTGGACACAAAAGCAGTTTGCAGAGGAGCGCTGGAGGATATAGTAGTTAAAGTAGGGGTAACGTTGTAGAGAGATGGATTTTGAGTGTATGCACCTTTCTTTGTCCTGTACTTGTGCCTCACCTCTTCTTCTCTCAGTTTCAGGATGAAATCATTTATATCTAAAGTCTCCAGCACTGAGTTATATCGAAGAGTGGAAATGAACGAATCCTACTTCTCTGGTAGCGCATCAGCCAAGCTTGTCACTTTTTCTTCCTTAGACATTGTAACACCATGAGCGTGAAGTTCACTCATTAAATGGTAGAAGCGATCGATGATATCATCTAAGATTTCATTTCCAATAGAAGAGAAGTTGTCAAACTCTTTCTTTAACGCTTTTGCCTTTAGTGACTTAAGTGTTGAATTACCCTCGTATCTCTTCTCAAGAGCATTCCATAATTTTTTACTCTGCTTGTTTTCTGAATATTGATGGAAGATGTCTTTGGGAATTGACTGGGTCAACATTGCGTAAGCTTTCTTCTCTGCATTATATGCAACCTTTTGTGCATCACTCAGACCACTCAAAGTTAGGGGTATTCCATCAGCACCAACTAGCATATTGTAGCTAGTTTCAATAGCATTCCAGAGATTGGTATCCACTCCATTTAGATGAATTTCAAATCTTTGCTTCCACTAAGGAAATTCATCAGTAGAAAGTAGCTTAGGTGGTTTATTATGGTTCCCAATCTCATTTTCCAGTATCAAAAGGTTCTGGATTCTTGAATCCTTTCCTGCTGAGAATGCGAAGTTCTCTGAGTCCATTTTATCTTAGTCTTTAACTTGAAAAACAAACTGTGTAGGCGACTGAGATGGGTGACTGAGAGGCGACTGAGACAATCACTGTGCGATTGAACTGAGTCGTACAACTGGGTAGGCGATTAAGGCTGTTGTGCGACTGGACAAACCGACTGAGTCAATCGTGCGATTAAACGAGCGATTGAGTTCAGTCGTACGATTGGACTGGGCGATTGGAGTTCAGTCGTGCAATTGAGATAATCATACGACTGAGACTGCTGAAATCGAGATTTTTCGCACACCTTGACCTAAAACGCAATTTGACACCCTAGTCGGCTGCAACTCGAAAAAGACTCAATTTTCAGAACATGGACATGTAAAAAACTTGATTTTGAGCAGAAAGAAAGGATCTTTTCGCTTAAAAACGTTGACTTTTTCAAAAACAAGATTGAATCCATGAAAAATCAAGAACCTGGATCTGATACCACTTGTTAGGACCGTGTACGGACGGAGTACTAACTGATTCAAACGTGAAACCAGATCAAATAGTGCGGAATCCTATTTGATTGGTGATCCAATCAGGGAGAACGTTAATCCGATCAAAACTAACGATGAGAATACGTTAAGAATTGATTAGAATCGATCAGAAATGTTCTGTGAAGTTGGAAGGGACTCTCTGGACGAACAGGAATGGCTAGGGTTGATAATTCTCGAAGTGTTGCATTTTTCCACGAATTAAGTGGTATTCATAGGTTACAGCTTTCATTCGTACGACTGAGCCAAGCGACTGGCTCATTTGTGCAACTGAGTCATACGACTGAGCCATTCGTGCGACTGAATCAGTCTTATGACTCAATTATGCGATTGATCCAATCACCTGGTTCAGTCGTGCGATTGGCCCATTCGCATGGTCCAGTCGTGCGACTGAATCAGAATACTTAGTTAAACACATTCTTGAACCTTAAATGATTCAGAACATGTCTAACAACTCTATAACCTATATAACATGTTCATATATGCGTGTAACAACAAACACTATTAACAGATATGACATTAAACAATCAATCAACCATTCACTGAAGAGTTTTTCATTATATTGATTCAACATTACATATGTGTTACAAGATGAAAGTCTATTACATTTAAGATCACTAGACTAGAACTGGGGACATGTGTACCAACAAGAAGAGGGTGTAGAAATGAAAGTTAGGGCTGGTAAGGGGTTTATATACCCAGCCCCAGTTTGGCAATTTGTCACCTTTGGTCCTCGCACTTAGTCCCCGAGTTCCCGAATTTGTTTCGGTTGATAAAGACGTAAATGGGCGAGTTTTATTAATTAAGCGGACTCCTTAAGTAATCCCATTTATCCGAATACTCTACAAACACCATTTTGTATCTTGGAAATGGGGTCATTCATGACGTTAGTATTATATAACATAATATATTTAATGATGACGGTGGCGATGCTTGTAAACGTTTTAGGTGATAATGATGCAAACAATGATAACGAAAACAGTCGGAATGGTGTTAACCTGAAATTACGGTATGTCACATTATCCCCTTGTCGAAGGAATTTTCGTCCCGAAAATTAGAACATCATGTTACGAGGTTCAACGGGGAATACAAGGCTCAGCGGTTTGTATCGTATATTGGATAGAGTTTCTGCGTATCTTAAGAGGTAGATGCTTGATTCTGGAACAGTTGTGGGTACCTCTTCTTCATCTGATCCTCGCGTCCCCAGGTAAATTCAGATCCACTCTTTGAGTTCCAACAGACCTTGATGATAGGGATACGACTATGTATGAGTGTCTTGAGCTCTCGGTCCATAACTTCCAATGGTTCCTCGATGAAACGTAGTTGTTCGTCAACATGTATCTCATCTAACGTAACGACGAGAGTCTCGTCTACAAGGCATTTCCTCAGGTTTGAAACATGGAACACATCGTGTACTGCATGGAGTTCTTCAGGTAGGTTCAGCTGATAGGCCACGGGGCCGACCCATTTGACAATCTCAAACGGTCCCACGTATCTAGGGTTTAGTTTCCCATGTTTTCTGAAATGAATCACACCCTTCCAAGGTGACACTTTCAAAATCACCTTGTCACCTATTTGAAATTCCAATGGTCGGCGACGCTTATCAGCGTAACTCTTCTGTCGGTCACGTGCTGCTGCCATACGGTTATGGATCTGAACGATCTTCTCGGCCGCCTCATGCACAAGTTCAGGGCCGGTAAGTTGACTTTCTCCAACCTTTTCCCAACAAATAGGTGATCGGCACTTACGCCTATACGGTGCCTCAAATGGAGCAGCTTTGATCGATGTGTGATAGCTATTGTTGTAAGAAAACTCAACTAGCGGTAAGTGAGTTTCCCAACTGCTGCCGAAATCTATCATGCATGCACGCAAAATGTCTTCTAAAGTCTGGATCGTACGCTCACTCTGGCCATTGGTTTGAGGGTGATATGCGGTGCTCATATCCAACCGCATTCCCAATGATCGTTATAATGATTGCCAGAAGTGTGAAGTGAATCGAGCGTCGCGATCAGAGATAATGGAAATTGGCACACCGTGCAGAGAGACTATTTCCCTTAGGTAGATACGAGTCAACTTTTCCATGCGGTCAGTCTCCCGGATTGCAAGGAAATATGCGGATTTCGTCAAGCGATCCACGATCACCCAAATGGTATCGCATCCGCTGGGAGTTTTTGGCAGTTTTGTGATGAAATCCATTGATATCTGTTCCCACTTCCATACTAGAATTTCCGGTTGTTGAAGTGAACCAGATGGTCCTTGATACTCCACTTTAACCTTAGAACAGGTTAAACATCTGCTTACATAGGTGGCGATATCGGCTTTCATGTTTGGCGACTGGTAAAGAACCTTTAGATCGTGATACATCTTGTCTGAACCTGGATGGATAGAGTACTGTGATTTGTGAGCTTCATCCATTACTATCTCTCGTAGGTCTCCATACAAGGGAACCCATGTTCGGTCCACGAATTAGCGGATTTCGTCAGGCTTGGTTTCCAGTTGCTTCTCCATGCCTCGTAGTGATTCGGCTTTCAGGTTCTCGTCTTTTAATGCCTCAAGTTTAGCATTGCGAATCTGATCGGGTAAACCGGTGTGAATGGTGAGTTGTAATGCTTGAACTCGTTTTGTCTTAGGTGTCTCCTTTCGAGTTACCTCATGTACTACTACATTAGCCTTGCCCGGATGATACTTGATCGCACAATCGTAGTCGTTCAACAACTCGACCCAATGATGTTGTCTCATGTTCAGTTCCTTCTGTTCAAACATGTGCTGGAGACTCTTGTGATCGGTGTAAATGGTGCACTTGGTACCGTACAAGTAGTGTCTCCATATCTTGAGTGCAAACACGACTGCTCCCAGCACTAGGTCATGCGTCGTGTAGTTTTTCTCGTGAACCTTAAATTGTCGGGAAGCATAAGCAATCACCTTCTTGCGTTGCATTAGCACGCAACCGAGGCCCTGAATAGAAGCATCACAGTAAACTACAAAATCATCTGTTCCCTCAGGCAGGGATAGAATCGAAACCGTACAGAGTTTCTGCTTCAGAACCTGAAATGCGGATTCTTGTTTGTCACCCCGATTGTACGTAGTGCCTTTATGATTTAATGCGGTGAGAGGTTGAGCAATCTTTGAAAACCCTTCGATGAACCGTCGATAATAGCCATCCAATCCAAGAAACTGTCATACCTCAGTTGGAGTCTTAGGCGTAGCCCAGTTCTTGATGGCTTCTATTTTTGCGGGGTCAACATGTATCCCATTCTCATTGACCACATGACCCAAGAAATGGACCTCTCGTATCCAGGAGTCGCACTTTGAAAATTTAGCGTACAATTGTTCTCGTTTCAGCAGCTCCAGATTCAGCCTAAGGTGCTCCTCAGCCTAAGGATGTCATCGATGAAGACAATGATGTACTTGTCCAAATAGAGTTTGCACACTCGGTTCATGAGGTCCATGAAAACCGCTGGCGCGTTGGTCAACCCGAATG
This sequence comes from Flaveria linearis, assembly GCA_024085815.1. Classification (NCBI taxonomy): domain Eukaryota; kingdom Viridiplantae; phylum Streptophyta; class Magnoliopsida; order Asterales; family Asteraceae; genus Flaveria; species Flaveria linearis. The sequence continues at coordinate 37,644,366 of CM044010.1, read as the reverse complement.
GCATAACCAAAAACTCGTAGTGGCCATACCTTGTTCTGAATGCAGTCTTTGAAATGTCTTCATCTCGAACCATTAGTTGATGATAACCCGACCTCAGATCTAACTTGGAATAGAAACTCGACCCTTGAAGTTGATCGAACAAATAATCGATGCGTGGGAGAGGATAACGATTCTTAACCATTGCTTTGTTCAATTCCCTATAATCAATACACATACGAAAGGTTCCATCATTCTTCTTGACAAACAGGACTGGGGCTCCCCACTGTGATGAGCTAGATCTGATAAACCCTTTATCCAATAGTTCCTGCAAGTGCGTAGACAGCTCTTGTAGTTCTTTTGGAGCTAATCTGTATGGTTCTCTTGTGATAGGTGCGGCTCCAGGTACCAAATCAATCTGGAACTCGACTTGGCGATGTGGTGGGAGACCGGGTAGGTCTTCAGGGAAACCCTCGGGATAATCACATACCACAAGGATATCTTCAATTTTCTTTTTCTCAGTTTCTTTTTCAGTGACCATAGCAAGGAAAGAGGTATGACCCTTACGCAAGCACTTCTAGGCTTTCATGTAGGAAATGATTCCTGAGACCGTACCACTCCTTTCACCCTGAACTGACAAAACTTCACCACTAGGAAGTGGTACACGAATGATTTTCTCACCACAGATAATCTCAGCTTGATTCTTGGACAACCAGTCCATTCTAACAACTACATCGAAGCTACCAAGTGTGACAGGCATCAGATCTATATCTAACTCATTACCACATAATCCTAGCTTACATCCCTTAATGATGTGAGTTACCTCAATTTGTTTCCCGTCAGCAAATTCTACAGTGTAACTAGGCTCCACATCAGCTAAGGTTACATCTAAGAACTTTATGAACTTGTTGGAAACAAAACTCTTGTCAGCGCTGGTATCAAACAGTATAGAAGCAAAACAACCATTCAGGGGAAACGTACCAGTAACCACATTCTGATCATTCCTTGCCTCGCCAGAACCAATCACAAAAGCATGACCTTTAGCATTGCTTCCATTGTTGCCCTTGTTTCCACTCTTCAGCTATGGGCAATCCTTCCTGTAGTGGCCCTCCTTACCACACTCATAACAGCCTCTAGCCGCTTCGCCCTGGCGTTGTTGTTGAGGTTGTTGCTCAGTCACCAGTCCACCCCTGCAGTCTTTAGCAGCATGACCCATCTTTCCACACCTTTGACAACGGATTTGATCACACAGGCCATGATGGTGAAAATTGCACTGGTTACACTTCGGATACTTGCCCGCATAGTTGCTCGATCCCTGACCATTGTTGTTGTTGTTGCTATTCTGATTGTTGTTGGTGAAGCTTCTTAATGAATCAAACTTTCTGGTCTGTTGCTGCTGGGTGTTATTGGAGCTTAAAGACTTGCTGTTGTTACCATCCCATTTCCTTTTATGATCAGATGAACCAGATGCAGCGCCATATTTAGGAAAAGTACCATGTGCCACTGCCTGATCAGTGAGCTTGTGAGTTAGTCGGATAGCCTGCTGAATAGTGACAGGATCAGCAGCCATAACACTAGCTTGGATTTAAGGAGCTAGACCATCAATGTACTTCTTAATCCGTTTGTAGGCTGGGGTCACCATCTGAGGAAATAAAGCAGCCAACTCGTGTGAATGAGTCGTATATTCCTCAATGTTAGAACCAATCATCTTAAGATTCCAAAACTCTGCTTCTAGTTTCTAGACTTCGTTTCTGGGGCAATATTCTTCTTTCATCAAAATCTTGAAATCATCCCATGGCAAACCATTAGCAGCATCAAGTCCTAAGGTCTGGACTTGTGAGTTCCACCACGTCAGAGCTGGTCCTTCCAGTGTGCTAGAGGCGTACATGATACGACTTCCTGCAGAACAGTTGCACATGGCGAAAACCAACTCGAGTTTCTCCAGCCAGCGAAGTAATGAGACAGCACCATCAGAACCACTGAAAGAGTGAGGCTTACAATCCATAAACATCTTGAAGGTACAGACCGTTGGACCTCCTTGATTCAGATTCTGGTTGTTCTGGTTCTGATTGCGGTCCTGTTCATAGGCTGCAAACTGTTCATAGGCTGCAAGCGCATCAGCAACACGCTCATTGATGATAGCATCCAACTCAGCTTGATTCATGTTGATGTTTCCTCGTACACACAGGCGTCCAGGTCTTCTTCCAGACATGATTCTTCAATTCACAATAAACAACAGTCACTAATCAAATAATAATTATTGATAAAAATAAATTGTAGGAAATACAATGTATTTAAATCAAACAATCACAATTCAACATATCTTTGTGTTGGATGGAAAATAATCTGGCGATCCGAGTTAAAATATTCCCCTTTGATGCGCTAAGTGTCTTATATATCTATGTCCGATTCTCTGATAGACTTTGAATCCCTTAGTTGTCCCTCTTTTACTTCTTAGACTAGTGTAGAAGATAGGATATGTTGGAAATAGTAACAATTGTGGAAGAGTTGGAAGAGTAAGGTGTTGTTCTCTTTGTTTGTCATCGTTAGGCTAGTCGTGCGGGTTAGAAAGGTTTCCGTGTTCTAAAATGGTAATGTTAGGTTCGATTCATCGTTGCTTCAACTCCGGGAGTAAAGAAACAAGTGTAGATGTTGGAAGTGAGCGAGCGGGATTCTCCGCCCCTCTGTTAGTCGATAATGATACATGTGACAAGCGGATAATGTTATGTTCGTTCAACAACGTAATGTTAGTATGCCAGGAGGATGTTCGTACAACAGTTGCAATCATGTAAAAGTGTCTGTGCAATACTAGTGTTGTGTCTAAGGCTATAGTCTAGATGCAAATGCAATCCTAGTTCTCTATATTTGTGGCTCTGATACCAATCTGTCACACCCTCAATTTCCACAAACGGGGTTTTACCGTTAGGCGTGTGACAAACCAGGATCTCAGACACAGTCATATCAACGACACTACATGAATTTTTAAAAATAAACATTTGACTTCAATCAGAGGAACATAAACGAAATAAACATTAGTGCGGAAGCATATACACAGAATGTAAACCAATACATGAAAGTTACAAGTGCCATATCAAAACAAAATGTTTAATGCAAGGAATTAAGATTGATGATGCATGTCCTGAGTGCGTTCCTGAAGCGTGCGTCATGAGCCTATGCATACCTGTGACCTGAGAAAACATGCTAAAGTGTGTCAACATAAAGTTGGTGAGTTCACAGGTTTAATTTCAGATAAAATGTTGGTAACTGTTCAAATGGTAAAGTAATTGAAGCATATCGATAGGTAGCTAGCCTATTGTCAAGTTACTTAGTGTTTCGAACCGAAGCTGACTGTTTGCATGTCCCATATGTTTGTTGTCTTCCCGTCACGTCTCACCAGACAGTGACTAATGTTAGGTCAATAATGCACCCGTTTGACCTCCAATCAAGCTAGCGCGACTAACCCGAGCGGGGTTTGTCAAACCCAGTAGTACTACTCAGAATTACCTCGCTACACATTACTAACGGTTCGAGAATGTAAGGACTGTTATGTGTGTTTGCACTAACGTAACAGGCGATATCAATAATACTAAAACAATCTATGAAGATATGATTGCATGTTTTCTCCCACAAAAGGAAAGAAAGTAAAATAGGGGCTTTGAAGACTCACAGATTATGTAGTAAGTATGTAGGATGGAAGCCTCCCAAGTGTTGTTTACAATGAACGGTCAAACACCTATTGACAGTTATGTTAAGCGTTAATGATGTGTCTAATGTTAATAGTAATGTTTAGTCGGGTCGGGTCGTATCAGTTCAGTAATGGGTAACGCACACATAAACGCACGCAATGGATCTTGTGTAGATCCAAGTATTAGAATCGTTGCCATTGTCGATGATATTTGTGTAAAAGGGTTGTTGTTGTTAGAGAATTACTTAGTAAGCATTAATGGTACCAATCGATTGTTGTTAATAGTAAAATGTTAAGTTGGTTTTATCTGGAATACCATTAATGAGTTTGATAGTGTAACTTTTAAAGATTGTCATTAGCAACGGTACTCATGTCGATGTCACCTTAACATCACATGATAAACACACTGCACACAAGACGAAAACTCACTCACAGCAATTCCACTCGCACGACAGGACCAGACACACGACTCAACACTCCACCCGCACGAATGGGCCTTCAATCATACGAATCAGCTTCCTTCGTACGATTGAACCCTCCTTCGTGCGACTCAGCATTCAGTCGTACCACGCAGCACCCATTCGCACGACTCATCGGTCATTCGCACGATTCAACCTTCATTCGTACGAATCAGCTTCATTTATACGACTGAACCTTAATTCGTGCGATTGGATCTTCAGTCGTGCCATACACACAGTCGCACACATTCAGCTGCATTGACTCAATCGTACACACTCTCAATCGCATGCATTCAATCGCACGACACGCACATACGCATAGACTCAGTCACACAACTCACCCCAGTCGCACCACTCAGTCGCACGATAGACTCAGACGCATGGACTCAGTTGCACGACTCACTCAGTCGCACGGCTCAGTCGCCTGAAAGGCCTAGTCGCGAAACAGCAGGTTTGCGACTGCTGGAGGTGCAGAGCAGCGTCCAGCTGCTCCGGGCATGAGTTTCCCACACCAAGGACCTCCAGAAACACTTTTCTAACATCTCTAAGTAAAATGAACATGCAGAAGGACAACACACGCACCTATACGACCTCATGTGCTTGGGTTGAACCCGAGCACCTGAAAACCTAAATTTGCAGAAGTGAGACGAGCAAGAAAAGGGGTAGCCAAGGTCGCCTACCTACTGAGAATATGTTAACTCAGCTGTAGCCACGATTTCCCTAGTGAAAACGAGATCAAACGAGGTGGTTTTGGTGCTAGGATGTGGTAGAGAGGTTGAGTAGAAGAAAGTGAAGAAGGAGATGAAGAAGAGGGTGTAGAAATGAAAGTTAGGGCTCGTAAGGGGTTTATATACCCAGCCATAGTTTGGCAATTTGTCACTTTTGGTCCTCGCACTTAGTCCCCAAGTTCCCGAATTTGTTTCGGTTGATAATGACGTAAATGGGCGAGTTTTATTAATTAAGAGGATTCCTTAAGTAATCCTGTTTATCCGAATCCTCTACAAACACCATTTTGTATCTTGAAAATGGGGTCATTCATGACGTTATTATTATATAACATAATATATTTAACCATGACGGTGGCGATGCTTGTAAACGTTTTAGGTGATAACGATGCAAACAATGATAACGACAACAGTCGGAATGGTGTTAACCTGAAATTACAGTGTGTCACATCATCCTTCTGTATAACTCATCAATCAGTTGAGTCTTCTACATACCTTCTTTCTCTAATACACTCACCCTTTGCTCCAGAGTAACTCATGTGGGTGATAAAGGTATAGGCTTGGGGGTAGTGTTATGATAATCAGTCTCTCCAAACATATCATCATACGTAGGCTCTCTAGGTGGTGTTCATAAAATATCAGAAGTAGTGAGTACAGAAGTAGAACTCACAGTAGTAGATTTAGTGACAAAAGCTGTTGGGGTATCCTCACTAACAGTAATAGGAATGTCCTGTACTGATACATCTTCGGTAGTAACTATGGGCATCGAGGTCTGACGTTTCCTTAGCACACCTCATCCTCTACCCCTACCATGTGGACTATCACCGGCTCCTCTTGCCATTCTCTTTCTCCTACCATCGGATGTAACTGGTGACTCAACTAGAACAAAATCAGCATCTCATTCCTCAGCAGTGTGTTTTGTCGGTGTTTCTTGCAATCTGGGACGCTCTTGAAGTACATAAGGCATGTTCCTAATTTGGTCAATATTCGTCCCACTACTACCACTGCCTATCCATGTCTTAACCTCATCCATATCAGTATGATCTTGAGCTGAACTTATGGATGGACCTGCTGTATCTAATGCCTCGGCATGAATAGTAGATGTAGATCTACAAGATGTAACATCTCTGTGTATCTCAATAGTCTCTATCTCTGTCTCTCTGATGCTTGGTTTAGCTTAGAAATCTTAAATAAACCTTCCAAGCTTAGAAAAATGAGAACCATCCCAAGTATTCCTCTAGCTCCCATCAAATAAGTAAAAATATATTTCCTTATCACCATAACAGAATAGGTGGATGAATTAGATACAACTAACTCAGGATGTGCAGCATTCACTATCATCTTTATGAATCTAGGATACATGACAAACTTCTTCGGTGTTGTGGCTGTCACATTCTTTTGCATCTCTGCGAATATGGCGTTGGATATGTTGTATGGTAAGTCATCAACTAATGAAACCAGCAGTGATTCGAAAACTGCACTTAGGCTGTCCATGCCTGCTTTTAGATTGCTTAGGTAGAGAATCACAACATGGAACATGTGACATCCGTCACCGAAAGGTCCGTTATTTAACATGACTTCCGTCAACCTTTCTTTGGTCGTTCATTCTTTATCTTTATAAACTATTTGTGTGGTTATTATCTTTGCCTTATCATCATTTTGCGTGTTCTCATCCTTAGCGTTGCTATTATTTTAGAAATCTTTACAATCATCGTTATCATTACTATTAAACCTATCATTATTTATTATTATTGTTATTAATAAGACCATTTTTAAGTTATTAATACCATTATTTACGTTTTATCATTAATATAACTAACCGATTTAAGGTCATTTTTAACTGAAAACAAACTGGGGAACTCGTGGGTTAAGTGCAGGGACCAAATGTGACATTTTTCCAAACTAGGGCTAGGTATATATAGCCAATTTCCATCCCTAGCCTCCATTTCATTTTCTTCTTCTTCATCTTCTTCTTCTTCTTCCACTTTTCTCCTCCTCCTTGCACCAAAACCGCCCCTTTCTTTGCGTTTTCATCGGCAAGGCCTCGGCTATAGCTGAGACTACTCCATTCTTGCAGGTAGACGACCTTAGTCGTCCCTTTTGTTGCTTGTTTTTCTGCTGTCCTTGAAGGGTTTCGGGTGCTCGAGGCCAACCCGAGCACATGAGGTCGTGTGGGTGCGTGTGATGTCTTTTTGTGCGTTCTTCTGGTTGGTGTGTGTGTGTGAAATGTGTTTCTGGAAGTGCTTGTGGTGTAAATCTCGTGCACGGAGCAGCCGAAGGCTGCTCTACACTTCTGCAGTCGTGATTCTGCTGTTATGACGACTGGGTCTGCCGTGCGACGGAGCCGTGCGAATGGGTGTGTCGTGCGACTGTGTCTATCGTGCGACTGAGTTGTGCGACTGGGTGTGTTGTGCGACTGAGTCGTGCGACTGTGTGTATGCGTGCGATTGAGTCCTGTGGATGAATGTGTGCGATTGTGCATGTGTCGCACAACTGAATGCCTAGTCGCACGAATGGAGGTTCAGTCGTACGAATGAAGCTGATTCGTACGAATGAAGGTTGATTCGTGCGTATGGATGTTGAGTCGTGCGATTGGGTGCTATGTGGTACGACTGAATGCTGAGTCGCACGAATGAAGGTTCAATCGTACGAATGAAGCTGATTTGTACGAATGAAGGTTGATTCGTGCGGATGGAGTTTTGAGTCGTGAGTCTGGTCCTGTCACACGACTGAAGTGGTTGTGTGTGAGTTCCTTCTTGTGTGTGGTGTGTGTATGTCGTGTGATGTTAAGGTGACATCGACACGGGTGCCATTGCTAATGACAATATTAAAGTTAACACTATCAAGCTTACTAATGCTATAACAAATCAAATCAACTTTAACATTTTACAATTATCAACAACTAATTTATAACCACTAATGTTTACTAAGTACTTATCTAACAACAATGAAAGATTTACACTAATACCATCGTCAATGGCGACGATTCCAAGTACTTGGATCTATATAAGATCTCATACTTATGTCTACTTGTGTGCGTCCCGCTTAACCGAACTGATACAACCCGAACCAACCGAACATTTCTATTTTCATTAAACGTATCATTAATGCTTAATGATAACTGTTAATAGGCGTTTGACCTTTTATTGCATACAACATTTGGAACTTGATCATCCATACTTACCACCGAGCGAGTAAGTTTCGTGGCCCCTTTCTATGCTTATTCAATATTTCAATCATTTACAAACTTGGGGGAAAAGTATGCTCACCCATTTTTATGCTATACAACTTACATTTTTGAAATCAACATGTTACTGTTTTGTGAGTACTTATATGATACATACATGAGTCGTTGTGTGGTACTTTCTTTACAACCATTTAATTCCGGTGTTGGAACCGACGGATAGGTATTGGTAGTACTACTGGGTTGACACCCCCACCCTTGTTTGTTGGTATACTAGTTGGTACCAACAGTGGCCAGGACAGGCCCTTGGGTGAATATATTCCGACAAGATTCTATGTGTACGTCATTAGGTTTGGTTGTAAAGCTCATGGTTATGTGATTTTGCTTACTTATAACTGTATACATGGTATTCCACAAAACTATTATGCAGCATCAATTTACTTACTATTTAAACCTGCGAGCTCACCAACAAATTTTTGTTGACTATTTTGAGCATATCTTTTCAGGTGACAATGCTAATTGAAGATCTAGGTGTGCTACCTTAGTGGAGACCCTAGGATGCATTTTGAGACTATACAATACTTGACAAAATTCTTTTGAAACTTGTTGGTCTGATTACATGCAATTATTCTTTTGGATACTTGTTCCCGGGTTGTGGGAATTACAATACAATATTTTTTTGGTTATGTGAATCATTTACAAGTTTATGCTTATGGCTATGTTGTCATGAATATTGACTAGAAATGACACAAGTCTCCTTTGTGTCGGGTGTCGCCATGACACGATTTATCATCAATTACATATATTGCATCTCTATTGTTAACAATGTGTTATGATGATCCCGGCTCGTTACATCCCCGTGTTTCCGCTCTCAGCGGGGGTGTGACAGACTGGTATCAGAGCCATTGGTTATAGAGAATTAGGCAAATCTCTTGACCTAGACTATAACCTAGGAACCTTCATGTAGAATGCATGCTAGGATTGGCTTGCATCTGATATTACATGTATGTTCCTCTATACTTGTTCTTTATCTCTATACTTGTTCTTTATATGTCTTGTTATCTGACCATCCTGAGGAAGGCACTATTACTCTTACTCTTTCCTCACGGGATGCCCTCTACTGGAATCTTCCGTTCCTATGCGCGCCGCATTATACTATTACGTTGGGATACCCAACCTGAAGGGATCTTCACACGCGCAACGTTGATCTCGGGTAACGAGTCCGACCCTAAGATAGTTATGCCTGAAGTCCCGAAGGAAGAAGGGATAGGCAACTTTTGTTAGACCAATTGAGATTATGTGCTTGGATTCTATTTGTTATGATGGACTACTATTGGAATACTATTAGAGCATGGACATGAGAACTTACATGATCTGTGCATGATGAATGGTGTCGATACTGTGATGTTAACTTAGGTAGGTGAAGCTGAGGGGGGACCATGCAAGGCAAATTACCATTACGGGTGCACACGTATTTGCAATTTGCATTGCATGTGAAGCCTGGCTAATCTTACCAGGAGGTAATGATCATGGTAATACAAGTCTTCTATTCTATACCTTAGGACACTAGAATTATAATCCTAGTAAGACTTTGTTAATGATGACAAAACATCCATAACCTCTACTATTACTTAAGTTCTGTCCTACTTGGAGCCTTCATGGGATTTCAATTATGATATTAGTCTTACTATCTATGAAGCATTGCTCCGCCTAGCATTTCAGTAACTATGGAACTGACTAAATGCTTAGAATGAATGTGGACTTCAAAGAAACGTAAAAGAGTGATGTGTTGGGTTTGTTGAACCATAAAGATAGTTGTTTAACCATTTAAACAAGAAAAACACAGTGGAAACAAACCTAAATATTATGTTTTCTAATCTGAAAGTTAAGCATATTATTTGTCAACAACAAACCCAAGAACATAAGGATCAAATATATGTGTATGAACTAGCTATCAAGAAGAAACAACAACCAAAACAACATGTACAAACTACCTTTGTAGAGTTGCTGAAAAACGGGATTTCGATGAAGAGAAAGAGGTTCTTAAAAGACCAAAACACCAAAGTAGATGTCTTCAAGCTTGCATACCCACAAGTGTGAAGCAAACGCCACTTGTTGCTAGGATTCAACACCAATATTGACTAAGAACAAGCTATTGGAAAACCCTTTTTCAGCCTGGATAATCTTCAAGTATTAGAGAGAAAAATAGTCTATTGCATGTTGGGGAGAGAGAGGAAAAGAGGTGGAGTGATGACAAGTAAATGGGTTGTGTTGTTCCAAGACAAAAAGGACCAAAAGACCCTTCCAAAGGGGCGGCCGAATTTCTCTTTAAAAATAGGGTTCCCACCCATTTTAAAACACCCATTTTATTGTTAACTAGTCATCTAATAAATTGTCTAATTAACCTTTTAATTATATATAACTTATACACACTCTATTATTATTTGATGTTATCTAACCAACTTAAATAACATTACAAATTGTAGGATCCTATGTGCCCAAGACACTTAGAATATTGATGTGGTTAGTACGTTATGATCCAAGTCGGGTTATACCCAATAACAAGCTTAGCAAACACCTATTAATATTTAATTGATGATATGATCATGCAATTAAATATTTACACCAATTTAGAAAATGGGTTTTCTAAACGAGTTGCATATGAGTGGGAACAACTTATTAGGATAATTTGTTCAATTATATTATTTGATGTGTTATTTAAATTAGTTAGATGACACCTAATAATAACGAGAGATTATAACTTATAAGTTAAATAATTAATTGTATAAGTTATAAATAACTTGAACATACAATTAAAGGTTAATTGTATGTCTAGTTCAAGACCATTTAACCTTGTGAATGTGTTCAATTAAATGGGAGGGAAAACCCTTTTAAATCAGCCATAAGGGCCGCCCCCTTCCTTTCTTGTGATTGGACCATTTACTTTGAATAACACACAATCTTTTATGGGTCTTGCTCTCCAATTTTCCACCACACACAACACATGCAATTTGCCTAAAAAACTCTCTCCATCTCTCTCTCTTGTTCTCGGTTTTTAGACAGCAGATTGAGAGGTTTTTTGGTCTTGTTTTGGTGTAATAATCCTAGCAATACATGGTGTTTAGTGATAGAGCTTGGGGTATACAAGCTTGAGGGTTTCTCTCTTGAAACCTTGGCCAATTTCAACACCATTCTCATCTTGTTTTTGCTGCTGGAACATCAAGGTCTTGGAGACTCATTTTGGCAGCTTTCATTTGGAGTATTGGTGTCCAAATCCAAGCAATCAAGGTGCTTGCTTAGAGCCAAGTGAGAGTGAACACTTGGAGACTTCAAAGCTTCAAGTTTTGGGCAAATCTTTGGACGATTTTCAGTCCCTAATCCACTCTTTCTGTCGACTTTAAAGGCTTGGAGAAAGGTAGTTATGGCAGCCCCTTATGGCTGTCATATAATGTGCTTTCTTTTGTAGTTTAGCATATGTCATAGCTTGATCATTCACATATTTATGATCCTTATGTTTGGGTTTGTTTTCCACTTAAAATGGTCACCTAAAGAACAAATATTCAGCTTACAAAATCGTTTTTTTAAGTTGTAACTCCGCTGCGTTTTTCAGAAAGTTTAAGTGGTTAAACTTACTTCTATGTTCTAACAAACCCTTCAATGGCATCAAGAGCCGGTTATGTGGATGACTTGCTTGATTTATCTTTTGAAATTGGTTTTAAAAGATGATATTAGACATGTTATAGGCTGTTTTGGGCTGGTATATTATGTCTTATTGAAATCCCCAACTTTCAAGGTTACATTACACATGCTTGTGATTAAACCTTGAAAGATATGTATGTTGATATGTTGATTGTTTGGACAATATTTAAAACCAAAAATTTCAGTTTATGTTGGCTGAAATTTGAAGGTTTTAAGTGGGGTTTCATTATATATTTTGATGATTTGATCATTGGATGTTTTAGTGCATAACCTAGCCATTGACCTTGTGATTGTTTGGATGTTTATGATGGTTGTGTTCATTCATTCAATTTGGTTGTATAATCTATTATTTGGTTTTTGTTCCAAGTGTAATTTATTTGTTATTGGGATGTAATAAATAGATTAGTTATTTTCATATTTCTAGAAATCTTGTATTAGGACATTATTTCTTGTAATATGAAGAAGGACGTGACAAAAGCACAAAGAGAAGACACAAGAAACATGGAGCATTTGGATGCGGTTTCTAGTGGGAGGTTCTTGGACCTTTTGATGTGTTTGATCCTTAGAAAGACCAAATGACAACACTTGTGATGGCAAACAAGTGTTGTCAACATAAGGGCTATGGTTATGCACATATGATTGTTAATGTTTATGCTTGGTTGATTGTTTGTTGTTTTGATTGTTTGGTTGATATTTGGATATTCAAAACAAACTCATTAACAAACTTAACAAGCTGAAAATTGATGATTATTAAAGGTTAATAAAAGGTTATTAAAGTGATTTAATGATTTTAAAGATTAAAATAGGTTTTAATCAAAGAACCATAGGGTACCTTGTATTTGAAAGCATGCAAATACAAGTACATAGAGTTTTCTAAACTATAATTATGAAACTTCTAAACATTTAACAAACAAGTTTAACACCATCCTTTTGCACAACACTTAAGTCATTTGGAAACTCTAAATGGGATAAAGGTCACCTAACCATTTTGAGGGAACTTGTGACTTAAGGTGGGAATACCACATTGGTGGGATAAAGGTTACCTAACCACCTATGTTGGTAAACTCACATGTGTGTGCAAGTAGTGTAACTTGATTTGCAAACCATGTTGAATGGATCACCTAAAATATGGTTTCCAAATAGGTGTTGATGGGATTAACATGCCGACTTTGCATATGATGTTTACAGTCGATCCCATACCTCTAGAAGTTGCAAATGGTTGCAATCGTCAATCGTTGACCACCTTATTAATTTAAATAGTGGAATAAAGGTCACCTAACCACAATTTAAATGTAATGTTGGGTTCTAGATTTTAATATAAAATTGACCTTAAAAGGCATTAAATATTAAAATTAGCAATATCGAAAATACTAAATTGATCTTTGTTAAATTTTGTAGATGGCCACCAATAATGAAAATCACGATAACTCGTCCGCGTCAAACCAATCACTACGAGCGATCCTCCAAAAGGAACGTCTAAATCATAACAACTTTATTGATTGGTATCGAAACTTGAGAATTGTTCTCAAGCAAGAGAGAAGATCATACGTTTTAGACGACCCTATCCCCGATCAACCTAGCGAGGATGATGAGGAGGCCTTTAACGATTGGCTGAAATACACCGAGGACTCCGTCCAAGTGTCTTGTCTCATGCTAGCGAGCATGACTCCGGATCTCCAAAAGGAGTATGAACATCACGGAGCTTACGACATGATAACCCAGCTGAAGGAAACGTTCCAACAGCAAGCAAGGGTTGAGCGGTTCGAAACGGTTCGAGCGCTCCATGCATGTCGTATGGACGACAACCAATTTGTTTCATATTATTTACTTAAGATGAAAAGTCATATTGACCGCCTCGAGAGGCTAAATTGTCCCGTCTCGAAGGAGTTGGCCACGGATTTGATCCTAAATGGCCTAACCAAGAGGTTCGAGACATTCGTGTTGAACTACAACATGAATGCATGGGACAAAAGCATTGGTGAGCTTCACTCAATGCTCAAAACGGCCGAGGCGGCCATGGGTAAAAAGGTTTTACCCGTTCTCACCATCAATGAAGGTGGGAACAACAAGTGGCCTCATCCCACACCCAAGGCAAAGGTTGCCAAGGGTAAGGGACCCGTTTGGGGAAAAGGGAAAGGGGTGGTAAGGGTACCACCCAAACCACAAGAGAAGAAGCAAAAGGTTGCTACTAATGACCCATGCTTCAAGTGTGGGGAGATAGGACATTGGGCAAGGAATTGTCCTGTCCATCTCTAAGAGTTGAAAGCAAAGAGGGATGCCGGGCAGACCTCAGGTACAATATACATGATACATATTGATCTTAATGTTACATCTTCAAACACATGGGTATTGGATACCGGATGTGGAACTCATATTTGCAATTTGTTGCAGGGGTTCACAAGAAGTAGAGACTTCAAGAAAGGGGATGTTAGCCTCTTCATGGGCAATGGAACTAAAGTCTTAGTTGAAGCTCGTGGGGACTACATCCTAAGACTTCCAAATGGTTTAGAAGTTATTTTGAAGAATGTTTTGTATGCTCCTAGTTTGACTAGGAACATTATTTCTGTATCTCAACTAAGACATTATGATTATGTATTATCTTTTATTGAAAATGATATTCATGTTTCTTTAAATGGTATGTTCTATTTTAAAGCTATTCCAATTAATGGTATTTATGAATTGGTTCATGAAAATACTTTAAATAGTTCATTGTACCAAACTAACACCAAGAAACTCAAGTTGGACTTGAGTGATACCTATCTTTGGCATTGTCGTCTTGGTCATATAAACAAGAAACGTTTACAAACACTTCAAAAGAATGGTGTTTTAAAAACAAATGAATGTGATTCATTTGATGTTTGTGAATCTTGTTTACAAGGCAAGATGACTAAGACGCCCTTCAGTGGAACTACCAAAAGGGCAAAAGATTTATTAGGAATCATACATTCGGATGTATGTGGTCCTTTTAAGCCAATGACTAGGAATGGTGAAAGATACTTCATTACCTTTACCGACGACTATAGTCGCTATGGGTATGTGTACTTATTAAGGCACAAAGATGAAGCTTTTGAAATGTTCAAAATCTTCAAGAATGAAGTAGAAAATCAACTCAATAAGTCAATTAAAATTCTCCGTACCGATAGAGGAGGTGAATACCTAAGTGATGTTTTTCAAGATCATCTTAGGAGTTGTGGGATTGTCTCACAACTCACTCCACCTGGAACACCACAACATAATGGAGTGTCTGAGAGGAGGAATCGAACCTTATTAGATATGGTCCGATCTATGATGGCTAGAAGCACATTACTTCTATCATTTTGGGGTTTCGCTTTGCTCTCCGCGGCCCGTATTCTAAATATGGCCCTAACCAAAAAGGTGGAAAGGACACCTTTTGAGATATGGCATGGAAGAGTTCCATCCCTATCATACCTAAGGGTTTGGGGATGTGAGGCTTATGTTAAGACTCCCACCCCAAACAAATTGGAAGTCCGATCCACCAAGTGTATCTTCGTTGGATATCCTAGAGATTCTATGGGATATTATTTCTATGATCCACTGGAACAAAAGGTGTTTGTTGCCAGAAAGGGTGAGTTCTTAGAAGCTAAGTTCCTTATGGAAGGAGCTGGCAGTAGAACAGTGGATCTTGAAGAGGATTAAGAACCACAACCCGATACACGTTTGGTTGAAACTAGCACTCAACATAAGGATGTTGAGGAAGATCAAGGGGTTGATCAATACACACAACACTTTCGCAGAAGTGGTAGAAATAGTAATCCACCTGAAAGATATGGATTTTTCATGGATGGATGCTATGTGGTAGATTCTGATGAACCAACCACATACCATAATGCAATGTCCAATTCGGATTGTGACAAATGGCTAGAAGCCATGAACGTTGAGATGCAATCCATGTATGACAACCAAGTTTGGGAACTTGTTGTACCACCTCTTAATTCCAAGGTAGTTGGAAGTAAGTGGGTTTTCAAGAAGAAAACCGATATGCATGGAAACTTGGATACTTATAAAGCTAGACTTGTAGCAAAGGGTTTCACTCAAACTCAAGGGGTTGATTATGATGAAACCTTCTCACCTGTTGCGATGCTAAAGTCTATAAGGATATTGTTTGCCATAGCTGCTCATTATGATTATGAGATTTGGCAAATGGATGTCAAAACTGCTTTCCTAAATGGATATCTTGAGGAAGATGTCTATATGGTTCAGCCTGAAGGTTTTGTTGATCCAAAACATCCTAATAAAGTATGCAAGTTGAAGAAATCAATCTATGGATTGAAACAAGCATCGAGAAGCTGGAATCATCGTTTTGATGAGGAGGTCAAGAAATTTGGCTTCATCAAAAACGCTGATGAGGCTTGCGTGTATAAAAAGGCTAGTGGGAGCATAATAACTTTCCTAGTATTGTATGTTGATGACATACTACTATTTGGAAATGACATTCCAACCTTGGAAGGTGTAAAAACCTGGCTTGGAAGCTGTTTTTCCATCAAGGATCTTGGTGAAGCCGCCTATATTCTGGGAATAAAGATCTATAGGGATAGATCAAGGTGGTTGATTGGTTTGAATCAAAGTGCATACATTGATAAGATCTTGAAAAGGTTCAAGATGGAAAACTCTAAGAAAGGTACGGTACCTATTCAAAGAGGAACGATATTGAGTACGACTCAATGTCCAAGCTCAAAGGATGAGCAAGATAGCATGAAGGCAATCCCATACGCATCTGCTATAGGATCCATCATGTATGCAATGATATGCACTCGACCGGACGTGTCATGCGCTTTAAGCATGACAAGCCGTTACCAGTAGAATCCTGGAAACAGTCATTGGATGGCTGTTAAGAACATACTTAAGTACCTAAGGAGGACAAGAGATATGTTCCTAATCTATGGATCTGGTGACGAGGAACTCGTTGTAAAAGGTTACACGGATGCGAGTTTCCAAACCGATCGTGATGATTCTCGGTCACAATCGGGATACATTTTCATTCTGAATGGAGGAGCGGTTTCTTGGAAGAGCTCCAAGCAGGATGTGGTGGCTCTATCGACTACAGAATCTATATACGTTGCCGCCTCATTGGCAGCTCAAGAAGCTGCATGGTTGAAGAAATTCATTGCCGATCTAGGGGTAGTCCCTTCCATTCAGGACCCCCTAGAGATCTTTTGTGATAACGAGGGTGCGATTGCACAAATCAAGGAACCCCGTGCTCATCAAAAGACTAGGCACATTGAGCGGAGATTCAACTACATACGAGATGAAGTTGAAAAGGGAAAGATATGTATTCGCAAAGTTCACACGGATCAAAACGTTGCGGATCCTCTCACGAAGCTCCTTGAAAAGGCAAAGCATGAAGGTCATACTTGTGCCATGGGACTTCGATATTCTAGTGATTGGATTTGATCTGTAAATTTTGTATTTGGATATATGGAATTCTTTATTATTTGAATAAAATTATTTGGTTATAATGTTTCAAATAATATTCCAATTTAGCATGTTTAATCCATGAGTAAAATGTTTACTCTAAATGTCCGTAGTCGTTCACACTTGTGGGAACAAGTTTGAAGGTAAGACTATTATGAACTTGGATTGGTTGATACTCATAAGGATGAATATAGAGCAATGGGTTGCTACCAAGGTTCATAGATATTTGTGGGATACAAATATTGGACTAACCCGCATCTCAAATTTTACTACATGGAATCTTATTGATTGATCATAAGTAAATTTGAGTAAAGGCGAATATCATTTGGTATCCTCCGACCTGAGATACATATTGGGTTTTGATATTCACCAAGTTTTATACCTTGAGCCTATTCTTCACTGCCTGAAATAGTGGACAGTACATAAGGATATGTTCAGGTATAACACGAGGTGTTTGTGAGAAACGTATGTAGTCAAGATGGAATTTGTTCCTCTTATTCGTTGAGAGTTAGATGTCTAAGGCCTGATTAAGTTAAATCAACAAGGAATGATCATTCTGTGTCCTTGGATTTAACATGACATCTGTAACAAAAGGATAGATGATTGATTCACCTAAATCATTTCAAGTAGGGTACTTGAAAGGGATGATGTTATTGAATGGCTATAAGTCATGCGTATTAAGGGTAGTAAACCGTTGTTAGGCGGTATTTACTGCTTGCATCAATCTTCTATGAATCTTGGGCAAGTGGGAGATTGTAGGATCCTATGTGCCCAAGACACTTAGAATATTGATGTGGTTAGTACGTTATGATCCAAGTCGGGTTATACCCAATAACAAGCTTAGCAAACACCTATTAATATTTAATTGATGATATGATCATGCAATTAAATATTTACACCAATTTAGAAAATGGGTTTTCTAAACGAGTTGCATATGAGTGGGAACAACTTATTAGGATAATTTGTTCAATTATATTATTTGATGTGTTATTTAAATTAGTTAGATGACACCTAATAATAACGAGAGATTATAACTTATAAGTTAAATAATTAATTGTATAAGTTATAAATAACTTGAACATACAATTAAAGGTTAATTGTATGTCTAGTTCAAGACCATTTAACCTTGTGAATGTGTTCAATTAAATGGGAGGGAAAACCATTTTAAATCAGCCATAAGGGCTGCCCCCTTCCTTTCTTGTGATTGGACCATTTACTTTGAATAACACACAATCTTTTATGGGTCTTGCTCTCCAATTTTCCACCACACACAACACATGCAATTTGCCTAAAAAACTCTCTCCATCTCTCTCTCTTGTTCTCGGTTTTTAGACAGCAGATTGAGAGGTTTTTTGGTCTTGTTTTGGTGTAATAAGCCTAGCAATACAAGGTGTTTAGTGATAGAGCTTGGGGTATACAAGCTTGAGGGTTTCTCTCTTGAAACCTTGGCCAATTTCAACACCATTCTCATCTTGTTTTTGCTGCTGGAACATCAAGGTCTTGGAGACTCATTTTGGCAGCTTTCATTTGGAGTATTGGTGTCCAAATCCAAGCAATCAAGGTGCTTGCTTAGAGCCAAGTGAGAGTGAACACTTGGAGACTTCAAAGCTTCAAGTTTTGGGCAAATCTTTGGACGATTTTCAGTCCCTAATCCACTCTTTCTGTCGACTTTAAAGGCTTGGAGAAAGGTAGTTATGGCAGCCCCTTATGGCTGTCATATAATGTGCTTTCTTTTGTAGTTTAGCATATGTCATAGCTTGATCATTCACATATTTATGATCCTTATGTTTGGGTTTGTTTTCCACTTAAAATGGTCACCTAAAGAACAAATATTCAGCTTATAAAATCGTTTTTTTTAAGTTGTAACTCCGCTGCGTTTTTCAGAAAGTTTAAGAGGTTAAACTTACTTCTATGTTCTAACAAACCCTTCACAAATAATCTCCACGAACAAAATATCCTTATAAGTTGTTCTATCTCATATACAATTTATTTAGAAAAACCATTTTCTAAATTGGTGTAATTATTTAATTGCATGATCATATAACCCAATTAAATATTTATTGGTGTTTGCTAAACTTGTTATTGGGTATGACCCAACTTGGATCATAACGTACTAACCACATCAATGTTCTATGTGTTTTGGACATAAAGAATCCAACAATCTCCCACTTGCACAAGATTTATAGAAGATTGATACAAGCAGTAAATACCACCGAACAACGGTTTACTACCCTTAATACGCATGATTTAAAGCCATTCAATAACATCATCCCCTTCAAGTATCCAACTTGAAATAATTGAGGTGAATTAATTATTTATCCTTTTGTTACAGATTTCATGTTAAATCCCAGAGACACAGAATTGTCCTTCTCCGATGATTTAACTTTAACAGGCCTTAGACATCTAACTCTCAATGAATAAGAGGAACAAATTCCATCTTGACTACATATGTCTCTCACAATCACCTTATATCATACCTGAATATCAGGACAGCGAAGTACTAAGTCAAAGTACGATACTTGGTGAATATCAGGACCCAATATGTATCTCAGGTATGAGGATACAATGATATTCGCCTTTACTCAATATCTCTTCTAACTAATCACAAAGATTCCATGCAGAAATAATTGAGACCGAGTGAATCCTATATCTATATCCCATAGATATCAATGAACCTTGGTAGCAACCTCTTGCTCCATATTCATACCTTATGAATATCAACCAATCCAAGTTCATTATAGTCTTACATTCATAGTTGTTCCCACAAGTATGATCGACTACAGGCGTTTAAAACAACTTACTTATTCACGGATTTAAACATGCTAAAATGGAAGAATAAATGAAAAATTATAACCATATAATTAAGTCAAATAACATATGTTCCGATATCCAAATACAAAATTTGATCAAGTCCAATCACTAGAATATCGAAGTCCTAAGGCACAAGTATGACTTTCATGCTTTGACCTTTCTAGGAACTTCGTGAATGGATCCGTAATGTTTTGATCGGTGTGAACTTTGTGAATACATATCTTTCACTTTTCAATTTCATCCCTTATGTAGTTGAACCTCCGTTCAACATGTCGAGTCTTTTGATGAACACGAGGTTCCTTGATTTGAGTAATCGCACCCTCGTTATCACAAAAGATCTCAATGGGGTCTTGAATGGTAGCAACAACCCCTAGATCAGCAATGAAGTTCTTTAGCCATGCAGCTTCTTGAGCTGCCAATAAAGTGGCGATGTATTCTGATTCCGTTGTAGATAGTGCCACTACATCTTGCTTTGAGCTCTTCCAAGAGACCGCTCTTCCATTCATAATGAAGACATATCCTGACAGTGATCGAGAATCATCTCGATCAGTTTGGAAACTCGCATCCGTGTAACCCTTTACAACGAGCTCCTCCTCACCAGATACATATATTAAGAACATATCCTTAGTGTTTCTAAGGTATTTCAAAATACTCTTAACAATCATCCAATGACTACTACCAGGATTATGTTGATATCTACTTGTCATGCTTAGAGCACATGACACATCCTGCCTAGTACATATCATTGCATACATGATGGATCCTATAGCAGATGCATATGGGACTCCATTCTTTCTTTCTTATTCAACCTTTGAACTAGGGCATTGACACGTACTCAATTTAGTCCCCTTTTGAATTGGTACCAAACCTTTCTTAGAATTCTCCATCTTGAACCTTTTCAAGACTTTTTCAATGTATGCACTTTGGTTTAAACCTATCAACCACCTTGATCTATCCCTATAGATCTTAATTCCTAAAATATAGGCGGCTTCACCAAGATCCTTAATGGAAAAACAGCTTCCAAGTCAGGCTTTTACACCTTCCAAGGTTGGAATGTCGTTTCCAAATAGTAGAATGTCATCGACATATAATACAAGGAAAGTAATAATGCTCCCACTAGCTTTCTTATACACACAAGCTTCATCAGCGTTTTTAATAAAGCTAAATTTCTTTACTTCATCATCAAAACGATGATTCCAACTTCTCAATGCTTGTTTCAATCCGTAGATTGACTTTTTTAACTTGCATACCTTGTTAGGATGTTTTGGATTGACAAAACCTTCAGGCTGTTCCATATGGACATCTTCCTCAAGATATCCATTAAGGAAAGCGTTTTTGACATCCATTTTCCAAATCTCATAGTCATAATATGCAGCTATGGCAAACAATATCCTAATAGACTTTAGCATTGCACAGGCGAGAAAGTTTCATCATAATCAACCCTTTGAGTTTGAGTGAAACCTTTTGCTACAAGTCTAGCTTTATAAGTATCCAAGTTTCCATGCATATCGGTTTTCTTCTTAAAAAGCCACTTACTTCTAACTACCTTGGATTTAAGAGGTGGTGTAACCAATTCCCAAACTTCGTTATCATACATGGATTGCATCTCAACATTCATGGCTTCTTGCCATTTGTCAAAGTCAGGTTTTGAAATTGCATCACGGTATGTGGTTGGTTCATCCGAATCTACCACATAGCATCCATCCATGAAAAATCCATATCTCTTAGGAGGAACACTAGTTCTATCAGTTCTACGAACGTTTTGTGTATCTTGATCATCCACATGATCATTCTCAACATCCTCATGTTGATTGCTAGTATCAACCAAATATGTATCGTCTTGTGAATCTTGAACTTCTTTAAGTTCCACTGTTCTTCTACTAGTTCCTTCCGAAAGGAACTTAGTTTCCAAGAAATCTGCCTTTCGAGCAATGAACACTTTCTGCTCTGCTGGATCATAGAAATAATATCCAATACAATCTCTAGGATATCTAATGAAGATACACTTTGTGGATCGGGCTTCCAGTTTGTTTTGAGTGTATTGCTTAGGATAAGCCTCCCACCCCCAAACTTTTAAATATGACAATGATGGAACCCTTCCATGCCATACCTCGAAAGGTGTCCTTTCCACTTTCTTGGTTGGGGCCATATTTAAAATACGGGCCATGGAGAGCAAAGTGAAACCCCAAAATGATAGAGGTAGTGTACTTCTAGCCATCATAGATCAAACCATATCCAATAGAGTCCGATATCCAATAGAGTCTGATTCCTCCTCTCAGACACACCATTATGTTGTGGTGTTCCAGGTGGAGTAAGTTGTGATACAATCCCATAACTTCTAAGATACTCTTGAAATTCACTACTTAGGTATTCACCTCCTCTATCGGTATGAAAATTCTTGACCGTTTTGTTGAGTTGATTTTCTACTTCATTTTTGAAGATTTTGAGCATTTCAAAAGATTCATGTTTGTGTCTTAATAAGTACACATACCTATAACGACTATAGTCATCGGTAAAGGTAATGAAGTATCTTTCACCATTCCTAGTTATTGGTTTAAAAGGTCCACATACATCCAAATGTATG
Organism: Flaveria linearis; assembly: GCA_024085815.1. NCBI lineage: Eukaryota > Viridiplantae > Streptophyta > Magnoliopsida > Asterales > Asteraceae > Flaveria > Flaveria linearis. The sequence continues at coordinate 37,621,811 of CM044010.1, read as the reverse complement.
ATCCCTAATAAATCTTTTGCCCTTTCATTAGTCCCACTAAAAGGGGCCTTTGTCATTTTACCTTGTAAACAAGACTCGCATACATCAAATAATCATTTTCATTAGTTTTTAAAAGACCATTCTTTTGAAGTTTTGCATACGATTCTTGTTTATGTGTCAAAAGCGACAATGCTAAAGATAGGAATCACTCAAATCTAATTTGAGCTTTTTGGTGGTTGCTTGGTACATTGAGCTATCATATGTTGTCTTATCATGAACCAATTCATAAATACCATTACAAGTCATAGCCTTAAAATAAAACACATGATTTAAACAAACATGGATATCATTGTCAACAAATTTGAAATCATAACCATATTGTCTTAAAAAGGAAACTGAAATAATATTCCTAGTCAAACTAGGAGCATGCAAAACATTTTTCAAAATAGCTTTCAAACCACTTGAAAGTTTCAAACCATAGTCTCCTTGGGCTTCAACTTCAACTTCTGCTCCATTGCCCATAAAGAGACTATCATCCCCTTTTCTGTAATGCTTATTTCTTTTGAACCCCTGTAACAAATTGCAAATATGAGTTCCATATCTGGTATCCAATACCCATGTGTTAGAAGAAATAACATTTAGCTCAACATGTATCATAAAAGTCATACCTGAGGTTTGCCCCGCATCCTACTTGGCTCTCAACTCTTTGAGATAGACCAGACAGTTTCGTTTCCAATGGCCTACCTCACCACACTCAAAACACGGATCATCTTTAGTAACCTTTTGTTTCTTTTCTTTGGGTTCCACTTTAGCCTTACCCTTCCCTTTCCCTTTAGTGTGCCCCTTCCCTTTAGCGTGCCCCTTCCCTTTGGCAACACTTGCCTTAGGGTTGGGGTGGTTCCTTTTCTTACTACCTCCCTCATTGATCGTAAGGACCGGTAGAACCTTTCTACCCATGCCTTCCTCATCCATTTTGAGCATTGCATGAAGCTCACCAATGCTCTTGTCCCATCCATTCATGTTATAGTTTATAACAAAGCTTTCAAACTTCTTGGATAGGGAGTTGAGGATCAAATCTGTAGCCAACTCGTTGCAAACATGGCAGTTAAGCCTTTTGAGGCGATCAATGTGGCTCTTCATCTTAAGAACGTAAGATGATACCGATTGGGTCTCGTCCATCCGACATGCATAGAGTGCTCGAACCGTTTCAAAGCGTTCCACCCTTGATTGTTGTTGGAACATTTCCTTCAACTGGGTGATCATTGTATAGGCATTGTGGTTCTCAAAGTCCTTTTGTAAATCGAGAGGCATACTCGCTAACATGAGACATGATACTTGCACGGAGTCCTCGGTGTACTTGACCCAATCGTTAAAGGCCTCGACGTTATCCTCATCAGGTTAATCGGGAATGGGATCGTCTAACACATAGGACTTCTTTTCTTGCTTGAGAACGATTCTCAAGTTTCGGTACCAATCCACGAAGTTCCCATGGTTAAGACGTTCCTTCTCGAGGATGGTTATGGATGGTCGGGATTGCGTTGTTGTTGTTTGCCATCTACAATTTTACAAAGTTTAATTTTAGTATTTTTAATATAATATATTTTAATTATTAATACCCTTTTATGTCTCATGGACAATTAATAATTAAAATCTAGAATCCAACGTTATATTTAAATATCGGTTAGGTGACCTTTATCCCTTTATCTAAATTAACAAGGTAGTCAACGTTTGACAATTGCAACCAATTGCAACTTCTAGCTTTATGGGATCGGTTTAAACATCTTATGTTTAGTTGGCATGAAAAATCCCATCAACACCATTGTACGTCATGCTTCGGTGACCCTATGACATGGTTTCCAATTTAAGTCATCCTACTTACACACACGTGTGAGTTTACACATACAAGTAGTTAGGTGACCCTTATCCCACATATACGTTAAGCCTACCTCAAACACACAAGTTCCCTAGAAGTGGTTAGGTGAACTTTATCCCACAAATAGTTTACAAGTGATTCGAGTGTCGTGTAAAAGGATGGTGTTTAACTCGTTTCAAAGGGATTTTAGTTTTCATTAATTCTAGTTGTGAAAACTCTATGTACCTTGTATTCGCATGCTTTCAAATACATGGTACCCTACGGTTCCTTTTTAATAAAACCTCTTTTATTTGAAATCATTAATCCTTTTAATAACCTTTCATTAGTCACTTAATGATAAGAAACCAAAAATTCAGCTTGTTAAGATTATTTATTTATATTGTTAAGCATATCCACATATCAAACAATCAACATAAAATGGATAATCAAATAAGCATATTTAAAACAACCATATGTGCATAACCATAGCCACTTAGGTGACCAAACTTGTTTGACATCACAAGTGTGGTCATAAGGTCTTTTCTAAGGGTTAAACACAACACAAAAGATGAGATCTCCAAAGACCCTCACTTGAAGTTGCATCCAAATGCTTCAAGTCCTTCTCTTTATGTCTTCCTTTTGTGCTTCCATCTTGTGCATCTTCATTTACAAAATTTATATCCTTATACAAATTTTGTAATAAAGAAAACACACTAAATCTATCTATTACATCACAAATGAATGAATAAATAAATTACACCCAAATACAAACACAAATGAATAAATATTACAACCCATAAAGAATGAAATCAACCAAAATAAATCATTCATTCAAAACCAAACCATCACAAGGTCAAGGCTAGGTTATGCACCAATATGAAACAACATCCAAGAACCAAAATAAATCCCCATTTGACCCTAAATTTTCAGCCAACATAAACTAAGAATTTAGGGTGTTATTGTCTAAACAAAACACAATCAACCATTTTGATATCTTTTCTTTCAAGATTTAATCATAAGCATGCAAGATATAACCTTGAAAGGTTGGGGATTATAATATCACCACAAAACAGCCCAATTTGGTTGTTAAAACCCCATAAAACCAATTTTACAAGGATAATTGAAGCTAGTCATCCACATATCTGTCTCTAATACCAATGTTGGGTTTGTTGGACCATAAAGATAGTTGTTTAACCATTTAAACAAGAAAAACACAGCGGAAACAAACCTAAATATTATGTTTTCTAATCTGAAAGTTAAGCATATTATTTGTTAACAACAAACCCAAGAACATAAGGATCAAATATATGTGTATGAACTAGCTATCAAGAAGAAACAACAACCAAAACAACATGTACAAACTACATTTGTAGAGCTGCTGAAAAACGGGATTTGGATGAAGAGAATGAGGTTCTTGAAAGACCAAAACACAAAAGTAGATATCCTCAAGCTTACATACCCACAAGTGTGAAGCAAACACCTCTTGTTGCTAGGATTCAACACCAAAAACGACCAAGAACAAGCTGCTGAGAAACCCTTTTTCAGCCTTGATAATCTTCAAGTATTAGAGAGAAAAGTGGTCTATTGCATGTTGGAGAGAGAGAGGAAAAGAGGTGGAGTGATGACAAGTAAATGGGTTGTGTTGTTCCAAGACAAAAAGGACCAAAAGACCCTTCCAAAGGGGCGGCCGAATTTCTCTTTAAAAATGGGTTTCCCACCAATTTTAAAACACCTATTTTATTGTTAACTAGTCATCTAATAAGTTGTCTAATTAACCTTTTAATTATATACAACTTATACACACTCTATTATTATTTGATGTTATTTAACCAACTTAAATAACATTACAAATAATGTCCATGAACAAAATATCCTTATAAGTTGTTCTATCTCATATACTATTTATTTAGAAAAACCATTTTCTAAATTGGTGTAATTATTTAATTGCATGATCATATCACCAATTAAATATTTATTGGTGTTTGCTAAACTTGTTATTGGGTATGACCTGACTTGGATCATAACGTACTAACCACATCAATGTTCTATGTGTCTTGGGCATAAAGAATCCAACATAATGATACTCCCTACACCTACATTACGTGGTTCATTGGGATGATGTTAAGGAAAATCGGATGTCATGTAACCAGTTTAAGCATCATTCCCGGTATATCGTGGATGTGGTGGAAACGCTGCGGGGAACCCTATATATAAGCCTCACCGATAGACCAAGAATGTGCTTGAACTGGGCTACGTGATGATCTTGATTGACTGGAGCATGAAATGTCAGAACTTGATGAGTGGAATTAAATGCGTATCTTAAGGTGACTAAAGTTTACATGTTTACTCCTTTTATGATTAGAAAATGCTACCTCGAAGAGTCACCCGCAGTACAAGTCGCGAAGGTGAGACCCCAAGGGGCAGAGGTAGAGGTAGGCCACCAGGAACAGGTGGTGGTCCCGCCAGCAAGAATCAGGGGACTGGAAGCCCCGATATAGCTGCTATGATTGATCAGCAGCTAGCCGCACTGATTCCTACGATAGTGACCTAAGTGAGTGACACTCTTTGAATCATAATCTCCACGGGGATAACGATACTAACAATGAGCATAACCAAGGGACATGGGAAGATACTGAGAATGGTGGAACAGCTGGCAATGAAACTGGGATTGTTAATACAAGACGGGGATGTTCATACAAGGAGTTTGTGGCCTGCAAACCGAAAGAATTTGATGGGAAAGGTGGAGCGATACCTCTAACAAGGTGGCTTGAGAAGATGGATGCAGTCATTGATATCAGTGAATGCCTAGACAGCCAAAAGATTAAGTATGCCACATGTTCACTACAGGGCAAGGCACTAACTTAGTGGAACACACAAATTCAAGCAAGGGGAAGAGAATCAGCAATGCAGATGACTTGTGATGAGTTTAAAGCATTGATCACTGAAGAATATTGTCCACTCAATGAGATGCAGAAATTAGAGCAGGAATTCTGGAATCATGCTATGGTAGGAGCTGGGCACGCAGCTTACACTAATCGTTTTCATGATTTAGGAAGACTGGTTCCACATCTGGTGACTCCGGAATCCAAGAGGATCGAAAGGTACATCTGTGGACTTGTGCCTCAAATCCGGGCAATGGTAATAGCAGTAGCCCCTCCTACTATTCAGAGTGTGATTCTAAAGGCTTGTACTTTAACAGATGAGATGGTGAGAACTGGGGTTCTGGGGAAACGAACTGAGAAGAGGAAGGATGTTGGAGAAGCGAGCAGGTCGAGTACCGGGAAGTTTGACAAACGCGCCAAAACAACCAAGATTTCGTGGCTGTGACATAAGGCAAGAGGGACTACGTCAGGCCACACCCCAAATGTGATAGGTGTAACTTCCATCATCCCCCAGCGATGCAGTGCCGGGTGTGTGTGAACTGTATCCGCCCGGGGCATCTAGCGAAAGACTGTAAAGTAGCGCCAAATCTGGTGGTACCGGTCAACACGGTTAACCCCGTAGGGAATGCTAGGATTTGCTATGAGTGTGGAAACCCGGGTCACTACTGGAACATGTGCCACAGACTGAATTGGGCGTCGGGTCAGCAAGGAAACAACCAACCATAAGTGATGGCATAGCTAGTAATCAAGGCCAAGGGAATCAAGGAAGTGCTACCAGAGGACGTGCGTTCATCATCGGAGCAAATGACGCCCGTCAGGACCCGAATGTCGTTACGGGTACATACTTGCTCAATCACGACTTCGCATCTATATTGTTTGATACTGGAGTAGATAATAGTTTTATATCCTCTGAATTTGCTCATATGCTTGAGTTGAACCCTAGTAGGCTAGAAACTAGCTACTTCATAGAAATGGCCAACGGTAGAATTGTACAGGCTGACAAGATTATTAGAAAGTGCTCGATGATATTGGAAAACCATGCCTTTGATATAGACTTATACCTTTTGACCTGGGAAGTTTCGATGTAATTGTGGGAATGGATTAGTTGTTGAGACACGGAGCTGAGATTGTCTGTCAGGAAAAAGTAGTACGAATCCCTATGTCAGATGGGGAGGTACTCGAGATTCAAGGAAAACAATCGGGGAAAACCCTAAAATTTATCTCTTGCATGAAGACACGTCGATGTTTACGAAAGCAGTGTTACACGTTTCTAGCCCATGTAGTGGAAAAGAAAGAAGGGGACAACAAGTTGGTAGATATTCCTGTAGTACAAGATTTTCTAGATGTATTCCCTGATGACTTGTCGGGTTTGCCTGCTCCACGACAGGTGGAATTTCGTATAGAGTTGGTTCCTGGAGCTACACTGGTAGCAAAGGCGTCGTATCGGTTAGCACCATCAGATATGCAAGAGTTATCTAGTCAATTACAAGAACTACTGGAGAAGGGTTTTATCCGGCCGAGTCACTCACCATGGGGAGCACCGATATTATTTGTCAAAAAGAAAGATAGGTCACTCCGTATGTGCATAGATTACCGTGAGCTGAACAAATTGACCGTGAAGAATCGATTTCCTCTTCCCAGAATTGATGATTTGTTCGATCAGTTACAAGGAGCCTAGTATTTCTCCTAGATCGACCTTCATTTGGGATACCATCAACTAAGGGTTTTCGAGGATGACATACCAAAAATAGCGTTTTAGACTCGTTACGGTCACTATGAGTTCTTATTCATGACGTTTGGGTTGACTAACGCACCAGCAGTGTTCATGGATCTGATGAATCAAGTGTGCAAACCTTATTTGGATAAGTTCATGATCGTATTCATCGATGATATACTTATCTATCCCGATCGATAGAGGACCATGAGGAACACCTTCGGGCAATACTTCGTCTATTACAAGAAGAGAAACTTTTTGCTAAGTTCACGAAGTGCAAGTTTTGGCTTCGAGAAGTGAAATTTTTGGGACACGTGGTGAACGAAAATGGGATCCACGTAGATCCTGGAAAGATTGAAGTGGTGAAGAAATAGGATGCACCCCAGACACCTTCAGAAATACGGAAATTCTTAGGAGTGGCCGGATACTATCGACGTTTCATCATGAATTTTTCAAAGATCGCTCAACCATTGACACTGCTAACTCAGAAACACAAGAAGTTTGATTGGGGACATGCACAAGAACAAGCGTTTCAAACATTGAAGGAGAAGTTGTGCAATGCACCGATATTGTCCCTCCCAGACGGAACTGATGATTTTGTGGTGTACTGCGATGCTTCACATCAAGGATTGGGATGTGTGCTAATGCAGAAGGATAAGGTGATTGCCTACGCCTCACAACAACTTAAACTGCATGAAAAGAACTATACGACTCATGACCTGGAGTTGGGCGCTGTGGTATTTGCACTCAAGAAATGGAGGCATTACTTATATGGAACCAAATACATCATCTACACAGATCATAAGAGCCTCCAAGATATTCTGGATCAGAAGGAACTTAATATGCATCGGCGACATTGGGTAGAACTACTTAGCGACTACGATTGTGAAATCCGTTATCATCTGGGGAAATCGAACATGGTGGTTGATGCTTTAAGCCACAAAGAACGCGTGAAACCACTACGTGCTCGAGTGTTAGGGTTGACTATTCACATGAATCTGAAAGCCCAGATCCTAATTGCACAAACTGAGGCATTGAAAGAAGAAAACATTACGGGAGAAGAATTTCAAGGGTTGGATAAACAGATGATTTGCAAGGAAGATGGCTTAGTATTTCATGGATCGTATATGGGTACCCAAATGGGGAGGTGTCCATACCCTAATCATGGATGAAGCACACGTGACACGATATTCTGTTCATCCTGCCGTAGACAAGGTGTACCACGATCTCAAAGATTTGTATTGGTGGTCAGGCATGAAGAAAGACATTGCTATGTATGTAAGCCGATGCTTGATGTGCTCGAAAGTTAAAGCTGAACATCAAAAACCATCAGGATTACTGCAGCAACCGGAAATTCCTAAATGGAAATGGGAAAACATAGACATGGATTTCATTACCAAACTTCCTAGAACGAGTAGTGGGCATGACTCGATATGGGTTGTAGTGGATCGAATGACAAAGTCAGCTCATTTCTTATCGATCCGAGAGGATTACAAGATGGATAAGTTGGCAAGATTGTACATAAAGGAGGTCGTGACAAGGCACGGAGTACCGGTGTTGATCATATACGACCGTGACAGCCGATTTACTTCACGATGTTGGCAGACACTGCAGAAAGCGATGGGCACTCGATTAGATATGAGTACCGCCTATCACCCACAGACAGATGGTCAAAGTGAACGAATAATACAAACATTGGAAGACATGCTCAGGGCTTGTGTAATCGATTTTGGTGGTAGCTGGAACACTCATCTACCATTGATTGAGTTCTCTTACAACAACAGCTACCATACGAGCATTGGATACGCTCTATTTGAAGCATTGAATGGGAGGAAATGTTGATCTCCAGTTTGTTAGGTAGAGATTGGTGAAAGCCAGTTGACAGGCCCAGAGAACATTCAGGAAATAACAGACAAGATTTTCCAAATCAAAGACAGACTAAAAGCCGCCAGAGATCGCCAAAAGAGCTACGCCGCCAACCGTCGGAAACCTCTGGAATACAACGTGGGAGATCGCGTTCTACTTAAAGTCTCTCCCTGGAAAGGGATTGTACGATTTGGAAAGAAAGGGAAGTTAACCCCAAGATATGTAGGACCATTCAAACTCACAGAAAGAATCGGTTCGGTGGCATACCGATTAAGGTTGCCACCAGAACTCAGTGGTGTACACGATATGTTTCACGTATCGAACCTTAAGAAGTGCTTTGTGGATGAAACTCTTCATGTACCAATTGAGGAAGTCAAGATTGACGAAAAGCTTCATTTTGTCGAAGAACCTATCGAGGTCATGGACCAAAAGGTCAAACGATTAAAGCGCAGTAAGATACCGATTGTCCGCGTGAGATGGAACTCTAAATGAGGACTAGACTTCACATAGGAACAGGAAGACCAGATGAAACTCAAGTATCCACATCTATTTGTAGAGGATATTCTTGGATCTAACTCCAGTTGAATTTCGGGACGAAATTCTCTCAACTGGGGGATACTGTGACATCCGTCACCAAAAAGTCCGTTATTTAACGTGACTTATGTTAACTTTCTTTGGTCACTCATTCTTTATCTTTATAAACTATTTGTGTGTTTATTATCTTTGCCTTATCATCATTTTGCTTGTGTCCTCATCGTTAGCGTTGCTATTATTTTAGAAATCTTTACAATCATCGTTATCGTTACTATTAAACCTATCGTTATTTATTATTATTGTTATTAATAAGACCATTTTTAAGTTATTAATACTATTATTTACATTTTATCATTAATATAACTAACCGATTTAAGGTCGTTTTTAACTGAATACAAACTGGGGAACTCGTGGGTTAAGTGCAGGGACCAAATGTGATATTTTGCCAAACTAGGGCTGGGTATATACATTTCCAGCCCCTCCATTTCATTCTCTTCTTCTTCTACTACTTTTCTCCTCCTCCTTGCACCAAAACCGCCCATTTCTTCGTGTTTTCACCGGCAAGGCCTCAACTACAGCTGAGTCTACTCCATTCTTGCAGGTAGACGACCTTGGTCATCCCTTTTCTTTCTTGTTTTTCTGCTGTCCTTGAAGGGTTTCAGGTGCTCGGGGCCAACCCGAGCACATGAGGTTGTGTGGGTGCGTGTGATTCCTTTTTGTGCGTTCTTCTGGTTGGTGTGTGTGTGAAATGTGTTTCTGGAAGTGCTTGTGGTGTAAATCTTGTGCACAGAGCAGCTGAAGGCTAGTCTACACTTCTGCAGTCACGATTATGCTGTTCTGGTGACTGGGTCTGCCGTGCGACTGAGCCATGCGACTGGGTCTGTCGTGCGACTGAGTCGTGCGACTGTGTCTATCGTGCGACTGAGTTGTGCGACTGGGTGTGTCGTGCGACTAATTCGTGCGACTGTGAGTATGCGTGCGATTGAGTCCTGTGGATGAATGTGCGCGATTGTGCATGTGTTGCATGACTGAATGCCTAGTCGCACGAATAGAGGTTCAGTCGTACAAATGAAGCTGATTCGTACGAATGAAGGTTGACTCGTGCATATGGATGTTGAGTCATGCGATTGGGTGCTGTGTGGTATGACTGAATGCTGAGTCGCACGAATAAAGGTTCAATCGTACGAATGAAGCTGATTCGTACGAATGAAGATTGGTTCGTGCGGATGGAGTGTTGAGTCGTGTGTCTGGTCCTGTCGTGCGACTGAAGTGGTTATGTGTGAGTTCCTTCTTGTGTGTGGTGTGTGTATGTCATGTGATCTTAAGGTGACATCAACACGGTTGCCATTGCTAATGACAATATTAAACTTAACGCTATCAAGCTTACTAATGCAATCACAAATCAAATCAACTTTAACATTTTACAATTATCAAGAACTAATTTATAACCACTAATGTTTACTAAGTACTTCTCTAACAGCAATGAAACCTTTACACTAATACCATCGGCAATGGCGACGATTCCAAGTACTTGGATATATATAAGATCTCATACTTATGTCTACTTGTGTGCGTCCCGCTTGACCGAACCGATACAACCCGAACCGATCGAACATTACTATTTTCAATAAACGTATCATTAATGCTTAACAACAACTATTAATAGGTGTTTGACCTTTTATTGCATACAACATTAGGAACTTGATCATCCATACTTACCACCGAACAAGTGAGTTTCGTGGCCCCTTTTTATGCTTATTCAATATTTCAATCATTTACAAACTTGGGGGAAAAGTATGTTCACCCATTTTTATGTTGTACAACTTATATTCTTGGAATCAACGTGTGGTACTTTCTCTACAACCATTTAATTCTGGTGTTGGAACTGACGGATAGGTATTGGTAGCACTACTGGGTTGACACGCCCATCCTTGTTTGTTGGTATACTAGTTGGTACCAACAGTGGCCAGGAACGGGCCCTTGGCTGAATATATTCCGACAAGATTCTGTGTGTACGTCGTTAGGTTTGGTTGTAAAGCTCATGGTTATGTGATTTTGCTTACCTATAACTGTATACACGGTATTCCACAAAACTATTATGCAGCATCAATTTAGTTACTATTTAAACCTGCGAGCTCACCAACAAATTTTTGTTGACTATTTGAGCATATCTTTTCAGGTGACAATGCTAATTGAAGATCTAGGTGTGCTGCCTTAGCGGAGACCCTAGGATGCATTTTGAGACTATACAATACTTGACAAACATTCTTTTGAAACATTGTTGGTCTGATTACATACAATTATTCTTTTGGATACTTGTTCCCGGGTTATGAGAATTACAATACAATGATATTATTTTTGGTTATGTGAATCATTTACAAGTTTATGCTTATGGCTATGTTGTCGTGAATATTGACTGGACATGACACAAGTCTCCTTTGTGTCGGGTGTCGTCATGACATGCTTTATCATCAATTACATATATTGCATCTCTATTGTCAACAATGTGTTATGATGATCCCGTCTCGTTACATCCCCGTGTTTCCGTTCTCAGCGGGGGTATGACAGAACAGATACTTCCAAAAAGGTGGCAGATACTTTTTCTCTAAAGATGGATACCAATGGCTATATCCCATACGAGTCAAACAATCCTTCACAACATCATCATCAATCTTGATTGGTGCATGAGGATGATCTTTTAAGAGTAACACACTGTTACTCACCTCAACAGTAATGATAACCCTTCTACCCTTAACTGTTGCAGTAATGCATAGTTCACCTTCTCCATCTATCTCATTAGTTCCGGTTTCCCAGAACTGATCAATGATATCAGTATATATAGATGGGTTTGCTGAAATATTATAATGTATCCTAGACGACTTCAATCCATCTACGAGTGAACAAAATAAAGCCTTGTCATCAGGTACATCCTCAAGAAATGAAACTGCATTGTCGTTTTTATTAAAAACCAACGGTCTTGCCATCTGTAATAAGAGACAAAAAAATATAAGTCTTAAGATAATATTAAACATTTCAGACTTAGAAAAATTTCTAAAAATTTGAACTATTCGCGCAAGAGGGTTATGTTTTCGCATTAATCTACTTGTGCGAAAAGTGTATGTTTTCGCATAAACTTCTCGTGCGAAATGTTATTGTTTTCGCATGAACCTGAATTTACTTAAAACACAAGTTTTCACGCGACTGGTTTTGACAAACGAGAACTTTTCAAAAGTTTTTACAATTTGTTCATCTTCTTCATAGTTTTCGCATAACAACCTGTTCAAAATTCAATTTTTTAACTGTCTATTTCAAGTGTTTTACTCAACAATACATGTACCCTAGGTCTCGTCTAAGTCATTAAGATTTATTGTCATTAATTTGTTCTATTAAAGTGTTTATTAGCAAGTTAAAATTCGGTCTCAGTTTAAACACTTCAAATACGACGTTATTGTAGGATTCTATATGCCCCAGACACGTAGAATATTGATGCGTTTAGTACGTTATGATTCAAGTCGGGTTATACCCAACAACAAGCTTAGCAAACACCAATTATTATTTAATTGATGATGTGATCATGCAATTGAATATTTACACCAATTTAGAAAATGGGTTTTCTAAATAAGTTGCATATGAGATGGAATAACTTATTAGGATATTTTGTTCAAGAATATTATTTGTAATGTTATTTAAGTTAGTTAGATAACATCAAATAATAAAAGGGGTGTATGAGTTATACAATTAAAATGTTAATTGTACAACTTAATATGAGACTAGTTTAAATTAATGGGTGATTAAGGTTAAGGGGGAAAAACCCCCTCTTTGATTATTTTCGCCCCCCCCCCCCCCCCTGCATTCATTGGTCCCTTTTGCTTTCTTGTAAACCCCATCAATAAGTAGTCTCACACTCAACTAGACATATCTCTCAACACATGCAAAAGAACATAAAAAAACTCTCTTTTCTTCTCAAACTCATGGTAGCAGCATCAGGAAAAAGAAGGGTTTTGGAAGTGGTTCTTGGTGTTTACTCTCCCTAACAAGAAATGTTTGCCATAAAGCTTTGGGTATACAAGCTTGAGAGGACCTCGTTTTATTGCCTTGGTCGATTTCTTGGTCAATATCATCCTCCTTTGTTGCCACATTTGCTGCTGAAAAGTAGTTTATGGCAGCCCGCTTTGTGGCTGTCCATAATGTGTTGTTTGTGTTTTCTTAGCTAGCATCATTCACATATAAAAGATCCTTTTGTTCATGGGTTTGTATAAAACTTATAACATCAAAATAAACCTGAAATTTCAGTTTATAAACAATGTTATAATGTGCACTTCCGCTGCGTTTTTACAAAGTTTAAATGGTTAAACTATGTTTCAAGTTCTAACAAACCCAACATTGGCATCTAGAGCCGGTTATGTGGATAGCTAGCTTGTTTTGTTCTTGAAAATTCGTTTTAAGGGACTTTAAAACCCCTTTAGGGGCTGCTATGTTCATGTTTAATGAATCCCCAAACTTTCAAAGTTATATCACACATGCTTGTGATTAAACTTTGAAAAACATGTATGTTGTATTGTTTGATTGTTTGGACAAAAATAAAACCCGAAATTTCAGTTTGTGTTGGCTGAAATTTTGTGTTTTTTCGTGGGGTTTCATTATTGTTTTGGATGATATGATCATTGTTTATTATGGTGCATAACCTAGCTTTTGGCCTTGTGTTGTTTGGATGATTGTAATGGTTATTTTATTCATTCAATTGGGTTGTAATGTTTATGTTTATTATTTGGGTTGTAATAATATATTCATTTGGTTATGTAATAAATAGATTAGGTGCATTTCTTTTATTAGAAAAATGTATTAGGATATAATTTTTTTTGTAAAAGGAAGATGCACAAGATGAAGACCCAAAGATGGACATGAAAGACATGGACCTTGAAGCATTTGGATATGGATTCAAGTGGGAATTCATGGACACATATGATGTGTCATTATTAACCCTTATGAAATACCTTTTGACAAAACTTGTGATGGCAAACAAGTGTGGTCAACTTAGTGGCTATGGTTATGCACTCATGTTTGAATGTTTATGCTTGTTTGGATGATTGTTGTTTAATTGTTTGGTTAATATTTGGATATGCATTACAAACTCATAAACAACTTAACAAGATGAAAATTTGATGGTTCTTTATCATTAAGTGGTTAATAAAAGGTTGTTAAAAGGATTAATGGTTTTAATAAAATAGGTTTTATTAAAGGTGAACCATAGGGTATCTTGTATTTGAAAGCATGCAAATATAAGTACATAGAGTTTTCTAAACTAGAATTATGAAATCTCTAAATATTTTAAAAACGAGATTAACACCGTCCTTTTACAAAACACTTGAGTCACTCGGGAACTCTTAGTGGGATAAAGGTCACCTAACCATTTTGAGGGAACATGTGACTTGAGGTGAGAATGCCATATTCGTAGGACAAAGGTCACGTAACCGCTTATTCTGGCAAACTCACACGTGTATGTAAGTAGGGTGTCTTGATTTGCAAACAATGTCAAATGGATCACCTACGATATGGTTTCCAAATGGTGTTGATGGGATTAACATGCCGACTTTACATATGATGTTTCAAGTCGATCCCATACCTCTGGAAGTTGCAAATGGTTGCAAACGTCAATCGTTGACCACCTTATTAATTTAAATCGTGGGATAAAGGTCACCTAACCACAATTTAAATGTAATGTTGGGTTCTAGATTTTAATATGAAAATGACCTTAAAAGGAATTAATTAACTATTAAAAATATCAATATCGAAAATACTAAAATAGATCTTTGTTAAATTTTGTAGATGGCCACCAATAATGATAATCATGATAACTCATCCACGTCCGCCCAATCTTTACAAGCGATTCTCCAAAAGGAACGTCTAAATCATAACAATTGCATTGATTGGTATCTAAAATTGAGAATCGTTCTTAAGCAAGAGAGATGATCATATGTTTTAGACGACCCTATCCCCGATCAACCTACTGAGGATGATGAGGAGGCCTATAACGATTGGCTGAAGTACACTGCGGACTCCGTCCAAGTGTCTTGCCTCATGCTAGCAAGCATGACTCCAGATCTCCAAAAGGAGTATGAACGTCACAGAGCTTATGACATGATAACCCAGCTGAAGGAAACGTTCCAACAGCAAGCGAGGGTTGAGCGCTTCGAAACAGTTCGAGCACTCCATGCATGTCATATGTACGACAACCAATCGGTTTCATCTTATGTACTTAAGATAAAAAGCCACATTGACCGTCTCGAAAGGCTTAATTGTCCCGTCTTGAAGGAATTGGCCACGGATTTGATCCTCAATGGCCTTACCAAGAAGTTTGAGACGTTCGTGTTGAACTACAACATGAATGCTTGGGACAAAAGCATTGGTGAGCTTCACTCAATGCTCAAAACGGCCGAGGCAGCCATGGGTAAAAGGGTTTTACCCGTTCTCACCATCAATGAAGGTGGAAACAAGAAAAGGCCTCATCCCGCACCCAAGGCAAAAGTTGCCAAGGGTAAGGGACCCGTATGGGGAAAGGGGAAAGGGGTGGCATGGGTGCCACCCAAACCACAAGAAAAGAAGCAAAAGGTTGCTACCAATGACCCATGCTTCAAGTGTGGGGAGATTGGACATTGGGCAAGAAATTGTCCTATCCATCTCCAAGAGTTGAAAGCAAAGAAGGATGCCGGGCAGACCTCAGGTACAATATACATGATTAATATTAATTTAAACTTAATATCCTCTAACACATGTGTATTAGATACCGGATGTGGAACTCAGATTTGCAATTTGTTGCAGGGGTTCAAAAGATGTAGCAACTTCAACAAAGGGGATGTTAGCCTCTACATGGGCAATGGGGCTAAAGTTCAAGTTGAAGCCCGTGGTGACTACATCTTGAAACTTCCAAATGGTTTGGAAGTAATTTTGTACAATGTTTTGTATGCTCCTAGTTTGACTAGGAACATTATCTCTGTAGCCCTATTAAAACATTTTGGATATGTATTTTCATTTATTGGAAATGAAATCTATGTTACTTTGAATGACATGTTTTACTTTAAAGTTATTCCCATCAATGGTATCTATGAATTGGTTCGTGAAATTACATTGAATGATAGCTTATTGTACCAAACTAGTACAAAGAAACTCAAATCAGATTTGAGTAACACTTACCTTTGGCATTGCCTTCTTGGTCATATAAACAAGAAAAGAATACAAACACTACAAAAGAATGGTCTTTTAAAACCAAGTGAATGTGATTCATTTCATGTATGTGAGTCTTGTTTACAAGGTAAAATGACCAAGGCACCTTTTAGTGGCAAAGCCGAAAGGGCAAAGGATGTATTAGGTATCATACATTCGGATGTATGTGGTCCTTTTAAACCTATGACAAGGTACAATGAAAGATACTTCATTACCTTTACTGATGACTATAGTCGATATGGGTATGTGTACTTGTTAAGACACAAACATGAAGCTTTTGAAATGTTCAAAATCTTTCAAAATGAAGTACAAAATCAACTCAAAAGGCCAATTAAAATTCTCCGCACTGATAGAGGAGGTGAATACCTGAATGATGCTTTTAGGGACCATCTTAGAAGTTGTGGGATTGTCTCACAACTATCTCCTCCGGGAACACCACAGCACAATAGTGTATCCGAAAGAAGAAATCGAACCTTATTGGATATGGTTCGATCTATGATGGCTAGAAGCTTATTACCTCTGTCATTTTGGGGTTTTGCTCTGCTCTCTGCGGCCCGTATTTTGAATATGGCCCAAACCAAGAAAGTGGAAAGGACGCCTTATGAAATATGGCATGGAAGGGTTCCATCATTTTCATTTTTGAGGGGTGTGAGGCTTATGTGAAGACTCCCACCTCAAACAAGCTAGAAAGCCGTTCCACTAAGTGTATCTTCATTGGATATCCTAGAGATTCTATGGGATACCATTTCAATAATCCAATGGAACAAAAGGAGTTTGTTGCCAGGAAAGCTGAATTCTTAGAAGCTAAGTTCCTTACGAAAGGAACTAGCAGTAGAACTGTGGATCTTGAGGAGGATTAAGAACCACAAACCGATACACGTTTGGTTGACACTAGCACTCAACATGAGGATGTTGAGAATGATCAAGTGGTTGATCAATATACACAAAACGATCGCAGATCTGGTAGAATTAGTAATCCACCTGAAAGATATGGATTTTTTGTAGATGGTTGCTATGTGGTAGATTCCGATGAACCAACCACCTATCATGATGCAATGTCCAATTTGGATTGTGACAAATGGCTTGAAGTCATGAACTTTGAGATGCAATCCATGTATGACAATCAAGTATGGGACTTGGTTGTACCTCCTCTTAACTCCAAAGTAGTTGGAAGTAAGTGGGTTTTCAAGAAGAAAACTGACATGCATGGAAACTTGGATACTTATAAAGCTAGACTTGTAGCAAAAGGTTTCACTCAAACTCAAGGAGTTGACTATGATGAAACTTTTTCACCTGTTGCGATGCTAAAATCAATTAGGATATTGTTTTCCATAGCTACTCATTATGATTATGAGATTTGGCAAATGGATGTCAAAACCGCTTTCCTAAATAGATATCTTGAGGAAGATGTCTATATGGTTCAGCCTAAAGGTTTTGTTGATCCAAAATATCCTAACAAGGTATGCAAGTTAAAGAAATCAATCTATGGATTGAAACAAGCATCGAGAAGTTGGAATCACCATTTTGATGAAGAAGTAATTAAATTTGGATTCATCAAGAACGCTGATGAAGCTTGTGTACATAAGAAACCTAGTGGGAGCATCATCACTTTCCTAGTATTGTATGTTTATGACATACTACTATTTGGAAATGACATTCCAACCTTGGAAGATGTAAAAACCTGGCTTGGAAGTTGTTTTTCCATCAAGGATCTTGGTGAAGCCGCCTATATTGTGGGAATAAAGATCTATAGAGATAGATCAAGGGGGTTGATTAGTTTAAATCAAAGTGCATACATTGATAAGATCTTGAAAAGATTCAAGATGGAGAACTCTAAGAAAGGTACGGTACCTATTCAAAGAGGAACGATATTGAGTACGACTCAATGTTCAAGCTCAAAGGATGAGCAAGATAAAATGAAGGCAATCCCATACGCATCTGCTATTGGATCCATCATGTATGCAATGAAATGCACTTGGCCGGACGTTTCATGCGCCTTAAGTATGACAAGCTTGAGAGGACCTCGTTTTGGTGCCTTGGTCGATTTCTTGGTCAATATCATCCTCCTTTGTTGCCACATTTGCTGCTGAAAGGTAGTTTATGGCAGCCCTCTTTGTGGCTGTCCATAATGTCTTGTTTGTGTTTTCATAGCTAGCATCATTCACATATAAAAGATCCTTTTGTTCTTGGGTTTGTTTAAAACTTATAACATCAAAATAAACCTGAAATTTCAGTTTATAAACAATGTTATAATGTTCACTTCCGCTGCGTTTTTACAAAGTTTAAATGGTTAAACTATGTTTCAAGTTCTAACAAACCCAACAGTTATAAACCACAATATACCTTTGAAATCACTCTGAAACACATTTGCAGCAATAATGAACACAATAAATGATAGTAATAGAGTTTTGAGACAAAGTAATTTTAGAGAGAAGTCTGAGTTTTCACTTACAATCCCTAATCGCTTGATTGACTTTTCGCTTGTGACACTTTTCGCATAACCAGACGTGAAAAGTTCTCATCCTTTATAGTTTTCCAACTTTTTGATTTTACTTCTACTCCTTATTTTGAGAATCATTAAATTGTTATGAAAATGATAAGCTTAACAAAGCGTTTACTCTTATATAAACACCCTTAATTTTTTCAAAATTTCAAATTTTATGAAACTATAGCAAAAATTTTCCAAGTACAAACAACATTTTATTAAAAACAAAATAACTACTTCTATTGAAATACCTTAAATGTTTTGTAAATTTCCAAGTATAGGATCATATTTCTTAGAAATGATCATTAACATCATCCAGCAATTATTTTATGTAAGACTAATTACGTTGATTGTCAATATATTGTATCCTCTTTAAACTTAGACTTCAAGTTTTACTAAGACACATAAGCTGTGATTTTATCATGTTTTGATTGAATTATATGATTTTAGTGGATCCCACAGACAAAAATCCTGCAAATCACTTATCCAGCGTCAAGACACTATCGAGATTTCAAGTCACCCTAATTTGACTTAAACCTTTTAATCCTGATCAACTTTTCAGATTTCATTATTGACTTAGATAATATCTATTTGAGCATAACTAGCACGAGAAACATTTACAAACATAGAATATTAACAAGTTATAGGACTTATTAACAGGCAAGCTGTAACACCCCGAAAAGTCAAAACGAGTCATTGAGGATAATGGGCTTAATTGGTGGATATTTAATAAAAGAAGAGAATGGATTATGGGCTAATTAGGCTTATGGGAAAGAGTCTAAGTGGATTAGGGCCCATAATCAGCCTTCAAACCCACCTAATCAGCCACCATCTTCCACACTTGAACCCTAGCCACCAAATTCGTAGAGAGAGAAAGTAGAGAGAGAAAGTGAAGAAAACTCAAGTTTTGGAGCTTCAAAGATTGAAGCATTGAAGATCTGGGTGTTGGAGCATCAAATCCTAAGAAAAGAGCAACAAAACCAGGTAAGAATCGACCTCTAAACCCTTCTGTAGATCAAACCCGGATTCTAGGGTTTTGGGTTTTGAAAAGTTTCAAAGAAACACCTAAAGGTCAAATTTTTACGTATGAAAACGTGTAAAAAGGTTAGATATGGCCTCATGGATGGTAAACCAAGGATTTGGACATAAAAAGTTAAGATTTTGGGTTAAAAACGGGCTGGTTCTTAGTTTTCGTTTGTCCAGCGAAACTGTGCCTCGATCCAGCGAACTGAGTATTCATCCAGCGAAACTGTGTGTGCATCCAGCGAAACTAGGAGATTTCTAGCGAAACTACAGTTTCGCTGGTGCGAAATTATAGTTTCGTCGGTAAGTTCACTAGTGCTTAGGTTGACCTATAGATTTAGCGAAACTAGGAAATTCCAACGAAAGTTGGGCGCTCATGGCAGCGAATCTGTCCAGCAAAACTGGCAGAAGTGCTACCCAGCGAAACTGGTAGCGAAACTGCCAGCGAAACTGGCAGCGAAACCACCAGCGAAACTGGCAGCGAAAATATGAAGAAAATGACGTTTTTGTGTATTAACTTTCGTGCAGCTTGTGTATTCAGGCTATAGCTTAAGTGACCTAGAATTTAAGCTATTTGGATAAATTCAGGTGAGTTCTAGACCCCCTTATTTAAACGCTTTTCCATGTTTTTGGGGCTATTATGCATAGTAAACATAAGGTTTTCAAGGTAAGGATTTCAAGGTGTTTTAACAAGAAAATACATTTTTCTAAAGTAAAATGTGACATTTAAATAGCTCAAAATAATTTTCGGGCGCGCTGACCTGGCAGCCCGGCCCCAGCCAGGGGCGTTGCCCCTTGGACCCCACTAGGGGCTGCTGCCTCTAGGACCCCGCTGTCAAGGGCTGCCGCCCCCGAACCCCCGCTGTCCCGCGGAGGGTCGGTTACGTGTTATGATGACTAGTACTTGGTATGTTGTGTACTTAATAAGTTACGTATTATATATTAAGTGAAAGATAATATTAATGAGAAGTGGAACTTAACGAATGTTACCCCGGGCCTGTTTGATGATGAAAAGTCATGCAAGCACTATGATAGACTTCACTTGTGTGAGTCTCACGTATGATGATGGATCCGTATTCATGAGCGGGCTATGTGCCTTGCAGTGTGGATCAACTGTCGGGGGTTAGCTACCATGATTATGTGTACCGACGGGGATCGACATTCGTTGTCGATCAACATGGAGCTCTTGCTTTGTGCAATCTCGCTTATGATGAAGTGAAACGTAATGAAAGAATAAAAGATAATGAACGTGCTTAATATGACACAAGTAACGTTTTGTAGTATGATGTACGCGTGTTCATTATATGGAGGATAAAGCTTATATTTTCTTATTTATATAAAACTAGAATTCACTCAGCAAAGCTGACTTTTATGCATAATAGTGGACAGGTAAGCGCTGATGCTGAGGATGGCACCACGAAGCTACTTGGGGAGCTATGGATGGCATTCCTGTTTATGAAATCTTTATTGTAATATTAAGAACAAGTAATATGTTTTGTTTACCATTAAAAGACAAATGTATGAGAACGATATGGTTTTTAAGTATTAAATGAATGTTTAATTATTTCCGCTGCAATGTTTGGCTACTGAACTGATTTTATGCTATGGTTAACCAACTGTGAGGCTTCCCGGGAACGGGGCCTTACACAGTCGGACTTATGTTTTTCCCTCGCAAGACATTTAGGACTTACATGCCCAGTCGGACTTACATGCCCTATCTTTTGATTTTTCCTCCTGTGTCATAATATATTCTTAAAAATGAAAATATTTACATATAGTATGTATGTCTATGACATATTTTTAATTAACATGCTAATTGGCATCTTTTATTCCTATATTGTCTTTTTGGCATATTTTTGCTTATTTTGTATATTTTTCTCTTTTGTATTTTGATTTTTATTTTGAATACTTTGTTTATCCCTTTGATTTGATACATATATATTATCTGATATATTGTGAATCAGAAAGCAACTGGGTTGAGTATGACAAGATTGTTACTCTCAGTCTGTGTTAGCATGGAGTCAGTATATTTACAAAACATTGATGAGTTCCCCACTTTTGTCATAGGGAATTTAACTTTTAGTGTATCACAAAGCATAGTGCTTTTCATCCTTGTTCATCCTGCCTATCAACATATCAAACATAATCCAAGTTAGTTTCTTGTATGCCTTTGCATGTAACAATACAAAATCAAAAAATGTACTATCATTTCCTACATACACTTGAAAATTTAAATTTTCTAATTTTTTTAAATTTTTCTTTTTCTTTTTTGTTTTTCAAAATTACTCTCCCTAAGAACAAACACTAACTTTTTTTGTTATCTTTTTAAAATTTTCTCCCCCTAAAATTGTGATTTTCTAAAGAAAATTACTACTTTAACCAACAAAAAGCAAAATAATTTTATAAAGGGTGTAAGCATAACAGTTAACTGAAGTTAATCATTCCCAATGATTGAACAAGAAAATCAAATCAGGAATGATCAAACGCTTTATTAAACAAATTTGCAATGTTGTCATCGGAAGAAACTAATTCCAAATGGATAAGCTTTCTTTCAAAACAGTCACGGATAAAATGCATTCGGATGTCGATGTATTCTGTAGATCAAACCCGGATTCTAGGGTTTTGGGTTTTGAAAAGTTTCAAAGAAACACCTAAAGGTCAAATTTTTACGTATGAAAACGTGTAAAAAGGTTAGATATGGCCTCATGGATGGTAAACCAAGGATTTGGACATAAAAAGTTAAGATTTTGGGTTAAAAACGGGCTGGTTCTTAGTTTTCGTTTGTCCAGCGAAACTGTGCCTCGATCCAGCGAACTGAGTATTCATCCAGCGAAACTGTGTGTGCATCCAGCGAAACTAGGAGATTTCTAGCGAAACTACAGTTTCGCTGGTGCGAAATTATAGTTTCGTCGGTAAGTTCACTAGTGCTTAGGTTGACCTATAGATTTAGCGAAACTAGGAAATTCCAATGAAAGTTGGGCGCTCATGGCAGCGAATCTGTCCAGCGAAACTGGCAGAAGTGCTACCCAGCGAAACTGGTAGCGAAACTGCCAGCGAAACTGGCAGCGAAACTACCAGCGAAACTGGCAGCGAAAATATGAAGAAAATGACGTTTTTGTGTATTAACTTTCGTGCAGCTCGTGTATTCAGGCTATAGCTTAAGTGACCTAGAATTTAAGCTATTTGGATAAGTTCAGGTGAGTTCTAGACCCCCTTATTTAAACGTTTTTCCATGTTTTTGGGGCTATTATGCATAGTAAACATAAGGTTTTCAAGGTAAGGATTTCAAGGTGTTTTAACAAGAAAATACATTTTTCTAAAGTAAAATGTGACATTTAAATAGCTCAAAATAATTTTCGGGCGCGCTGACCTGGCAGCCCGGCCCCAGCCAGGGGCGTTGCCCCTTGGACCCCACTAGGGGCTGCTGCATCTAGGACCCCGCTGTCAAGGGCTGCCGCCCCCGAACCCCCGCTGTCCCGCGGAGGGTCGGTTACGTGTTATGTGACTAGTACTTGGTATGTTGTGTACTTAATAAGTTACGTATTATATATTAAGTGAAAGATAATATTAATGAGAAGTGGAACTTAACGAATGTTACCCCGGGCCTGTTTGATGATGAAAAGTCATGCAAGCACTATGATAGACTTCACTTGTGTGAGTCTCACGTATGATGATGGATCCGTATTCATGAGCGGGCTATGTGCCTTGCAGTGTGGATCAACTGTCGAGGGTTAGCTACCATGATTATGTGTACCGACGGGGATCGATATTCGTTGTCGATCAACATGGAGCTCTTGCTTTGTGCAATCTCGCTTATGATGAAGTGAAACGTAATGAAAAAATAAAAGATAATGAACATGCTTAATATGACACAAGTAATGTTTTGTAGTATGATGTATGCGTGTTCATTATATGGAGGATAAAGCTTATATTTTCTTATTTATATAAAACTAGAATTCACTCAGCAAAGCTGACTTTTATGCATAATAGTGGATAGGTAAGCGCTGATGCTGAGGATGGCGCCACGAAGCTACTTGGGGAGCTATGGATGGCATTCCTGTTTATGAAATCTTTATTGTAATATTAAGAACAAGTAATATGTTTTGTTTACCATTAAAAGACAAATGTATGAGAACGATATGGTTTTTAAGTATTAAATGAATGTTTAATTATTTCCGCTGCAATGTTTGGTTACTGAACTGATTTTATGCTATGGTTAACCAACTGTGAGGCTTCCCGGGAACGGGGCCTTACACAGTCGGACTTATGTTTTACCCTCGCAAGACATTTAGGACTTATATGCCCAGTCAGACTTACATGCCCTATCTTTTGATTTTTCCTCCTGTGTCATAATATATTCTTAAAAATGAAAATATTTACATATAGTATGTATGTCTATGACATATTTTTAATTAACATGCTAATTGGCATCTTTTATTCCTATATTGTCTTTTTGGCATATTTTTGCTTATTTTGTATATTTTTCTCTTTTGTATTTTGATTTTTATTTTGAATACTTTGTTTATCCTTTTGATTTGATACATATATATTATCTGATATATTGTGAATTAGAAAGCAAATGGGTTGAGTATGACAAGATTGTTACTCTCAGTCTGTGTTAGCATGGAGTCAGTATATTTACAAAACATTGATGAGTTCCCCACTTTTGTCATAGGGAATTTAACTTTTAGTGTATCACAGAGCATAGTGCTTTTCATCCTTGTTCATCCTGCCTATCAACATATCAAACATAATCCGAGTTAGTTTCTTGTATGCCTTTGCATGTAACAATACAAAATCAAAAAATGTACTATCATTTCCTACATACACTTGAAAATTTAAATTTTCTAATTTTTTTAAAATTTTTCTTTTTCTTTTTTGTTTTTCAAAATTACTCTCCCTAAGAACAAACACTAACTTTTTTTTGTTATCTTTTTAAAATTTTCTCCCCCTAAAATTGTGATTTTCTAAAGAAAATTACTACTTTAACCAACAAAAAGCAAAATAATTTTATAAAGGGTGTAAGCATAACAGTTAACTGAAGTTAATCATTCCCAATGATTGAACAAGAAAATCAAATCAGGAATGATCAAACGCTTTATTAAACAAATTTGCAATGTTGTCATCGGAAGAAACTAATTCCAAATGGATAAGCTTTCTTTCAAAACAGTCACGGATAAAATGCATTCGGATGTCGATGTATTTTGTCTTTGAGTGTTGAATTGGATTCTTCACTATGTTTAACACTGCAGGATTATCACACAAAATTTTAGTGTCATAAAGATTAAGGCCATAATCAAGTAATTGTTGCTGAATCCAAATAATTTGTGAACAACAACTTGATGCAGCCACATATTCAGCCTCTATAGTGGAAGTGGACACAGTCTACTGCTTCTTGCATTGCCATGAGATCAACCTATTACCAAGAAATTGACATCCACCAGTAGTTGATTTTCTATCCAAGTTACATCCTGCATAATCACTGTCAATATAAGCAAATAAATTGATGTCGGAGTTTTTAGGATACCAAAGACCAATTGTTGGTTGACCCTTGTAATACTTGAAAATCTCCTTGACAGCTTTCATGTGAGATTCCTTTGGATTACTTTGATAACATGCAAACTGACAAACAGGAAACATGATTTCCGGTCTGCTTGCAGTAAGATACATCAGAGAGCCGATCATTGATTGATACATATGTTGATCAACATCTTCTCTGGTGAGATCTGGAGTCAAAGTGGGACGAGAAGACATAGGAGTAGGAGCAATCTTGGAGTCTTGAAATTTATACTTATCAAGGATAGTTTGAATATACTTTTCTTGATGAATCAAAATTCCCCTATCATCCTGTTTCACTTGCATGCCTAAGAAGAACGATATTTCTCCAAGAGAGCTCATCTCGAATTTCTTCTTCATGACCGCTTCAAATTCATTGCACATGTCATCATTTGTAGATCCAAAAATAATGTCGTCGACATAAACTTGAACAAGAATCAGATTATCATCAGTCTTTCTTATGCATAATGTTTGATCAATAGCAACTCTTATATAACCATTTGCAAGCAAATGTTCAGTAAGAGTGGCATACTAAGCACGTGGTGCTTGATGTAAACCATAAAGTGCTTTGTCTAACTTATAAACATAGTCAGGATGATCTGGATCTTCCTAACCTAGTGGTTAGTGCAGTAGGTTTCCTCTTTCATTTCACCATACAAAAAGGCAGTTTTGACGTCCATCTGATATACTTTAAAGTTCTTGTATGAAGCAAACACAAGAAATATTTGTATAGCTTTAAGTCTTGCAACCGGAGCACATACTTCATCATAATCAAGCCCTTCAACATGATACAATCCTTGTACAACAAGTCCGGCCTTGTTGCGAACAATCACATCTTTCTTATCCGTTTTATTCATAAATATCCATTTTGTTCCGATTGGCAATTTACCTTTTGGTAGTTCACACAGATGCCAAACATTAAGCTTCTTGAATTGCATCAGTTCATCTTGCATTACCTCTACCACACTATTTTCTTTCAATGCCATTTCAACATTCTTTAGCACTATTTGTGAAATAAAACAAGAATATAAGCATATATTGATTTCTCCAGAACGACTTTGAGTCTGAACGCCTTGTGATAATGGACCAATAATGGTTTTAGTTGGATAATCTTTATGAATTCTCAGCTGAGGAATGATATCTTCAGATATAACTTCATCTAGGTTAGACATATGACCCACTGGTTCTTCAACAATATTTTCTCCTTCAGGATGATGCACTATATCTTCCTCTTGATGACAATCTTCAGCAGTAGATAAATCATCAAATGCAACTTGTATAACCTTAATTTGATCATCTTGTTAGAAGAAAAACTCTGATCAGACACTTGTGGTTCATGCTCAATAACAGGTCAGTCTGTATAACATTAGATTCATACTCCTGTGAAGCAACTGTGCTTGATATAGAAGCAGGTAAATCTAGAAAAATCATTAGTAATGACTAAACAGTATGCACAGCGTCCTAAACTCAAAACAATCACTGGACCAAACAAATCCATGTGTAAAAGTTGTAACATAGAGTCTATTTTTGTATGAGGAACTAGTTTATGAGGTAATTTATGTTGTTTTCCTTTTGAACATGGTAAACAATGTTCAATTAATTGGAATTTTTTCAAAGGTAGACCAATAACATGACTACCTCTAACCAGCTTGTTCATGTTCTTAATGTTTACATGGCCAAGACGATGATGCCATAACAATGAATCACTCTCTGAGGCTTTAGACAACAAACAAGATTTAGTTATGAATGAATGAGATCCATTCATATCAAGTAAGTATGTATCTTTGTCTCTTGGTGTTCTTAATAAAATCCACTCATCGGGTATTACAAATCCAGGTTTTAAGATGAAACATTCTTTATCAGTGAAATAGGTGGAATACTGTTTGTCACATATTTGAGATACACTTAACAAATTATGTTTTAGTTCCTCCACAAAGTTGACGTCTTCAAAACTCAATACAACATTTGACACTATACCTTTCTTTTTAATTTTACCTCCTTTATCTCCAGTAAAAACAACATATCCTCCATTATATGGTTTGATATTGTTTAACAAGGATATATTGCCAATCATGTGCCTTGACCATTCACTGTCAACATACCAAACACTGTTGATGTTGGGTCTTGGATATTCATGTACAAATGAAATGTTCATTCATTTTTTATAACACCCGGATAATTTAAATAGATGAGAAAGAAAGAATAAATGTGAATATAAGTAGGAAACATAATTTAACCCAAGTTGAGGGGTTAAAGTGTCAAAAAGGACAAAAAGTATAAAAGTTGATGCATAAAGGTGGTATGGCCGCCCATGTTGTCTGCACTCTTTTTTTCAACCGGTTTTAGAGAGAGAAAGCATAGAAGCTTTTGGGTTTTGAAGAAAGATCAAGATGAAGGCTAAATTCAAGGTAAGAATTTGAAGTTTTAAGTGTTCTTGTTGGGTTTTAGCCTCGGTTAAATGCTTATGTGTTTGTGTGATCGGGTGTGTATGTTTGGTGGATTTCTAGGTGTTTGAACTCATTGCATACTTGTTGAAGGAAGACACACTAAAAGTTGCATAGGTGAGTTCTAGAACCCCCTTTTTACATGTTTTAACTTATTTTGGGGCTGGAAATGCATGTATATATGTTTTTACAAAAGTGGGTACGTATACCCGTATGAATGTGCATGTGTGTATGCGGGTGGGGTATGATTTGGGTGATTTATGGTTAGGATGATGTTGTGTATGTGTTCCTAATGATTAGAATGTTAAAACTAAGCTTAGAACATGTTAGAATTAAATTTGGGCTCGAATTATGATAATGGTAGTTAAAGTTACTTGCCATGCACCTAAGTCCCATGCGCCTGAAACTCATGCGCCCAAATAGTATCCATGCGCCTAGAATTAGGCTGAATTTGGCTAAGTGTCCCAAACACCTAGATTGTCCATGCGCCCGGGCACTCATGCGCCTGCATAGTGCCCATGCTCCTAGAAATTTCCTAGAATGACAAAGTGTTGGGCCATGCACCCCAATAGTACTCATGCACCCAGAACTTTTCCCATGCACATGTGTTCCCATACGCCTAGAATGTCATGCACCTGCATAGTGCTCATGCGCCTAAGACCTAGAATTATTTTCTAAATTTTGGGAAAATGTAAGGTGTAGGCTTTGACCTGGGATATTCCTGAGGGTAATTTAAGTTGACTTTTGGTGATGACTGATGTGTGATATGTCATGTATGATGATGTGTGATGATGTTATGCTTATGTATGATTTGTTCTTATGTCCCTTATGCTATGATATATTGATATGTGACTTTACATGGTGTGTTTATAACCACAAACATAAAGCATTATCATTAATGAAAGAGATAAGATTCATGGTAACGAAAGCGGAACATAAAGAACGAATGAAAGAAAAGACTTGCAAGCAGAATGAAGGGAGGATCACAACTCTTTGAGAGTTGTCAGCAGAATGAAGGGAGGATCACAACTCTTTGAGAGTTGTCAGCTCAATAACATGCAATTTTAACCCATGAGAGTTCACACAGGGGGATCAGTCTAGGTGACTAAACCCATAGTATGAAACGGGATCCTTGTCACTTTACCCCGAATATGATGTGGCTTTGTGCCAGGACAGTCCGTGGCTTCATGCCTGTAAATAAGGAGGCTTTGTGCCTATAATGGTGGCTTCAGGCCATGATGGGGTAAATTTTGACAGGGTCTAGAAACAGTGAAAGGTAATAATAAAATGAACGAAACGTACGATAATGAATAAGGTTATACCTTGTTGTATGTATGATGTATGCTCATGTACGAAAGTAAAGGAAGTGTATTATGAAAAGAATATTTTCATATATAAATTTATCAATGTATTTTAACGCTTTTAAAACTAGAATCCACTCAGCAACGCTGACTTTTATGCATTTACAGTTGGCAGGTAATGTTGCTGAGGATGGCACGAGCGTCAGGCTACTTGGCGAGACAAGACTGACATTCATTTGTATTTTGATGCTATTGTTGTTTCGTAATGCAATTAAACAATACTTTTGTAACCCATGAAAAACATTGTATTGCTTAACAACAGTAGTTATACGGAAAATGAATGGCTTTTGTTAAATGTAATTTCGCTGCTTAGTTTATGAAATGTTTATTATTATATATCATTAGTGCTATGAATGACCAACTGTGAGGTGCCAGGGGAAGGGGCCTTACATGTTGGCGGGCACCTCACAGTTGGTATCAGAGCCAAAGTTTAAGAAAAATAGGTAAATATGTTCAAAACCTAAACTTAAACTAAAAATGAGACGAACGGAGGGATGCCAGCCCGAGTAGCTACGTGCGATCAGGTATGTCTTTTCTTAATGTTAACCGGTATTATGTGCGCATGCTCTTTGGTTTATATGCTCTTAGTAGACTTGGATACTGATTAAGTCGGGATAGGAAATGCTTGGGGTATGAAGAGTAAAGTAAGTGGCTAATCACAACTGGCCACTGTAAATAGGGACTTACTATATTTGACATAAACTGAGCTATTACCTTGAATGATTGTGTTAGTGTTTGAATCTTATAGCATTTAGAGGATGGCAGGACAGAAACCTTCGAAGGATTCTAGAGGCAGAGGTCGTGGTGGAAGTAGTGCTGGGCCACGTGTGACCAGGAGTAGTACTAAGGCTCCTGAGACTACCCATGAGAACCCTGAGGTTCATGGTCAGGGTGAGGAGAATGAAGATGTTAGTTTGAATGCCTCAGCTAGGGAGGCGATTGTTAATGAGGTGCACCAGGTCATGCAGACGATCTTACCGTCTGTAGTGACCGAAGTAATCAGAGCAGTAAGGAATGAAGAAAGAAAGGGGAGGGAGGATAAGAAGGGGTCATCAAGGAAGGAAAGGAAGGGAGTAGGAGAACGATCGAAGCCTAAAACAGTGTTGTCCGATGACGAAGAGGATGCTTCGTTAGGGGTGGCGACTAAGGGGTGCAATTATGGAGCATTCCAGAGGTGTAAGCCTTCTACTTTTGATGACAATGGCAATGCTCCCACCGCTCATCGCTGGGTTAGGGAGATGGAGGCGGTGTTGGAGATTAGCAAGTGTCGCGAGGACCAGAAGATGAAGTTCACTGCTCACTCCTTCGTTGACTTGGCATTATGTTGCTGGAACAGTATTTTCCAGGCCGAGGGTAGCAAGGCCTTCAGGAGGATGAGACAGGGAGAGTTAAAGAAGATGGTAATTGAGGAATTCTGTCCTCACCGGGAACTAGATAAGATTGAGAGAGAGTTCCTACTGTTTGAGGCGGGAACCATGACCCACAAGTAGTACACCACCAAGTTCCACGAGATGGCGAGGCTGGTGCTGGATCAGGTGACGTCGGTGTCGAAAAAGATCAAGAAATATGTGCAAGGATTGCCAGCAGATATTTGCAGGCACTTGATCGCTGCCCAACCAAGCACTTCTAGGTCGGCTGTGGATTTAGCTGGGAGGTTATATGATGAGAGAGAGGTGGCGGTGGTCGAGGTGAAGAAGACTGGTGGTGGTGACTAGAACTAGAATGGGAAAAGGTTTAGACTTGGTAGTTTCACTCCAAACAACAAGAGGATGAAGGTGGATGACCGTAGGATGGGGTCATCCAATTCGGGAATGAAGAAGTGTGGTAAATGTGTCAGGAAGCACATTGGTGAGTGCAAGTGGGGATTGAATGTGTGCTTCAAATATGGGAAGCCCAGTCCTGTGGCAAAGATGTGCGGGATTATACGGTGTTATAACTGTGGCGAGGAGGGCCACATGCGCAAGGACTACAAGAAGCCACGGGACGAGGGCTCGGTGATGAAGAGGAAGCCAGAGGAAGGAGGACAGAGGGCAACTGCTAGAGCCTTCATGATGATGCGGGAGGAGGCTAGAGAGGATCCCGATGTTGTGTCAGGTATGTTTCTAGTAAACCAAACTTGTGCCTCTGTGTTAATTCATTCTGGTGCTAGTAGGAGTTTTATTTCTACCACTTTCTGTAATAAGTTATCCGTTAGTAGTAGAAGTATTTATGATCCATTTGATGTAGAAACTGCTATTGGTAAGTCCACTAGAATTACTGATGTGATAGAGGATTATGCCATAGAATTAGAATGTCATAGGTTTGCCACTAAGTTACATGTGATGCCCATAGGTGGATTTGACGTAGTACTAGGGATAGATTGGTTAGCAACCTATTAACCGAACATCGTGTGTAGCAAGAAGATGATTAGACTGATAGCGCTCGACGGGAGTTCGGTGACGATATACGGTGACCAGGTTACGATGATTCCGAAGGTGATTTCGATGGCGGTGGCGGGAAGGTGCATAAGGCGTGGATGTAGTGCCTATTTGGCTTACGTGAAGGATGTGGACATGTCAACACCATAATTGTCCGATGTACCGGTGGTGTGTGACTTTCCCGATGTGTTCCCAGAAGAGCTATAAAGTGCGCCACCTGATCGGAAATCGACTTTCAGATCGACTTGGTACCAGGTGCTTAGCCTGTTGCTAGGCGCTATATCTTTGGCTCCCTCAGAGATGAAGGAATTAATGGAGCAACTGCAAGACTTGCTTGATAAGGGTTTCATCAGACCGAGTATCTCACCTTGGGGTGCTCCGGTCTTGTTCGTAAAGAAGAAGGACAGTAGCATGAGGATGTGTATCGACTACCATGAGTTGAATAAGTTGATGGTGAAGAATCGGTATCCGTTACCGAGGATTGATGACTTGTTCGATCAGCTTCAGGGTGCCAGTTGGTTTTCGAGGATAGATCTTCGATCTAGCTACATCAATTAAAGGTGAAGGAGCAAGACATTCCTAAGACAGCTTTTCGCAAGCGTTACGGACACTATGAGTTTCTCGTTATGTCTTTCGGTTTAACTAATGCGCCAGCTGCCTTTATGGATTTGATGAACCAGGTGTGTCGGCCAATGTTAGATAAATTAGTGATTGTGTTTAGTGATGATATCCTAATTTATTTGAGAAGTAAGGATGATCATGTCGGCCACATACACGAGGTATTGGAGACACTTAGGAGAGAGAAGTTGTATGCCAAATTCTCCAAGTGTGCTTTTTAGTTGCGCGAGGTACAATTATTAGGTCATGTAGTGAATGCTAAAGGAATTATGGTAGACCCTACGAAGGTTGAGGCGGTGATGCAATGGAAGAATCCAAAGACACCATCCGAGATTCGTAGCTTCTTAGGATTGGTGGGGTATTATAGGAGATTCATCCAAGATTTCTCCAAGATAGATTCTCCGTTGACTAAGTTGACCCACAAGGATGTGAAGTTTGTATGGGGTCAAGATCAAGAGAAGGATTTTGAGGAGTTAAATATGAGGCTAACGCAAGCTCCTGTCTTATCGTTACCCGACGGAAGCGAGGACTTGGTAATCTATTTGGATGCTTTTTATTCAGGGTTGGGTTGCATGTTGATGCAGCATGGAAAGGTTATAGCCTATGTATCCGACAGTTCAAAGTTCATGAGGTTAGTTATCCTACTCATGACTTGGAACTAGCAGCTGTGGTTTTTGCCTTGAAGATTTGGCGGCACTACTTATACGGGACGAAGTGCACAATCTTCACTGACCACAACAGCTTGAAGTACTTCTTCGAGCAGAAAGATTTGAACATGAGGAAGAGACAATGGTTGGAGCTCATAAAGGATTATGATTGCGAGATCCACTACCATCCGGGCATGGCCAACGTGGTGGCGGACGCCCTTAGTCGAAAGGAAAGACCCGAGCCGATTCGGGTGAAGGCATATCAGTTGATTATGACCTCTGACGTGATGACGCAGATCAAGGAGTTTCAAGATGAGGCTTTGAAAGAAGATCGTCTTCACTCTGAAAGGATGAAAGGTTTAGTCGTGGAACTGGGTGAGAACACTCTTGGTGTTAGAACCCGATTCGAACGAATGTGGATTCCTTATTATGGGGACTTATGTGGAAAGATCATGGATGAGGCTCATAAGACTGGATACTCCATTCATCTCGGTGCTACCAAGATGTACCATGATATGAAAAAGGATTATTGGGGGCCGGGTATGAAGCGTGACGTAGCAGAATATGTGAGTAAGTGTCTTATTTGTTTACAAGTTAAGGTGGAGCACCAGAAGCCGTACGGGAAAATCCAACCATTGGATATACCCGAGTGGAAGTGGAAGCATATCACCATGGACTTTATTACGAATTTACCTCATACCCAGAGAGGGTACGATGCCATATGGGTGATAATTGATCGTTTGACGAAGAGTGCTCACTTCCTACTGATCCGAGAGACGTATTCCTCCGAGAGATTAGCGGATTTATTCATCAAGGAGATTATAGCTAGTCATGGTGTACTGGTGTCTATTGTATCTGATCGTGACGCTCAGTTTACATCTATGTTTTGAAAGAGATTCCACGATGCAATGGGGATGACGCTACACATCAGCATGGCTTATCATCCTCAGATGGATGGTCAGTCAGAGAGAACCATACAGACACTTGAAGATATGCTTCGGTGTCATTGATTTTAGAGGAAGTTGGGATGACTACTTACCGTTAGCTGAGTTTTCATATAACAATAGTTATCATGCTAGCATTGGTATGCCACCATATGAGATGCTATATGGTAGGAGATGTAGGACACGAGTTTGTTGGGGTGACATTGGTCAGAAAAAGTTGGGAGATATTAAGGTTATCAAGGCTACGACTGAGAAACTAGAAAGGATCAAACCCTTTGTGAAGGCAGCTAAGGATAGACAGAAGTCGTATGCTGATAAGAGACGTAGACCGATTGAGTTCAAGGTGGGTGATAGGGTTATGTTAAAAGTCTTACCATGGAAAGGTATCATTCGGTTTAGAAAGCGGGACAAGTTGAGTCCGAGGTACATAGGGCCTTTCCGAATCATTGCTCGAGTAGGAGAGGTGGCTTATAGGTTGGAACTACCAGATGAGTTAGGTGGAATTCACCCAACATTCCATGTATCTCATCTGCGGAAGTGTTTAGCTGATGAGGATGTGGTTGTACCACTGGAGGACATTGAAGTTTATGAACAGCTCAACTATGTGGAGCAACCAGTGGTGATCATTAATCATAATGAGAAATGGTTAAGGAATAAAGTGGTTCCTCTTGTGCATGTACAGTGGAAGCACAGGAAGGAATCCGAGTCTACGTGGGAGACTAAAGAAGAGATGAGGTAGTATTACCCTCATCTGTTTGAGAAATAGTAGGTTTTGGGGACGAAATCTATATAAGGGGGGTGGACTTATAACACCCGGATAATTTTAATAGATGAGAAAGAAAGAATAAATGTGAATATAAGTAGGAAACATAATTTAACCCAAGTTGAGGGGTTAAAAGTGTCAAAAAGGACAAAAGGAAGGCTCCACTCTTCTTTTCAACCGGTTTTATAAAGAGAAAGCATAGAAGCTTTCAGGTTTTGAAGAAAGATCAAAAGGAAGGCTGAATTCAAGGTAAGAATTCAAAGTTTTAAGTGTTCTTGTTGGGTTTTAGCCTTGGTTAAATGCTTATGTGTTTGTGTGTGTGTTCAGGTGTGTGTCTTTGGTGGGTTTCTAGGTGTTTGAACTCATTGCATACGGGTTGAAGGAAGACACACTCCTCGTATAGGTGAGTTCTAGAACGCCCTTTTTACATGTTTGAACCGATTTTGGGGCTGGAAATGCATGTATATATGTTTTTACAAAAGTGGGTTTGCATACCCGTATGAATGTGCATGTGTGTATGCGGGTGGGGTATGATTTGGGTGATTTATGGTTAGGATGATGTTGTGTATGTGTTCCTAATGCTTAGAATGTTAGAACTAAGTTAGAATTAAATTGGGGCTTGAATTATGATGATGGCAGTTAAAGTTACTTGCCATGCGCCTATGTCGCATGCGCCTGAAACTCATGCGCCCAAATAGTATCCATGCGCCTAAAATTAGGTTGAATTTGGCTAAGTGTCCCAAACACCTAGATTGTCCATGCGCCCGGGCACTCATGCGCCTGCATAGTGCCAATGCGCCTTGAAATTTCCCAGAATGGCCATGCGCCCCAATAGTACTCATACGCCCAGAACTTTTCCCATGCACCTGTGTTCCCATGCACCCAGAAGGCCATGCGCCTGCATAGTGCTCATGTGCCTGCATAGTGCTCATGTGCATAAGACTTAGAATTGTTTTCTAAATTTTAGGAAAATGTAAAGTGTAGGCTTTGACCTGTGATGTTTTGGGGGGTAATGTAAGTTGACTTTTGGTGATGAATGATGTGTGATATGTCATGTATGATGATGTGTAATGATGTTATGCTTATGTATGATTTGTTCTTATGTTTCTTATGCTATGATATATTGATGTGTGACTTTACATGGTGTGTTTTTAACCATAAACATAAAGTATTATCATTAATGAAAGAGATAAGATTAATGATAACGAAAGTGCAACAAAAAGAACGAATGAAAGAAAAGGCTTCCAAGCAGAATGAAGGGAGGGTCACAACTCTTTGAGAGTTGTCAGCTCAATTGTGTGTTATAGCATGCGATTTTAACCCATGAGGGTTCACACATAGGGGGGTCAGTGTTAGTACTTGTTTAAAGATTAACATTTTGTCTTTATGTCTTTTATCATTTTATAATAGTATAGGTACTAGTCTTGTAACTAGTTAGTTCTTTTTTTAGTTTCTTGGTAGTATATATAGCTTAGACTTGTGTAGGTTAGGTAGAAGAATCTGCTACTTACACACATATTAATGGTCTTGGCTATTATCAATAAACTCTTTGAATTTTGTTGATATTGTGCTTTGATTTGATTACTTTGTTTGTGTTTCATTGAATTGTTAGCTAATATCATCACAGATCTATACATTTGATCCTATCAAATGGTATCAGAGCTGTTGGTTGAGTGATTTAAGTTTTTGTCAAACTGTGAAAACTCAAATTTCACTTGATTCTATGATTGATTAGCAACTCAATTGAAATATTGTGGTTTTCAGTTGTGTTTAATAATCATAAACATGAATTGAACCACAATTAGCAGTCAAATTCATCAAAATTCAGAGAATTAGTCGAAATTTGGTTCAAAAAGTGTTCATCTTTGTCGAACTGAAACTTGGGAAGATTCACTGATTTGTTGTTGTTAATCAAAGAAATTGAAGAAAGAAGATTGTTAATCGGCATTAAACCTACTTAATTGGAAGATTTCGATCCAATTCATTAAGTTTTGATCGATTTCAGAAAAATTGAGTTCGTTACATTCATAAGAACATAATGAATGTGACGCATGAGAGTTGAGAATCACTGAAAATTGCCAAGTGTTTAGACGTTTGACCACTATGCAGACGGTTTACCACTATGTAGGCGGTTTTCAAGCAGACGGTTTACAACTGTTAAGAAGTTTTACTACTGTTTGAGCTCAAGTAATTCCAGACGCATCATACCTGTTATGACGCATCAAAACTGTCTGAACGGTTGGAAATTCCAGACGTCTAACAACTGTTCAGACGTATTGCGACAGTTCAGACGTTTCTACTTTAGGCAGTTTGGAATTTTTTCTAAGGCAATCCCTTAGACAGTTCTTGTTCAAACTCGAAAGTTTCTCAACTATTAAGACGTTTCTTTACTGTTCAGGCGCATCTTCACTTAATACTTATATAAAGATGGTGAAATCAGAAGATTCAGAAAATAGAGTTCCTAAACTTAAAAACATAGCTGATTTCAAAAATTGGTCACTTAGATTAAAACATCATTTGAATTCCATTGACACTGATCTTTGGAAATCAATTGAAAAAGGACCATACATTCCAATAACCACTGATGAGCCTGACAGAGGTTTTGTATATACTAAAGAGTCTCAAGAACCCTACCCTGAAGATGGTTTGCAAGGAGATGATTTAAAATGGGTCAAGAATGATATCAAAGCATACTCCTTGATGTGTAAAGGACTACCTCTGGAAGTTCTTGCAAGGCTAGATGGATATCAGACTGGATATACCATGTACAAAGCCTTAAAGACCATCTGTGAAGGAGGAAAAGAGATCCAAAACCTCAAGAAACAAAAGCTGAAAAGGCAGTTAGAACTATTTCAACATTTGTTTGGTGAAACAGTAAACCAGATAATGAACAGATTTGTTCAGCTTACTACTAAGATGTCAACAACTGGCATCAAGCCTGATCTTGAAGATCAAAATCTCATACTACTCAATGCTTTACCCTCCTCATAGAAACAAACAGTAAATTTGCTAAAGCATACTGAGAAGTTCCCCATGCATTTAGATTTGCTTATTGCCAAGATAGAGTCTGTTGAAATTGATGAGAGCTCGAGGAACAATGACAGAGCAACATCAATGTCTTAATATCAGTTTGTTGCATCTCCTGCAAACTCTGTTGAAAATGCATTCATGGCAAAGAGTGAGAATGTTTCAGAAGAAGAGGGAGACTTATTTGTTGGAGCTGGATTCTTCACTGACTCATCATTCACTAGTGTTCCTGCTTATAGCTCACAGTCTCATCCTCAATCTCCTCCTAAATATCAGAGTTCAGATGTTCAAACAGAGACTCCATCAACTAACTCTACTAAATCTAGCAAAGTTAAAGATGTTATAAACATCATATTAGAGGATGAAGAGTCTAAAACTGCTTTCACTGCAGTTCATGGCTAGTTTCAAGCATATCAAGGTAGCCATTTAAGTCAATTAGATCTTGTTTTTGCAGGATTTGTTCGAGATGGATCTTGAAGATGTTGAAGAGATGGACTTAAATTGGCAGATGGTGATGATTTCATACAGAACACAAAAACACTCATATGTCAATAGGAAGTACAAGCCCAGTGCTAACAAGACTGTTGGTTTTGACAAGTCAAAGTCAAGGTGTTTTAACTGTAACAGTTATGGACACTTCTCCAGATTATGCAAAGCTCCAAGGAACAATGGAGGAAATGCTCAATCAAGTTCTGGAAATCAAAGGTTTCAACAAGCTCAGAAGACTTTCCAAAAGCCTTATCAAAGTCTTCCTATGCCTGAGCTTAAGGAGGAATCAAAATCAGCTGAAGAGCCCAAGAAAGGTCTTGTAGTCAGCATTAAAGATGTTATGATTGGAGTGCATATGCTGAACAGTTCACTAATGATCTAACCTCAAGTTTGTCTCTTGTTGCAGAAATTCAGGGCGAGGACTGGTCAGATAATAGTGATCCAAAAGTGGAAGGTGAGAATGAAGAAGATAAATATGATTGGAGTGACAAATCTGATCCTAGGGAAGATACAGATGAAGTAGCTCTAATGGCACAATCTGATCAACCCAAGGTTGACACTTCATCCTCAAAATCTGAAACCTCATCTCCCAAATTTCCCGAAATACCATCTGAAGTGATGAGAAAAACTATGCACTAAATCATGCTTCGAACATGTTGAATACTATTGAAGCTATTCATATAAAATTTGTGAGAAATTGAAACAAGAAGAGTCAATGAACAACAAATTAAAATCTGACCATAAAACAGCAGATCAAAAGATCATATCTCTTCAAACATAATGGAACAAAACAATAAAGGAATTAGAAATTGTGTCTAAACAATTGGAAGAGATGACCAAAAATCTTGAACAGGAAAAGATAGTACATGCTGCTACTCAAATGGATCTTGCTAAAGTGAAAAGTTCAACAATGATAGTTGAGAAACTGGTGAGTGAGAGTAAAGATAAACAAAAAGCAGGTTTAGGATTCACTCATGAACCTATGCCTGAATTAATAACAAAAACTTTACCAGAGAACTTTAATACACATGATCATTCTCCTAGGAATAAGGCTAAACACAAAGCCTTTCAGAACAAAAACTAGAATTCTGAGGAAGAAAAAGATAATGTGAAAGTTTTTTGTTGAAAATGATCAAGAAAAGATCAAAAATGGTCATCCAATCAAGATAAAATCTTATGAACCTAAACAGACAAAACAAAATACTTTAGATCAAATTCATTCTGTATTAGAAGAAGTGAAAGTTCAAAGCAAAGATAAAGCTAAACTTCAGGAAGGAACATCAGAAGATTCAAACCCTGTTAATCTAAAACAAAAAGATAATGAAAAAGAATCTTTATCTGAAGATGTTCAATATGAAAGTAAATCAAGTTCTTCAAAAAAAAAGAATCAAAGAAGAAGAAAGAAATCATCAAAACTAAAACTGAACAAAACAAAAGTTCAGAAAATCTGAGCAAATCAACAGATCAGGCAACTAAACTCAAACCGATAAAATTTGTGTCAGCTGGTTTGTTAAATATGAACTCTCTTCATCAAAACAAGATAAGTCCTATGAACAAATCTCACTCTGATCTGAAAACGGGTTCAGATTATAAGACTTCCGCTGTTATAAAAGATTTGTTCCTAAGGAGTTAAAGAAGGAAGTTCATAATGAAAAGATGAAAAGTAATTTGTCACAAAAGAAAAAATTGAGAAATCAAAAACAACAATTTAACGTTTTGACGAAAATTTAAAAATGAAACAAATATAGCGTCAACTTCAAAAGTTAACAAGCAGTTGTTTAGATCTCCACAAAGGTACTGCGAAATATGTGATATGAAAAATTACAATACTGTTGAGTGCTATTTCAACAAGTACTGTCACATATGTGACATGAGAAATCATTCTACAGGAGATTGTTATTTTAACAGATACTTTACTTATTGTGATGAGAAAACTCACAATACTGAAAACTGTTATTTTAGAAAGAGCTCACCTACTAGAGAATTTGCCAATTCAAACATGAGCAAAGGTTATGTTAATCCTCAGTATATGAGAAATCAAACTGATGGATTTTAACAATTAACTAACCAACCCTCTTTAGGTCTGAGATCTTTTCAAAAGAACAATTTTGTGAGGCCTAAACAAACTGAACAAGAACAATTCATACCAAGGTCTATGAGAATGACTAATAAAAATGTTGGTCATCAATACTCTTCAAAAATTGGTCACTCAAGTGGTATGAATGTTCACAAAAATAATCCAAACAATTTTCATAACAAGATTGGTAAATTCATAAAGAATAAACCTGATTTAAATAATCTTCTTTTAAACAATTTACCATTGTTGACAAATATGGAAAACCCAAGACCATATCGGCTTAGGTAGATATCTCAAGTTAATTTTCTTGTTGTGTAGGTTCGCCCGAGAAGACCACTCAATGCATGGTATGTGGATAGCGGGTGTAGCCGGCACATGACAGGCAATCCTGCCTTGTTACAAGATTTTAAGTAACGCACATCGCCTTTGGTGGTGATGCTGGTGGAAAAATAACAGGAGAAGGAATAGTGTCAAATGGGATAACAAGCTTCGACAAAGTCAACTTCTGTTCACAGTTGAACTTTAATCTTTTAAGTGTATCCCAAATATGTGATAAATCATACTCTGCTCTATTTGATGATTCTTTCTGTTATGTGTTAAAGCCAGGTTTTCAGATAAGCAAGGATTGGGTAATTGTTAAAGCTGAAAGGGATAGAGATGTATACAAGCTGGATATGTCTCAAGTCGATCCTTCAACATAAACAACTTGCCTAATTGCTAAAGCAACAAATGATGAAAGCCAGGTTTGGCATAGACGGCTCGTACATTCCAACTTCAAGAACATGAACAAGCTTGTAACAGGAAATCATGTCATTGGACTTCCATCCAAGAAGTTTGCAACGACTGATCACTTCTCAGCATGTTTGAAGAGAAAACAACACAGAGCGTCTTATAAGTCCAAGCTGATAAACTCAAATTCCAAACCTCTACAGATGTTTCACATGGACCTCTTTGGACCAACAAACATCAAGAGTATTGGAAGAAAATCATATTGTCTAGGTATCATTGATGACTATACAAGATTTTCATGGGTTTTCTTTTTACATGCTAAATCTGAAACGGCTGAATTACTAAAAGAATTTATCATTAAAATTGAAAATCAACTAGAACACAAAGTAAAAAAATAAGAAGTGATAATGGAATGGAATTCAAAAATGCTAACATTGAAATGTTTTGTACAGAGAAAGAGATAGCTCATCTGTTCAGTGCTTCCAAAACTCCTCAATAAAATAGAGTTGCTGAAAGGAAAAATAGAACAACGATTGAAGCTGCTCGTTCTAGGTTAGCCAATGCAAAGATTCCTATCACTTTCTGGGATGAAGCTATATCAACTGCATGCTTCGTTCAGAATAGAACCTTAATTGTGAAAGATAAAATGAATACTCCTTATGAGTTAATGTTTTACAGGAAACCAAATATAAATTTTCTAAAATCATTTGGTTGTCCGGTTATGATTCTTAATTCAAGTGGCCAGTTAGGAAAATTTGAAACAAAATCTGATAATGGATTTTTCGTTGAATACTCATATTTTTCAAAAGCCTATCGAGATTATAACTCTAGGACAAATATAATATTTGAAACATTCAATGTTAAATTTTTGGAAAATTCCTTTCCATCAGTTTCAAATGGTCCTGCTTGGTTATTTGATTTAGATTCACTGTCAAACTCTCTTCAATCTAACTTGTTTAATCAATCGAACTTTCTTGATTCTATAGGTAAGAAGAGCTCTAGAGGAGATCTTGGATCTTTTAGTGAGGATTATGATTCTGACAACCCAGATAATTCAAGCCCAGATTACCCATTCTTCTCATTTGTCAAGGATTCAACAATAAGATTCGATGACAAGGATTGAGCTAATAAAGCTTCAGATCATTCAGTTTCATATGATCAAGAGGGATCACAACTACTTCCTAATGATGCTAATGAGTTTGTGCAACTTGAGTCAGGAACATCATCCATCTCTGGTGATGCAGTTGATACTTGTAACGTTGATTACTTTATCAACTCACCGACTCAAGTTCTAAACTTCAATCCACATTCTTCTAGTCTGCTGCATCAGCTCTCCAACTTTAATCAAACAAATCTGGATGTTAATGTTCAAAGTGATGAAATTCCAACATCTCGTATTCACAAGAACCATCCAACATCACAGATTATTGGTCCATTGAATGAGAGAACAACAAGGAGTAAATCAGAACAAGCAAACTTGTTTTTATACTTTTGTTTTCTTTCTTAAATTGTTCCTAAAAACGTTACCGAAGCGTTAAAGGACAATGGTTGGATTGAATCCA
The DNA here is from genome assembly GCA_024085815.1 of Flaveria linearis. Classification (NCBI taxonomy): domain Eukaryota; kingdom Viridiplantae; phylum Streptophyta; class Magnoliopsida; order Asterales; family Asteraceae; genus Flaveria; species Flaveria linearis. The sequence continues at coordinate 37,579,621 of CM044010.1, read as the reverse complement.
TGCAAGAAGAATTACTTAAAATCCACAAATAAGAAGTGTGGAATTTAGTGGAATTACCTGAAGGAGAAAATGCCATAGGCACTAAATGGTTGTTTAGAAATAAAACTGATGATCGAGGGATAGTCATAAGAAACAAGGCGAGACTAGTTACACAAGGATACACATAGGAAGAAGGAATTGACTATGATGAAGTATTCGCTCCAGTTGCAAGAATCGAATCCATTCGTGTCTTTTTGGCTTATGCAGCATTCATGCAGTTTAAAGTGTATCAAATGGATGTCAAAGGTGCATTCTTGTACAGTCCAATCACTGACGATGTGTATGTGAAGCAACCTCCAGGCTTTGAGGATGCAGAATTTCCACATTGACTGTACAAGCTTAGAAAAGCTTTGTATGGACTTCATCAAACACCTAGAATCTGGTATGAGACACTATCACAACACTTGTTCCAACATGGATACACAAGAGGGAAAATCGATCCAACTTTATTCATAAAGAAAGATAATGATGATCTCTTATGTGTGTAAGTGTATGTAGATGATATCATATTTGGTTCTACTAGTCCAAAACTATGCAATGAATTTGAAGAAATCATGAAGTCTCATTTCCAGATGAGTTCTATAGGGGAAATAAATTTCTTCCTTGGACTGCAAGTTCAACAATCTGCAGATGGTATATTCATAAATCAAGAGAAGTTTGTTGACAAACTCTAGAAGAAATTCAAACTGCAAGATTGTCAGTCCATAAGAACTCCAGTTGGTGTAAACACCAAGATTGAGCTTGATCCTAAAGGAAAATCAGTAGACCAAACTTTATACAGATCTATGATTGGTTCTTTGACGTATCTTACTGCATCAAGACCAGACATAATGTATGTTGTTTGTGTCTGTTCCAGGTATCAATCAGACCCAAAAGAATCTCACTTAATTGCTGTTAAGAGGATATTCAGGTATCTCAAAGGTAAACCAGCTTTAGGGCTTTGGTATCCTTACGAGGGTAACTTTGAGTTACATGGATATAAAAATAGTGATTATGGTGAATGCTGCCAAGATAGAAAATCTATAACGGGTGGTTGTCAGTTTCTTGGTCCCTGATTAGTCTCGTGGCAATGCAAGAAACAAACGAATGTCTCTGTTTCAACTGTAGAAGCTGAGTACATAGCTGCATCAGTAGGATGTTCTCAAATTCTTTTATTGCAAAACCAACTGCCGGATTATGGGTTCAATTTTCTTAAAACACCCATTTACATTGATAACACTGTTGCTATGTTCATTACAGCTAATCCAGTTCAGCATTTAAAAAAAAATATATCGAAATTCGATATCATTTTCTCAGAGATAACTCTGAAAAAGGTTTAATCATTTTGATTCAAATTGCAACTGAAAAATAGTTGGCAGATCTATTTACTAAAGCCTTCCTACCAGGACGGTTTGAGTACTTAGTGGAGTCAACTGGTCTTATTAACCATGCGTAAACCTGGTTTCTAAGTTCTTATTTCAGTTCTTTGAATCTTATCATGATCAGAACCCTCCCTAAACCAAAAGGTTATCATAAGTGAACCTGTCAAAGTTATTTGCCTGATCGTACTTTGTGTGTGTGTTTTCTTTTATAGAAAAACAAAATACAAAAGTAGAAAACTCAAAAAAATTAAAGATAAAATATAAAACAAAAACTCCAAAAATAGAGTCTTTCTTTATTTGTTAATTCATTTTTAGGAATGAATATGTTTTTTCAACATGTGAGAAATGATAGTACATTAGTGAGATCAGTTGCATACTTCATTCGCTAATAAAGTCTGACATGATCAGATATGATGTGTAGACAATATCATGCTAGTATACTGAAAAAGTAAATTCTTATGATTTAACTAAATCTCTATGCATGTATGTGTATTCATCTAAGTACTTTTAAGTTGTATTAGCTTATCAGATTGATTGCTTGTTAAGTTACAACACTCACACCTGATGGTGATGTGATTAATCATGAGATCTGTTACAAGTATCATCTCACTTCTTTGTTATGAGTCATCATAGACCTGAAGTGCTGAGATATCCTCTGTTGTAAGTCATTACAGACCTGGATATTCTCCTTAGACGCAAAAGATGCCAATGTGCATAACCCATTCAAATGGATGGTTAGAGTTGATCAAATGGTTATCCATGATCATTCTCTATTATATCAAGAATTGAAAAAGTAAGTAAGCTGATATTTTTGTCAAAAACACTCATTTTCTGTCCTTAGATCTTGTGTCTCCTTTGCTGTGATATCACTGACCTGGAACACACTTTATCAGGATTTATTCATTGTCTATGACTATTCACATTTTATTTTATTTTAATGTGCTAATCTTCACTGATATGATCTCACTGCAGACAATGATTATATTGTAAATATTAGATTTTGATTCTGCTTTAATTTTGATTTTATGCATGTTCTTTATATGCAGGCAATTTAACAATGATAAGTGTGATCTTATTGTGTTACCTTGGGAAACTTCTATGTTTTTAAAACTTAAAGTTTAGGAGGAGTAATAAATATAAGATTTTTTCTCAAAAAATCAAAATAAAAATGTTGAATTGAAAGGATGATGCTATATATTCAAAGTATGTGTGTGGTTGATAATGTAAAATCTTGATGATGATAAATAAACCTATATAAATGTGCATATGGAAAAGCTTCTTACAAATGTTGAAAACAAGAAAATTTGTTATTTTGAGTCTAAAATGAAGGGAAAATTAATTTTAAAAATTTTAAATTAAAATAAAATGGGTTAAATGCTATAAAGTGAAAATTGAGGGTCAAAAATGTAATTTTGTGAAAAAAATTCAAAATCCTGAAAATTGGTTGAATATTAGGGCATGAATAATGCTAATAATAAAAGTGTTCGGATAAAGATGTGAAAAACAGTGTTTTGAACATAATGCGTCCAACAGTGACCATAAAGGTGTATGCTTTTAGAATTTGTACAATGCGTTCTCATAATCCCATGCGTCTAAAGAGTTGTCAACCATCTGAGAACTTAGGTAGATTTGTACAAGTGTTTAGACGGTTCTCATAAAACCATACGTCTGAATAGTTGTCAACCATCTGAGAAATCAGTCAAATTGGTTAAGTGTTAGACGGTTCATCATTCCCATGCGTCTATACAGTACAAGACGGTTTGTGTAAAATGACCTAAGTGTTGGACGTTTCTATAGATACATGTGACTGAATAGTTCTCAACCGCCTGAACAATTCTCAACCGGCTGAACATTTCAGATCCGTCTGAATAGTTTCCAAGCGGTTGAACAGTTGTCATGCGTCTAACCCCAAACGTCTAAACAGTTCTCATCCGTCTTAAATTCTACACTGTGTATATAAAGAACACTTATCATTTTTCCATTCATTCACAACTCACAGCCTCAAACACTTAAACTCTGTCGATTCATTTTCACTCATTTTAGTCAAAATCATTACTTGTTCCTGAAATATTATTATTCAAAAGTGTATATCAGTAATTTGCGAGTAAGTTCAGTGAATAATTCATTAAATTTCAAGTTTTAGACTCAAACTAGGTCAGACGGTTCTAGTCTGTTCAGACGTTTGAACCCTAAAATTTGAAAAGTTTTGAAAATGATGAATCAAACTGAATAAAAGAACTGAAATTGATCACATATTATTGATGTACACTGAATGTCGAATAGTTTTACATATGAAACTGGTGTTTTCATGAACTTTGAATTCTTGGTGTTCATCTTCGTTCAAATGAAGAAGATGAACAGTTCAAATTTGAAAATAATTTTTTTAATAAAAAGAGGACTTAATTGAAAATTAACGTTGATCAAGGTTAAGTGAATTAATATGTTTTAAAACAATAGTTCAACAAAGTGTAATTAATATGATTTTGATAGAATTTTAATTAATTCTAGAAAATGATTACTTACACTTGATGTTAAATAAAACCTAAGTGTTTTAAAACATAATAATTGATGTATATTAATTCAAAGTTTAACATAATCAAATCATTTCAAATTCATCATCATAACTTAATTTGTGTGTTTGTGTGTGCAGATGGCAAAACTAAAGTTTGAACCAAAGCATAATGTGACTGCATTCATAGATGAAGATAGTAGAGAAGTCACTGGATATGAAGAAATGATTAGATTCTTGCTAAGAACTAAATACATCTATGCAATGTGTGCAAGGCCTCTGATTCATGCAAGACTAATTAAAAGATTCTGGAGAACAACTGAAGTTGAAATAGATGAGGCTGGGAATAAAGTGGTGAGAGCATTTATCACTCATGATAGAATGCTTGAAGTCTCAGAGCAAGCCATAAGGATAGCTCTTAGACATGGAGAGAATGAAGCTGAAGATTTAGCTGGGTATACATTCAACGAGTGTAGGGATGTATTCTTACAGATAGGTCACCCTGATCTTTTCCCAAAGAAGTAATTCTATAGGGCAAGGGTGTATAACCACTAGAAATTACTTTGCTATATCTTTCAGCTGTGCATGTCCAAGAGGAGTGCTGGTTGGGATTCATTCCCTGTGGACATTGCATCACCCATCATTGCTTTAGCCACCAACAGGAGATTTAATATGGCTAAATGTATTATGAATGGATTCATCTTTAACTTAGAAAGAGGAAGGAGACATAAGTACTTAATGTATCCTAGGTTCTTCAATTGCTAATTAATGAAGATAATCCTGATCTATATGTTGATGGTGTGGAAGGTGATAAATTACAATTGGATCACATGTCTGAAGTAGTTTATAAAAGACTTATAGTTATCATGGGTTCCCCAAACATTCCACTTTTTGATTACATAAGGAATGCTGCAATGGACATTGTGGACATCAACCAACAACACTTCCACTTGACTGAAGATGAGCCTATCGATCCAAATGATCTAATTGAAGACATTGTGGATGAGATGGTTGATGATACTGATGCTGAAGATGATGATAACGAGAGTGATGATGCTACTAAGAGCTCATCAGAAGAAGATGACGATAGTGATGATGATGATGATGATAGTGCTGATGGTGCTGCTGAAACACCTCACTCAGTGAGCAGTAAAAGAACTGCTTTAGATCATGTTTCTGAGACCTATGACTTGGGTGAAGGAACATCTGCTGGTGTTATTCATGAGGAAACTATGAATGAAGCACAAGATGAAGAAGTAGATGTAAATATGCATGTTGAAACTTCTATGCATGATAAAGATTCTCAAAATCAAACATTTGACTTTGATTTTATAGAAGCAATGCTTTCAGAGCCTGTTTTTCAAGGTACAGCTCAAGAAGAAACTGAAGATATACCAGTTATTACAGCACAAAACGTGTCTATACAGACTGAAGATATCTTGGATGTGGATGAGCTTGAAAACCTAAAAGATGAAAATCTTGCTCAAGAGAAAATAATTAATGATTTGAAAGCTAATAATGAAAAGCTGAAAGAGATGAACATATCTCTTGAAAATGAAATGAATATGTTAAAGGAAGAAAATCAAAGCAAGGATGAAAAGCTTGTGGTTTTTGCTAAAGATAAAGAAGATGTCATCAAGAATTTTGAAGTGATGATAAGAGATTATGATCTTCTTGAAGAGAAATATAAGAAATTATTTGAAGAAAATGAAAGATTAAAAGAAGAGTTGAGTAAGTCAAAGGAATCTCAAAAACTAAACTCTCCAGAAATGATGGTTGTTTCTGAAATGACTCCAATTGATGTCGAAAAGATTTCTGAGATGGAGAAAGGTAAGAGAAAAATAGATGACATAGAAGATACAGTTCTACCGGAATCTTCTACGAAATTGCAAAGGATTGAAAAGGTTGGTGAGGAGGAGATGCAAGGAGAACAAGAGCAATTTATTCAAGAGAAAATTTGTGCATTAGAAGACATTGAAGAAGAATATAGTGATAACTGGTACGATGAGGTACTAGATGATGAAGACATAGATGAAGCTCAATTTGAAACAACTCTCTCTCCATTTGAGCCAGTTCAAGAACATGATGAAATTCCTCAAGAATTTGAAGATAGATATAATTATCTTGTGAGGATGAAATACAATAGGGTATTCTTGGATGGGCTGATAGTTTCTCTAATCAATGATGAATATGAGAAGTGTATAGCTGCTAAGTTAGTCACCCCAATGATCAAAATGAGATTGTCATGGAACATGGCGAATGGAATCGAGATCAGGAGAGCATAAAAATTGAAGAAGTACCCAGATCAGAGCTACACCATCCAGACCCATAAGAAATGAGTATTCCAGCTTTAAGGTCTTAGCTGCAAGCTCGAAATTATCCATGGAAGAGATTAAAAAGGCTTCAATCTGTATCATTGAGAAATCTTGTCAAAGGCTTCTAGCAAACTAAAAAGCAATCTAACAAAATGATAATTCTAGATACTGACAATCCACAGTATTTAGATATCACAAAGAGGACAAGAATTTTAAAGCCTTAAGAGATCAAACAAATGGCATAAAAGACTAGTGCTCATGAGAGTAGACAAGAGCTGATTAAGATATTCTCTAGTTCAGAAAAGCAAGTTTATAAAGTTTCCACTGAATAGAAACAAATATTTGATAGCGCCAGATCTACAGGTGACTTGGTAAGAAATGTCTTACAAAAAGGACAATCAGTTACTGAATTGTTGAATGAAATGATTGCTCCGGATTTTACAAACCAAGTCAAGATCATTGCATGGAAGTATGATGAGATTTTTGATGCATTTTTTTATTTAAAGAGTAAATGATGTTTGTGATGTGTATCATTTTTACTCTAGCATCATTAAACTTCCAGTGAAGGATTTGAAAGAATTAAACAAACTTCCTCTGATTAATCTGTCTGGATCCAAATGAGGTGATATGTTTGTAGAGATTTTGAGGAGAGGATTAGAAAGAGCAAGTAGTTTCCTTCAAACTCGATGTGATCAGGAAGATAAGGAATACTTTTCTATGCTAAAGAAGAATAAAAAGATAAAGGGGTTACATCTGAAGAAGAACATTTTATAGTTGAATTTTGTGACCAATATTTTGAAAAGGTTACAACCCCAGGATTAAAAGTGATAGATGGCACCCAAAAGTCCAAACCGATTCTTAGGTGGTTCTATAATACAGAGATTTTTGAGCTTAAACTGGTCCGTAATCTCGAACACTTGGATGAGGACATGATTACACTATTTGGTGATTTTGAACTCAAACTGCTTCATCCAAGTTATATTTTGTTTCAATCAGTACAAAAATTTGAGAAGGTGTCTCCAGATGTCACTGAGCAAGATAAGAAATATTTCTTTCCATCATTAACGTGATGAATGCTGCCATGGAAAAAATATCTCTGCGAAAAGCCCTTGCATATGCCAATATTGTGAAGAAAGACATAAAGGATATAGAGTTCATGCGTATCTCAAGAAAAGGTGTATTGGAAGTATACTCGAAGGAAAGCCCAAAACCTATAGAGTTATATGCCAATATCAACAACACTAGACTATCAAAAGAGACTTTGGAAGGAATGAGTCAAATGGAGATCAAAACAAATGATTCACAATCTGAAAAGTGAATTCTTGCAGGTAAATTCAAGTTAGCAATTGCAAATGCTTTGAAGGATCAAGAGTTATTCTAAAAGAAGCCGATGTTTAAAGTCAAAGAAGAACCAGAATACTTCTTTGAAGATTAAAAGGATGAATGTGCAGGTCAAGAGAGGATAGAAGAATGGAGATTAGAAGAATGGACCAGACAAAGACTGTAGACCAATGAAGATAAGAGGATAAAAGAAGAAAAAGACAACTAAAAGGCTGAAGACTGGAGATTTTGAAGACCGAAGACAATGTCAATGCTAGGGGGAGTATTGTCAGTACTTCTTTAAAGATTAAGATTTTGTCTTTATATGTCGTTTTATCATTTTGTAATAGTATAGGGAATAGTCTTGTAATTAGTTAGTTCCTTTTTCAGTTTATTGGTAGTATATATAGCTTAGACTTATGTAGGTTAGGTAGACGAATCTGCTACTTACGCACATTGTAATTGTCTTGGCTATTATCAATAAACTCTTTGAATTTTGTTGATATTGTGCTTTGATTTGATTACTTTGTTTGTGTTTTATTGAATTGTTAGCTAATATCATCACAGATCTATACATTTGATCCTATCAATCAGTCTAGATGACTGAACCCATAGTACGAAACAGGATCCTTGTCACTTAACCCCGAAGATGATGTGGCTTTGTTCCAGGACAGTCTGTGGCTTCGTGCCAGTAAATGAGGAGGCTTTGTGCCCGGAATGGTGACTTCGGGCCACGATGGGGTAAAGCTTGACAGGATCTAGAAACAGTGAAAGATAATAAAGTGCGAAACGAATGAAACGTACAATAATGAAAAGGTATACCTTATTGTATGTACGATGTATGCTCATGTATAAAAGTAAAGGAAGTGTTTTGTGAAAAGAATATTTTCATATATAAACTTATCAATGTATTTTAACGCTTTTAAAACTAGAACCCACTCAGCAACACTGACTTTTATGCATTTACAATTGGCAGGTAATGTTGCTGAGGATGGCACGAGGGTGAGGCTACTCGGCGAGACAAGACTGACATTCATTTGTATTTTGATGCTATTGTTGTTCCGTAATGCAATTAAAAAATCCTTTTGTAACCCATTAAAAACATTGTATTGCTTAACAACAGTAGTTATAAGAAAATGAATGGCTTTTGTTAAATGTTATTTTGGTTCTTATTTTATGAATGTTTATTATTATATATCATTAGTCTATAAATGACCAACTATGAGGTGCCTTAGGAAGGGGCCTTACATTTTTAGGAACCCATCCATAGTGACTTGAGTACATCATTTTCATCCAAATATGATACAGATTTAAGTATTATATCTCTTTTATCATTGAAGATATAATCTTTAACAATATCAGGTTCTTGTCCCTTTATTTTATTTTCCATTTTTGAATTGGTTTGACCGGAGTTGAAACCAATTTCTTAATAACACCTTGTGGAGGAATTGAATTGTCATCATTAACAGATAATGGCTTCTTTTTAGCATTTTCTTTTTTCAAATTTATAATTGGATGATCTTTTCTTTATCATAAAATGATTTCGATTGATCCAAATTTCTTTTAAATCTTGCATTAAGAAAGATTTTTTTTCAATTAGAAGCAATAGGCTTTCCATAGACATAACAACACATAGTTTGATACATATTTTGCATTCGAGTTGTTTTCTCAAACTGTTGATGATAACTTCCATAGTTATCATAGAATCTGGCTTTAGTATGTCTTTGGACAAAAGATTCCTTAACAGTTGTTGATACACGATGTCCCTAGTTTATGTACTTAAATGTCTATGTCTTTTATTTCTTACACATGTGTAATGCAAGAACTTAATGTAATGAGATATATGTGTTTGGATGTTTATTTACTATTGATTATATCATATTCTTATAGAATTTATAACACATATGAATGAACACTATATATAGGTTTGAGGTTGTTATGCATAGTTCTGAGTCAATAATGATTCAAAAATGTGTTCGACTTAGTCTTGTGGTATTCATGATAATGGACTATACTCACGGCCAGACGCACGAATGGACCATATTTATGGACCAGTCGCACGACTGTACTAGGTGACTGGATCAGTCGTATGACTAAGACATAAGATTGACTCAGTCGTACGACTGAACCTTCAGTCGTGCGTATGAATCAAACGCATGAGTCAATCGCATGACTGAACCATGTTAAGGCTCAGTCGTATGACTAAATACTGAAAACCTATAAATACCAGTTCATTCGTGGAAAAATGAACACTTTGAATATTATCATACCCTAGCCGTCTAGAGCGTTCTAGTTCGTCCATCCAACTTCAAAGTTCGTTCCTGATCGATTCCAACTAGTTCTTAACGTATGTTTAATCGTTAGATTGATCATGTTGTCGTTTTCACTGATTTGATCGCCAATCAAATAGAATTCCACGCCATTTGATTTGGTTTCACGTTTAATCTGTTAGTACTCCGTACGAAAACGGTCCTAACAAGTGGTATCAGAGCTTTGGCTCGTGATTCTTCATGGATTCTATTAGTGTTCTTGTTAAAAGAACATTTTAATTCAAAAGATTGGTGTTTTTGATTCAAAAGGTGTTTGTGAAGTGTTCCTGATTCTAAAGTTTCATAATTTTCGACGTACGACAAATTAGGGTTTGTGAAAAATCGTTTTTGGTGTCAAAGTGTCCAAAATTTCAAATTTTTCTCCACAGCAGCTTTAGTCGCATGATTAGCTCTATCGCACGACTGAATCCTAATCGTACCATTCAACCGCACGAATGGACTTAGTCGCACTGCTCATTCGCATGATTAAGCTAACCCACATGGTTGAACTCATTTGCATCCCTTAATCCCACGATTGAACTCAATCGCACGATTGAACTCAGTTGCAATCTTCAATCGAACATTTGATTCTGTCTTATACTAAATTTTTCCATGTTTGATATCATGGAAGATCAGAACACTCGTTTACTGCTGGGAAGGATTCACGTATACAGAATTTACTACTTCTGGAAAATGAGATTGGGAATCATAACAAACCACCTAAATTATTGACTTTGGATGAATACCCACAATGGAAACAACGGTTTGAAATCTATCTGATTGGTGTTGATCCGAATATATGGACATCCATTGAGACTGGTTATTCTATACCAGTTGGTGCTAATGGGGTAAAGCTGACCTTGGGTGGTATGAATGGGGGACAAAAGGTTGCACACAACATTGAGAAGAAAGCCTACGCTTTGTTGACTCAGTCAATTCCTAAAGTCTTCCATCAGTTTTCAAAACATAAACAGTCTAAGAAGTTATGGGAAGCTTTAGAGAAAATATACAATGGTTATGCAACTTGAAGGCGCTGAAGGCTAAAGCTCTTAAAAAGGAATTTGATAACTTCTCTCCAATAGGAAATGAGAGCTTAGATGACATTATTGATAGATTTTATCATTTGATGAGTGAGCTATATACTCATGGGTGACAACATCTATAGAGGATAAAGTATCAAGTTTCGCTGATGGTCTGCCGGATAAATGGGATCCATTTGTGTCTAATCTGAGACAGAATGATACTTTTGCAACTTTAGACATAAATGATTTCATCTTGAAATTAAGGGAGGAAGAACTACGTTTGAAATACAAGTAGAAGAAAGGATCTTACACTCAGAATCCTTCACTCTATAATGTTACTCCTAACCCAGTTTCATCCGGAGCACTTCTTCAGACAACTTTTGTTTCCAACACATCTGGAACCTCTCAAAGCAGCTCTTCGGGAAGTGATTCATCAGGTTCATCTAGAACCCAATATGCTATTCTTGACTCTAATTCTATCAAGCTAAAGACTGAAAATCTCGGGAATGTTACTATTTAAGTAGCAAAAGATCATATGGATCTTCTCGCTATAGTGGTACACTCTTATGATGGTTTAGTTGTAGGTAAGATCGGAAATTGTCATCTAGCCGATGAAGATTATGAGCAGGTAGATGAAACTGAGATTGAAGGAATGGACATCATGTGGGCCTTAGCCAGTGCTTTTAGAAGGGCTAAGAAGTTGTGAAGAAGACGGGGCAGAATCTGGTTGCTACCAAAGACACAACTTTTGGTTTTGATAAAACAAAAGTTACATGCTTCAACTGTGGTGAAAAGGGTCACTTCAAAAGAGAGTGTATGAAACCTAAAAAGACCGGAAATGGTAAACCTTTTTCATCGATCAACTGTCAGGACAAAGAAAAGAAGGTACCATCAACAAGTCAGGATACTAAGGCGTTGGTTCCTCAAGGAGACGAAGGACAGGAGTGGTCTTTCAGATTTATGTCTGATGGAGACGCAGATGTGGCTATGGTAGAAGATCTTGATGATGGGTCAGGAAGTGAAGGAGATAACATAGCTGAAAATGCAAATTCAGACGTTGAAGAAGCTATGGATGTCGTGGAGCATTTGGTTGAAGATGAGTTGACTGCTGACAGTATGGAATCTCCTATCATTGATGAATTTAAAGTGGCTTTTATGGCTGACACTTACAGCTCGTCATAGGTATGTTCTAAGGATGAACTGTTTGATAAACATGCTTGTGCAGAATGTAATAAATTTCATGAAAGCATAGACTTAAAATTTGCTAGGTTGTTAGATCACAATGACAGTCTGGTAAATGATTTGAAATTATTCACTGAAGCTAACCGAGTGTTAAAACATAATGAAAGCAGCTTTAAAGAACAACTTGATTTGTTAAGAAAAGAACTTAGGGAAACCGAGGTTGTTGCCTTTAATCAAGCAAATGACATTAAGTTCTATCTTTCAACAATTGAGGAAACTAAGAAAGAAAAAGCGATTTTGCAATTTGAAATTGAATCGTTAAATCAAAAACTACATAGTCTGGCTAGTTCCTCTCACATTGTTTAGAACTTAGTCAAAGAGAGAAACTATGGGGAGGGGCTTGGTTATAAAGTAGTGCCACCACCACATACGATCCTTTTGAACACAAAATGTCAACCTATAAATAATAATCCTATCAACGATCAAGTGGTGACTACTCCTCTAGTCAGTGATCCAGATTCCACAGTTCCAACGGTGCAATATGTTACTGAACAGAAGGGATCTAGTTCAGGCACTAAAGATGAAGTTGTCACTGATAATAGGGATGAAGAGAATAGCAAGGCTACTCTTGGGTTGGGCTCAAAAGTTAATATTTTAAAACCAACTCATTCTAAAACGGTTCATCATCAAAATCTCAACAAAATGAAAGTAAAAGGTAATCAAAATGTAAAATCAATAAAATTTGTCAAAGAAGGTGACAAACCTAAAGTTGAGAAGCAAAAGACAAAATTTAGTCCACCTTCTTCCCCATATAAATCATCTCTTAGACCATTTGAAAGGAGATCATGTTATAGTTGTGGAGAACAAGGACATATTTCTCAAAATTGTCCTTACTATTAGACACCAAGAAGGAAAGTTGAAATTTTTCATGATAATAAACCAAGGAATACTAAACCAAGATCGGTTACCCCTCCTAAACACTAAAGTCAACACAGAAAAGTCCCTAGTAAAGTTGTGTTAACTGAGGAAACACCTGGGGAGGAAGTTAAACCAAAAGTTCAAACAATAAACCAGTCATCTGTTTATCATAAATAGGCCTTTCACAAAACTGGTTTGTGGAAAGCTAAATCAGCAGGTGTGTCTGAAAGTGAGGACAAGCTGAGGAAGAATGTGTCTACCTCTTCTGAAGGACAGTGGGTGGAGTTTGTGATATGTGATGCCTCTGGGAAACCTAATCCGGTTAAGGCTTGGGTCCAACTCCTGAACTAATCATTTCATTCTTGTACAGGTTGTCTGCTACAGCTCTATCACTAACACCTGTATTATTGATAGTGGGGCATCCAGGCACATGACTGGGAATCTTTTTCTCCTTTTCAATGTCAAAAAATCGAAGGGGGACACGTATCTTTTGCGGGAAATAAAGGAGGTTACACAGCTCAAGGTGAAGTGGGAAATGAGAGAGTGAAGTTTGATAAAGTCAACTACGTTCAACAACTAAAGAACAATTTACTCTCAGTTTGTCAAATATGCGACAAGGGTTTCAAAGTTGTATTCGATAATAAGAGATGCTACATTCTAAAGAAGGATTATGTTATCCCTGAGGAGAAACATATAACGTTAGCTTTAAGATATAACGATCTGTATGTCTTGGATATGTCAAAAGCCACAACTGAGTCTGCTGCTCAGTGTTTCCTGTCCAAAGCCACTGAGAGGGATTCCATTTCTTGGCATAGGAGAATGGAACACATTAATCCTAGGTAGATGAATCATTTGGTTCAAAATCAACTGATTGAAGGCATAACGGTCAACAACTTTCAGCTTCTAGATTTCTGTATAGCATGCAAGAAAGGGAAAAAGAAGAAATCTCACAAATCTAAGAAAGTTCACACTATTGAGATTCCACTGGAGCTGTTGCATATGGATATGTTTGGCCCTATCAGTACTAAAAGCATTGCAGGAGATTGGTACTTATTTATGGTCACTGATGAACTCATGATTTTCCTGGGTTATGTTATTAAAGCCAAGTTAGAGGCGTTTGAATCATTCAAACATTTAATTACTACTCTGGAGTCTCTGTATAAGCTAAAAGTGAGGAGGAAATACATTCAGACAACGGGACAGAATTCAAGAATCAGTGGATGGAGGCATTCTATCGAGAGAAAGGGATTATTCATCAATTCTCTTCTACTTACACTCCATAGATGAATGGAGTTGCTGAACACAAAAATCAAAGCTTGATTGAAACTACGAGGACAATGTTGGTAGATTTGAAGCTGTCGATTCAATTTTGGAATGAAGAAGTGGCTAATGCATGCTACACACTCAATCGGGTCTTAGTGTTTAAACGTCATAGTAAAACTTGTTATGAGTTTCTCCAAAAGCATAAACCGAATCTGGAGTATCTAGAACCATTTGGAGCTCCTTGCATGCTATTAAAGAAGACTCAGACTAGAAAGTTTAGTGAGAATACAGAGGAAGGCATCTTCCTTGGATAGAATATACAGACAAACGGGTTATAACAACTCTACTGGTCAAGTTGAAGTGTGGTGCAACGTTGATGTTCAAAGATACACCACCCCACTTGCTGGAAAGGTCCATCATTCTTCTTTAATTACGATGGATTTTTCAAGTCCTTCAATCTTCCTCCTGCGTCTTCTGATGATGAAGTGGTTGCTTGAATAATGTATGACGTCTTGAACACTCCTAATCTAGACTCGAGCACTACTACTCAAATCGATGGTGCTTCTGGGTCGTCAGGGGCAGATCTAGAGGGAAGTGACAGTTTGTCAGATGATGAGGAGATTGATAATGAAAATATGAGCAATGAGGAACTGTCAGCCCAGATGAAAGTACACCAGCCATAGATGAACCAGTGATTCCTAACCTTGATAATGAAGTGGTTGTTCCTACACTCCAGTGACAAGGATTAGTGTAATCATCCCCAGACAAATTATAGGGGACCTTCTCTCAGGTGTTCAGACAAGAAATCAGCTTTACACAGCTGACTATGCTACAGTGATGGAAAAGAGATACATACATGATGGGGCATATAAGTGTTTTGTTTCTTAAGTCGAGCCCAAGTATGTAAGTGATGCCTTGAAAGATGAGGCATGGGTAAATGCGATGCAAAGAGAACTTCTACAGTTTAAGAAGCTCGGAGTTTGGACACTAGTGGACAGACCCAAGGGTGCAAAGGTAATTGGTACAAAATGGGTTCTTCATTGCAAGAAAGATGATCAGGGGGTCATCATCAGAAACAAGGCACAGTTAGTAGTTCAAGGATTCATACAAGTTGAAGGCATGGACTACAATGAGGTATTTGCACCAGTGGCTAAGATGGAAGCAATTAGGATCTTCCTAGTCTACGCTGAAGGGTTTGTTAGAACACTAAAACATAGTTTAACCTTTTAAACTTTTCAGAAAAACGCAGCCGATGTAAAGGATTATAACAAGTTTATAATCTGAAAATTTCATGTTCTAAATGTGGTTTTAAGATGAAAACAAAAACCCATATCAATAGGATCTTAAATATATGAATGGAACAAGCTATGAACTTATAAAATGTACATAAAATCACAGCTTGTATAAGCTGTGATATCTACCTTTTCAGCAGCAAATTTCGACCAAAAAGGGGTAGATGATGCTTCAAATCCGACCAAGACTTCAAGGAGGAGTCCTCAAGTGCTTATACCCCAAGCCTTGTGAAGCACACACCACTCTTGCTAGGGAGAGATCACCAAATCAAGCCAAAAATCACCTCAAATGCTGCTGCCGAGTCCGAGAATGAAGAGGGAGTTTGAGAGAGATTTTGTCTTGCAAAAAATTGCATGTGTTGTGATTTGTGTGTGAGATGAAAGACTAGTTAAGGCTTGCCACTTTCAAGAAACAATGGTCCAATAATAAAAGACCAAGGGGGCGGCCATTGTGTTTAAAATTTTAAGAGTTCCCTCTTAAAATTATAACACATTATATTAGTCAACAAGCCTTTTAACTAGAAATTTATACAAGTAACCTTTTAATTGTATAAACTAATTAATCCCACTACTTATTTGTAATGTCATCTAACTTATATAAATAACATTACAAATAATAACTTTGAACAAAATATCCTAATAAATTGTTCTATTTCACATGCAACCAACCCATTTTCTAAATTGGTGAAAATATTTAATTGCATGATCATATCATCAATTAAATATTAATTGGTGTTTGCTAAGCTTGTTATTGGGTATAACCCGACTTGGATCATAACGTACTAACCACATCAATATTCTAAGTGTCTTGGGCACACAGAATCCTACAATCTCCCACTTGCCCAAGATTCATAGAAGATTGATGCCTACCGCCTAACAACGGTTTACTACCCTTAATACGCATGACTTATAGCCATTCAATAACATCATCCCCTTCAAGTACCCTACTTGAAATGATTTAGGTGAATCGATCATCTATCCTTTGTTACAGATGTCATGTTAAATCCAAGGACACAGAATGATCATTCCTTGTTGATTTAACTTAATCAGGCCTTAGACATCTAACTCTCAACGAATAAGAGGAACAAATTCCATCTTGACTACATACGTTCTCACAAGCACCTCGTGTTATACCTGAACATATCCTTATGTACTGTCCACTATTTCAGGACAGTGAAGAATAGGCTCAAAGTATAATACTTGGTGAATATCAAAACCCAATATGTATCTCAGGTCGGAGGATACCAAATGATATTCGCCTTTACTCAAATTACTTATGATCAATCAATAAGATTCCATGTAGTAAAATTTGAGATGCGGGTTAGTCCAATATTTGTATCCCACAAATATCTATGAACCTTGGTAGCAACCATTGCTCTATATTCATCCTTATGAATATCAACCAATCCAAGCTCATAATAGTCTTACCTTCAAACTTGTTCCCACAAGTGTGAACGACTACGGATATTTAGAGTAAACATTTTACTCATGGATTAAACATGCTTAATTGGAACATTAATTGAAACATTATAACCAAATAATTTTATTCAAGTAATAAAAGGTTCCATATCCAAATACAAAATATACATATCAAATCCAATCACTAGAATATCGAAGTCCCATGGCACAAGTATGACCTTCATGCTTTGCCTTTTCAAGGAGCTTCGTGAGAGGATCCGCAACGTTTTGATCCGTGTGAACTTTGCGAATACATATCTTTCCCTTTTCAACTTCATCTCGTATGTAGTTGAATCTCCACTCAATGTGCCTAGTCTTTTGATGAGCACGGGGTTCCTTGATTTGTGCAATCGCACCCTCGTTATCACAAAAGATCTCTAGGGGGTCCTGAATGGAAGGGACTACCCCTAGATCGGCAATGAATTTCTTCAACCATGCAGCTTCTTGAGCTGCCAATGAGGCGGCGACGTATTCTGATTCTGTAGTGATAGAGCCACCACATCCTGCTTGGAGCTCTTCCAAGAAACCGCTCCTCCATTCAGAATGAAAATGTATCCCGATTGTGACCGAGAATCATCACGATCGGTTTGGAAACTCGCATCCGTGTAACCTTTTACAACGAGTTCCTCGTCACCAGATCCATAGATTAGGAACATATCTCTTGTCCTCCTTAGGTACTTAAGTATATTCTTAACAGCCATCCAATGACTGTTTCCAGGATTCTGCTGGTAACGGCTTGTCATGCTTAAGGCGCATGACACATCCGGTCGAGTGCATATCATTGCATACATGATGGATCCTATAGCAGATGCGTATGGGATTGCCTTCATGCTATCTTGCTCATCCTTTGAGCTTGGACATTGAGTTGTACTCAATATCGTTCCTCTTTGAATAGGTACTGTACCTTTCTTAGAGTTTTCCATCTTGAACCTTTTCAAGATCTTATCAATGTATGCACTTTGATTCAAACCAATCAACCGCCTTGATCTATCCCTATAGATCTTTATTCCCAGAATATAGGCGGCTTCACCAAGATCCTTGATGGAAAAACAATTTCCAAGCCAGGTTTTTACACCTTCCAAGGTTGGAATGTCATTTCCAAATAGTAGTATGTCATCAACATACAATACTAGGAAGGTTATAGTGCTCCCACTAGCCTTCTTATACACACAAGCCTCATCAGCGTTTTTGATGAAGCCAAATTTCTTGACCTCCTCATCAAAACGATGGTTCCAGCTTCTCGATGCTTGTTTCAATCCATAGATTGATTTCTTTAACTTGCATACTTTATTAGGATGTTTTGGATCGACAAAACCTTCAGGCTAAACCATATAGACATCTTCCTCAAGATATCCATTTAGGAAAGCGGTTTTGACATCCATTTGCCAAATCTCATAATCATAATGAGCAGCTATGGCAAACAATATCCTTATAGACTTTACCATCACAACAGGTGAGAAGGTTTCATCATAATCAACCCCTTGAGTTTGAGTGAAACCCTTTGCCACAAGCCTAGCTTTATAAGTATCCAAGTTTCCATGCATATCGGTTTCTTCTTGAAAACCCACTTACTTCCAACTACCTTGGAATTAAGAGGTGGTACAACAAGTTCCCAAACTTGGTTGTCATACATGGATTGCATCTCAACGTTCATGGCTTGTAGCCATTTGTCACAATCCGTATTGGACATTGCATTATGGTATGTGGTTGGTTCATCAGAATCTACCAGATAGCATCCATCCATGAAAAATCCATATCTTTCAGGTGGATTACTAGTTCTACCACTTCTGCGAACGTCTTGTGTGTATTGATCAACCCCTTGATCTTCCTCAACATCCTCATCTTGAGTGCTAGTTTCAACCAAACATGTATCAGGTTGTGGTTCTTGATCCTCTTCAAGATCCACTGTTCTACTACCAGCTCCTTCCATAAGGAACTTAGCTTCTAAGAACTCACCCTTTCTGGCAACAAACACCTTTTGTTCCAGTGGATCGTAGAAATAATAACCCATAGAATCTCTAGGATATCCAACAAAGATACACTTGGTGGATCGGACTTCCAATTTGTTTGGGGTGGGAGTCTTAACATAAGCCTCACATCCCCAAACCCTTAAGTATGATAGGGATGGAACTCTTCCATGCCATATCTCAAAGGTGTCCTTTCCACCTTTTTGGTTGGGGCCATATTTAGAATACGGGCCGTGGAGAGCAAAGCGAAACCCCAAAATGATAGAGGTAATGTGCTTCTAGCCATCATAGATCGAATCATATCCAATAAGGTTCGATTCCTCCTCTCAGACACACCATTATGTTGTGGTGTTCCAGGTGGAGTGAGTGTGAGTAAGATGATCTTGAAAAGCATCACTTAGGAGACAATCCCACAACTCCTAAGATGATCTTGAAAAGCATCACTTAGGTATTCACCTCCTCTATCGGTACGGAGAATTTTAGTTGACTTATCGAGTTGATTTTCTACTTCATTCTTGAAGATTTTGAACATTTCAAAAGCTTCATCTTTGTGCCTTAATAAGTACACATACCCATAGCGACTATAGTCGTCGGTAAAGGTAATGAAGTATCTTTCACCATTCCTAGTCATTGGCTTAAAAGGACCACATACATCCGAATGTATGATTCCTAATAAATCTTTTGCCCTTTCAGTAGTTCCATTAAAGGGCGCCTTAGTCATCTTGCCTTGTAAACAAGATTCACAAACATCAAATGAATCACATTCATTTGTTTTTAAAAGACCATTCTTTTGAAGTGTTTGTAAACGTTTCTTGTTTATATGACCAAGACGACAATGCCAAAGATAGGTATCACTCAAGTCCAACTTGAGTTTCTTGGTGTTTGCTTGGTACAATGAACTATTTAAAGTATTTTCATGAACCAATTCATAAATACCATTAATTGGTATAGCTTTAAAATAGAACATACCATTTAAAGAAACATGAATATCATTTTCAATAAAAGATAATACATAATCATAATGTCTTAATTGAGATACAGAAATAATGTTCCTAGTCAAACTAGGAGCATACAAAACATTCTTCAAATAACTTCCAAACCATTTGGAAGTCTTAGGATGTAGTCCCCACGAGCTTCAACTAAGACTTTAGTTCCATTGCCCATGAAGAGGCTAACATCCCCTTTCTTGAAGTCCCTACTTCTTGTGAACCCCTGCAACAAATTGTAAATATGAGTTCCATATCCGGTATCCAATACCCATGTGTTTGAAGATGTAATGTTAAGATCAATATGAATCATGTATATTGTACCTGAGGTCTGCCCGGCATCCCTCTTGGCTTTCAACTCTTGGAGATGGACAGGACAATTCCTTGCCCAATGTCCTATCTCCCCACACTTGAAGCATGGGTCATTTGTAGCAACCTTTTGCTTCTTCTCTTGTGGTTTGGGTGGTACCCTTACCACCCCTTTCCCCTTTCCCCACGCAGGTCCCTTACCCTTGGCAACCTTTGCCTTGGGTGCGGGATGAGGCCTTTTGTTGTTCCCACCTTCATTGATGGTGAGAACGGGTAAAACCCTTTTACCCATGGCCGCCTCAGCCATTTTGAGCATTGAGTGAAGTTCACCAATGCTTTTGTCCCATGCATTCATGTTGTAGTTCAACACGAATGTCTCGAACTTCTTGGTTAGGCCATTTAGGATCAAATCCGTGGCCAATTCCTTCGAGACGGGGCAGTTTAGCCTCTCGAGGCGGTCAATATGACTTTTCATCTTAAGTACATAAGATGAAACAGATTGGTTGTCGTCCATACGACATGCATGGAGCGCTCGAACCGTTTCGAACCGCTCAACCCTTGCTTGCTGTTGGAACGTTTCCTTCAGCTGGGTTATCATGTCGTAAGCTCCGTGATGTTCATACTCCTTTTGAAGATCCGGAGTCATGCTCGCTAGCATGAGACAAGACACTTGGACGGAGTCCTCAGTGTATTTCAGCCAATCATTAAAGGCCTCCTCATCATCCTCGTTAGGTTGATCGGGGATAGGGTCGTCTAAAACATATGATCTTCTCTCTTGCTTGAGAACAATTCTCAAGTTTTGATACCAATCAATAAAGTTGTTATGATTTAGACGTTCCTTTTGGAGGATCGCTCGTAGTGATTGGTTTGACGCGGACGAGTTATCGTGATTTTCATTATTGGTGGCCATCTACAAAATTTAACAAAGATCAATTTTAGTATTTTCGATATTGCTTATTTTAATATTTAATGCCTTTTAAGGTCAATTTTATATTAAAATCTAGAACCCAACATTACATTTAAATTGTGGTTAGGTGACCTTTATCCCACTATTTAAATTAATAAGGTGGTCAACGATTGACGATTGCAACCATTTGCAACTTCTAGAGGTATGGGATCGACTTTTAAACATCATATGCAAAGTCGGCATGTTAATCCCATCAACACCTATTTGGAAACCATATTTTAGGTGATCCATTCGACATGGTTTGCAAATCAAGTTACCCTACTTGCACACACATGTGAGTTTACCAACATAGGTGGTTAGGTGACCTTTATCCCACCAATGTGGTATTCCCACCTTAAGTCACAAGTTCCCTCAAAATGGTTAGGTGACCTTTATCCCATTTAGAGTTTACAAATGACTTAAGTGTTGTGCAAAAGGATGGTGTTAAACTTGTTTGTTAAATGTTTAGAGGTTTCATAATTCTAGTTTAGAAAACTCTATGTACTTGTAATTGCATGCTTTCAAATACAAGGTACCCTATGGTTCTTTGATTAAAACCCATTTTAATCTTTTAAAATCATTAAACCATTTTAATGACCTTATATAAACTTTTAGAACCATCAATTTTCAGCTTGTTAAGATGTTAATGAGTTTGTTATTCATGTCAAAATATCAACCATTCAAACAAACAACAAACATTTAAACAAGCATAAACATTAACAATCATATGTGCATAACCATAGCCCTTATGTTGACAACACTTGTTTGCCATCACAAGTGTTGTCTTTTGGTCTTTCTAAGGGTCAAACATATCATAAAGGTTCCAAGAACCTCCCACTAGAAACCGCATCCAAATGCTCCATGTTTCTTGTGTCTTTGTGTCCATCTTTGGGTCTTGATCTTGTACATCTTCCTTTTACAAAATTGTATCCTAATACATTTTTTCTAGTAAAGGAAATGAACCTAATCTATTAATTACAAACCCAAATGAATGAATAATTACAACCCAAATGATAAACACAAAATTACAACCCAAATTAATGAATATATTCAACCATTCCAATCATCCAAAACATGACAAGGTCAATGACTAGGTTATGCACTAAAACATCCAATGATCAAATCATCAAAATGTATAATGAAAACCCCATTTAAAACCCCAAATTTCAGCCAACATAAACTGAAATTTTTGGTTTTAATCATTGTCCAAACAATCAACATATCATCATACATATCTTTCAAGGTTTAATCACAAGCATGTGTAATGTAACCTTGAAAGTTGGGGATTTCAACAAGACATAATATTTCAGCCCAAAAACAGCCTATAACATGTCTAATATCATCTTTTAAAACCAATTTCAAAAGATGAATCAAGCAAGCCATCCATATAACCGGCTCTTGATGCCATTGAAGGGTTTGTTAGAACACTAAAACATAGTTTAACCTTTTAAACTTTTCAGAAAAACGCAGCGGATGTAAAGGATTATAACAAGTTTATAATCTGAAAATTTCGTGTTCTAAATGTGGTTTTAAGATGAAAACAAAAACCCATATCAATAGAATCTTAAATATATGAATGGAACAAGCTATGAACTTATAAAACGTACATAAAATCACAGCTTGTATAAGCTGTGATATCTACCTTTTCAGCAGCAAATTTCGACCAAAAAGGGGTAGATGATGCTTCAAATCTGACCAAGACTTCAAGGAGGAGTCCTCAAGTGCTTATACCCCAAGCCTTGTGAAGCACACACCACTCTTGCTAGGGAGAGATCACCAAATCAAGCCAAAAATCACCTCAAATGCTGCTGCCTAGTCCGAGAATGAAGAGGGAGTTTGAGAGAGATTTTTGTCTTGCAAAAAATTGCATGTGTTGTGATTTGTGTGTGAGATGAAAGACTAGTTAAGACTTGCCACTTTCAAGAAACAATGGTCCAATAATAAAAGACCAAGGGGGCGGCCATTGTGTTTAAAATTTTAAGAGTTCCCTCTTAAAATTATAACACATTATATTAGTCAACAAGCCTTTTAACTAGAAATTTATACAAGTAACCTTTTAATTGTATAAACTAATTAATCCCACTACTTATTTGTAATGTCATCTAACTTATATAAATAACATTACAAATAATAACTTTGAACAAAATATCCTAATAAATTGTTCTATTTCACATGCAACCTTTTTAGAAAACCCATTTTCTAAATTGGTGAAAATATTTAATTGCATGATCATATCATCAATTAAATATTAATTGGTGTTTGCTAAGCTTGTTATTGGGTATAACCCGACTTGGATCATAACGTACTAACCACATCAATATTCTAAGTGTCTTGGGCACACAGAATCCTACATACGCATCCTACATGAAGATTAAGGTTTATCAATTGGATGTAAAAAGTGCATTTCTACATGGTGAAATCCGTGAGACAGTATACTTCAGTCAGCCTGAAGGTTTCAAAGATCCTTATCATCGAGTCAGAGTTTATAAATTGGACAAGGCTTTGTATGGGCTACATCAAGCCCCTTGAGCCTGGTATGAGAAGCTCTCCATACACCTGTTGAAACATGGGTTTTGAAGGGGAGTAATTGACTGCACGTTATTCATCAGAGAAAAGGATGGTGATTTACTACTGGTTCATATATACGTGGATGACATAATCTTCGGTTCCAAAAACGAATCTTTGTGTAAAGAATTTGAATCGGTGATAAAAGATGAATTTGAAATGAATGCCATGGGAGAGATGAAGTTCTTTATAGGATTACAGGTGGATTAGACACCAAATGGAATCTTTCTACATCAGACCAAATACGTGGGGGACATTATTAAGTGGTTTGATATGGAAAATGTAACAATTGCTGGTACCCCTCATGCCACGAACCATGATGTAAGGCCCACATTTCTCAAGGTAGCCTCACAGTTGGTCATCCACAGCAAAACATCGATTTAAAACAGTCATTTACTCATATGTGTATAAATATATATTGCAGCGGAAAATACAGTAGATTTCAATCCATTACAAATGAAATATAAACATTGTCTTTAATCCTCAAAACTATATAAGAGTCCTTTGTTTAGCTTTTCTTCATCCGGGATGCCAGTCTTCTTGTGCCAAGAAGCTTCAGTCCCATGCCTCTATTCCGTAGCTCTAACTCTTACCTGTCAACTGATATGCATACAAAAGTCAGCTTCGCTGAGTGAATTCTAGGTTTAATTTGCTAAATAATTTTCGTAAGAGATATTAGCTTTATCAGTTGAAAATAGTTCTCGTCTATCAAGCATCAATACATACAGGCTATCACTTTATCGATACTTTATCATTGCTTTTCATTTCTCGTTATTTATTACTCTTCTTTATCCGTCAATTCTCTGTCACTATCGGTGCCTAGGCTCGCCTAGGACTTTACCGACATGCCAATTAAGGACTTACAGTCGTCCTCGATCGGGCCAATATTGTCATGCCAATTCAGGGCTTACAGACCTGCCTGTTCGAGCATTACTTTATCTGGGTGAGGGTACAACGAATGCAACCCTCCTTTAGCCATTGCTTGCAAGTCTTTATTTTATCCTTTTTATGCAGGACTTTACTTGCAAGACTTTACTTTATCCAGGTACACGTTATGGGCCACATAACCTTTCTTTACGTTTCACTTTCTTATTTAAGTTATATATATATAATATAACACAACACATCTCGAAGGCAATCCATCACTACAAGGTTATATCTCGATAAGGAAAAACACATTATCAATTCGTTAGAAAATCCCATTTCCCATATAAGATAGTAAGTAAAACTTTACTCTTAAAAGAACTGATTATAAAAAGTATATATCTTAGTATGCATACCGCCCCAAAACATTTAAAGCATGTATATAATAGGGGATCTAGAACTCACCTGAACTCGTCCAAGTAGCTTAAATTCTAAGTCACTTAGGCTATAGCCTGAATACTCTAGCTG
The DNA here is from genome assembly GCA_024085815.1 of Flaveria linearis. NCBI lineage: Eukaryota > Viridiplantae > Streptophyta > Magnoliopsida > Asterales > Asteraceae > Flaveria > Flaveria linearis. The sequence goes on along the minus strand of CM044010.1, from coordinate 37,554,468 downwards.
CACGAAAGTTAACATGCAAAAACATCATTTTGTTCATAGTTTCGCCCACAGTTTCGCTGCAGCGAAACTACAGTTTCGCCTACAGTTTCGGTGCAGCGAAACTACAGTTTCGCCGCAGCGAAACTACAGTTTCGCCTCCAGTTTCGCTGGGCAGCACTTCTGCTAGTTTCGCTAGACAGATTCGCTGCCTTGAGCGCCCAACTTTCGTTAGAATTTCCTAGCCTCGCAATGTCTATGGTCAGCCTAAGTACTTAGCGAACTTTCCAGCAAAAGTGCAGTTTCGCTATAGCGAAACTGTAGTTTCGCTGGAAACCCCTTAGTTTCGCTAGATAACTAAGCAGTTTCGCTGGATGAATACTCAGTTTCGCTGGATCGGGCTCCAGTTTCGCTGGATGAACAGAAACTCAGATCCAGCCCATTTTTAACCCAAAACCTTAACTTTTTACATCCAAATCCTTGGTTTACCTTCCATGAAACCAAATCTAAACTTTTTACACATTTTCATACGTAAAAATTTGACCTTTATGTTTTTCTTTGAACTTTTCAAAACCCCAAAACCCTAGAATCCGGGTTTGATCTACATAAGGCCTTAGAGGTCGATTCTTACCTTGTTTTGTTGCCCTTTTCTTCCGATTTGATGTTCAAATCCCCCAGAACTTCAATCCTTCCAACTTCCAAGCTCCAAATCTCAAGTTTCTCCACTTTCTCTCTCTACTTTCTCTCTCTACGAATTTGGTGGCTAGGGTTTGAAATGGTGAAGATGGAGCTGTTCATGCATGTTTAAGGGCTGATTAGGGCCCTTAAACCCATTAAGCCTAGCCCATTAAGACTAATTTTATCCATAGCCCACTAATTTACCCTTTATTTCTTAAATTAACCCTTAAAAGCCCATTATTATTAAATGTCTTGTTTCGGGAAATTTCGGGGTGTTACAAGTCTCCCCCTCTTATTTAGGTTTTGTCCTCGAAACCTGCTTCGTCATTAAACAGATCGGGGTATTGGCGTCTCATTTCCTCCTCGGATTCCCAGGTGGCATCCGAGCCCTTTCGGTGTTTCCATTGCACTTTGACTTGCTTGACTACTTTATTTCTCAATTGTTTCTCCTTCCTGTCCAGTATAGCCACTGGTTGTTCTACATAGTTTAGTTTCTCGTCCACTTCGATGTCATCTAGAGGCACGAATACCTCGTCCGGTGCTAAACATTTCCTCAAGTACGACACATGAAAGGTAGGGTGAATCCCACTTAATTCTTCTAGAAGGTCTAGCCTGTAGGCTACATCCCCAACTCGTGCTAGTACCTTAAATGGCCCAATAAACCTGGGACTCAGTTTCCCCCTCTTCCTAAATCGGATAATCCCCTTCCATGGTGACACTTTTAACATTACCATGTCACCCACGCTAAATTCTATTGGTCTCCTTCTTCTATCGGCGTATCACTTTTGTCTATCCTTTGCAGCCTTCATATACTCCTTGATTTTCTCCAGCTTTTCCGTTGTGGCTTCCACAACCTCTAGGCTTCCTAGCTCCTTCTGTCCGATATCACCCCAATAAATAGGAGTTCTGCACCGTCGACCGTACAATAACTCATATGGGGGCATCTTAATACTAGCGTGGTAGCTGTTGTTATAGGAGAACTCTGCTAGTGGCAGATGATCATCCCAATTACAGCCAAATTCGATGACGCATGCCCGAAGCATATCTTCTAGTGTTTGGATCGTTCTTTCCGATTGCCCATCGGTTTGTGGGTGGTATGCGGTACTAACATGCAACCTCGCGCCCATTTCTTCATTGAACCTTTTCCAGAACTTCGAGGTGAACCGCGTATCTCTATCTGAAACAATCGATACGGGCATACCATGTCGCACCACGATTTCTCGGATAAACAGTTCAGTAAGCTTTTCTGAACTAATTGCTTCCTTGATTGGAAGGAAATGCGCACTCTTAGTTAGTCTGTCAACCATCACCCATATCGCGTCGTGGCCTTTTTCCGTGCGGGGTAGTTTGGTGATAAAGTCCATGGTAACATGTTCCCATTTCCACTCTGGCACTTCTAATGGCTGAACATAACCATAAGGTTTTTAGTGCTCAGCCTTCACCTGTAGGCACGTTAGACATTTATTTACATACGTAACCACATCTCTCTTCATCCCGGGCCACCAATAATCTTTCTTCAAATCGTGGTACATCTTATTTGCGCCTGGATGTATTGAGTAGCGGGTCTTGTGCGCTTCATCCATAATCTTTTCCCGCAAGTCACCATGCTTCGGAACCCATATCCTGCCATGGAAGGTCTTAACGCCCAAGGTGCTTTCTACCAATTCATCCACTTTTCCCACCATCCTTTCCTTATTGATTTGTTGCTCTTTTAAAGCGTCCATTTGAGCTTTGCTTATCATCCTCATAACATCTGGGGTCACTACTAGTTGGCACGCCTTCACCTAGATCGGTTCATATCCGTCCTTTCGGCTCAGGGCATCGGCTACCACGTTCGCCTTACCCGGGTGATAATGGATCTCACAGTCGTAATCCTTTATCAACTCCAACCACCTCCTCTGTCTCATATTTAGGTCCTTCTGCTCAAAGAAATATTTCAGACTTTTGTGGTCGGTAAATATGGCGCACTTAGTTCCATACAAATAGTGTCTCCAGATCTTCAATGCGAACACTACTGCGGCAAGTTCCAAATCGTGAACCGGATAGTTAACCTGTGTGTCCTTTAACTGTCTAGATGCGTAAGCTATAACCTTCCCTCTTTGCATCAACACACAGCCTAACCCGCAGTAAGAAGCATCGGAGTATACTGTTAGGTCTTCATCTCCCTCCGGTAGGGTTAGTATAGGAGCTTTGGTTAATCTATCCTTCAATTCCTGGAACGCATCTTCCTATTCCTTTCCCCAGTCGAACACCACGTTCTTCCTCGTTAACCTTGTTAATGGGGAAGCTATCTTTGAGAAATCTTTGATGAACCTTCTATAATAACCAGCCAATCCCAAGAAACTACGGATTTCGGATGGCGTCCTTGGGGAATTCCATTGCGTAACTGCTTCAATTTTCGCTGGATCAACCATTACACCCTCGGAATTTATAACGTGCCCTAAAAACTGTACCTCCCGTAGCCAGAAGGCACATTTAGAGAACTTCACATACAGTTTCTCCCTTCGTAAAGTTTCTAACACCTCCTTGATATGACAAGCGTGATCTCCTTTGTTCTTTGAGTATATCAGGATATTGTCAATGAATACTATCACCGATCTGTCCAGCATCGGGCAGCACACGTGATTCATCAAGTCCATGAATGCCGCAGGAGCATTGGTTAGCCCGAAAGACATAACCAAAACTCGTAGTGGCGTAGCGTGTTCGGAAGGCCGTCTTTGGGATATCTTGCTCCCTTACCTTCAGTTGGTGATATCCGGATCGGAGATCTATTCGGGAGAACCAACTTGCCCCTTGCAACTGATCAAACAGATCATCTATCCGGGGTAGAGGGTATCGATTCTTCACAGCCATCTTATTCAACTCCTTGTAATCTATACACATCCTCATGCTGCCATCCTTCTTCTTCACAAACAACACGGGAGAGCCCCATGGAGAAATGCTGGGCCTAACGAATCCCTTGTCAAGGAGTTCCTGCAGTTGTGACATGAGCTCCTTCATCTCGGACGGAGCTAGGCGGTAGGGTGCTTTGGCAATGGGTTGGGCTCCTGACAGTAAGTCAATCTGAAACTCTATCTCTCTATCTGGTGGTACTCCGGGCAGATCCTCCGGGAATATGTCAGGAAAGTCCCGCACCACTGGTACATCGGGCAACTCTTTCGCTTTATCTTTAACATCCTTGACATACGCTAGATAAGCTCCACACCCTCGCCTCATACATTTCTCCGCCTTGATCATGGAAATGATCCTTGGAACCTTACAATCGTTATCACCGTAGATCGTAACCGAACTACCATCTGGAGCCGTTAATCGGATCATCTTCTGTTGGCATACTATGTTAGCATCATGGGCAGCTAGCCAATCCATCCCTAGTACGACATCGAAACCTCCTAAGGGCATAACAAACAATCGTGCGGGAAAGTAATGGCCTCCTAGTTTAATATGGCAATCCTCTATCATCCTGACTATTCTAATGGACTTACCATCGGCTGTTTCTACTTCGAAGGCATCATCTATTTCCTTAGTTTGGACATCTAGTGTAGCAGAGAAGGGTACAGATACGAAACTCTTACTGGCACCACTGTCAAATAATATGGAGGCGCAAACATCATTGACAAGGAACGTACCTGACACTACGTCCGGGTCCTTCCCTGCTTCCTTCTTGTTCATGGTGAAAGCCCTTTCCTCGACCTTGGGCTTTCCATCATCCCCCTTGTCATCACCCCTCCTCGTTCCCGAGCTTCCCGGCTTGGCTTTCTTGCAATCTCTGCTGTAGTGCCCCGACTCATGGCAGTTAAAGCAGTTGTTTACTTCCGGGCACTCCCTAGCCATGTGACCCGTTTTCCCACACCGGTAGCACCCATGGCTACCCAATCGGCACTCTCCGGGATGCCTCCTCCCACACTTCCCACAGTTCTTAACTTCCTCGACCCCCTTCACAACCATCTGTTTTGCATCCACCCTTGCTTTCTTGTTCCCCGGTTGGTGGCCACCACTTCCATATCTCTTCCCATTGTTATTCCAAGCCTTCTTCGTCTCACCCACTATCACCGGCCTGCGATGATCGTATAACCTTCCACTGAGGTCCACCACTGATCTAAAAGTACCAGGTCGGGCCGTGACCATGTCCCTACGAATGTCCAGAGGCAACCCTTGTATGTACCTCTTGATTCTCTTGGATTCGGGAGTCACCAAGTCAGGCACCAGACGTGTCATTTCATTGAATTTTGTAGTGTACTCCTCGTGAGTCATATTTCTAGCCTCCAAACTCACGAACTCTTGCTCAATCTTGTCAAGCTCTCTTTTCGGACAGTACAACTCTATCACCAACCACTTCATCTCCGGCCACTTCATCCTCTCAATGGCCTCCTCTCCGTAAGACTCAACAATGTTATCCCACCAACACAGTGCTGGATCCAGAAGAGAATGGGAAGCAAACTTCACCTTCTGGTTTTCACGACACTCACTGATCTTCAGTACGGCCTCCATTTCCCTAATCCAATGCTGAGCAGTGGCAGCGTTACCCGTACCATCAAATGTTAGGGGCTTACACATCTAAAAAATCCCTATAGCTGCACCCCTTCTCCCTCTCATCCACCTCAGGGCCATCATGGTTACCCAGACGATCTCCCTCGTCGCTCAACTCCTCAGTCTTGACTGCCCCTTTCTTATCAACTTATTCTAAAGCCATACTCTTCTTACTGTCGCCCTTAACCTGCTCCACAAATTCCGCAAGTAGAGCGAGCATCACTCCAGACAGGACCAGATGCACCTCTTGGGCAATAGCTTCCTTTACCGTCTCTTTCAGTTTGGCCTGATCAGGGGTAGACCCCTCGGCTCCCGTTTCTAACTCAACCTCCTCCTCCTTAATCAGTTCCTCAACCGGCTTTATGGTTGACCTTTTTGTTGGCTTCACAGTTGCACCTGCAGTTTCCTTTGCCTTAGTCGGGGGCCTTCCCCTAGTGCTTCTCCGAGTGACCATGGTTGGAACTTCTTTCTTAGGTGCCATTCTTTCTACTTCGTATAAGATTCAGAATGTTAATATGGTCTTTCAAGGCAAGTTCAGTTCACGACAAGTTTTGTAAATTTTTAATAACAGTGGCTAGTTGTGATTAACTACTTACAGAACTTCCCGTGCCATAAACTTTCCTATCCTGAACCACACCAACACCAGAACCTACTATACCTAGTCTATGCACGTATAAGTCAAATAAATTCTGATAGGCATCACAGATAGCATTATCATATTCTACCTCGACTCTCACTTAAATAAGAAGGCACTACCCCTCGGAATAATACCTACAACATACTTGTTACCTTTTGGCATGGAGCTTCTTGGACTGGCATCCTTGACACTTGGTCCCATTATCTGTTTAAGTTTAGGTTTACAAAAACAGTTTTCCCAAATCTCTTAAACATTGGCTCTGATACCAACTTGTAAGGCCCACCTTTCTCAAGGAAGCCTCACAGTTGGTCATCCACAGCAAAACATCGATTTCAAACAGTCATTTACTCATATGTGTATAAATATATATTGCTGCGGGAAATACAGTAGATTTTAATCCATTACAAATGAAATATAAACATTGTCTATAATCCTCAAAACTATTTAAGAGTCCTTTGTTTAGCTTTTCTTCATCCGGGATGCCAGTCTTCTTGTGCCAAGAAGCTTCAGTCCCATGCCTCTATTCCGTAGCTCTAACTCTTACCTGTCAACTGATATGCATACAAAAGTCAGCTTCGCTATGTGAATTCTAGGTTTACTTTGCTAAATAATTTTCGTAAGAGATATTAGCTTTATCAGTTGAAAATAGTTCTCGTCTATCAAGCATCAGTACATACAGGCTATCACTTTATCGATACTTTATCATTGCTTTTCATTTCTCGTTATTTATTACTCTTCTTTATCCGTCAATTCTCTGTCACTATCGGTGCCTAGGCTCGCCTAGGACTTTTCCGACATGCCAATTAAGGACTTACAGTTGTACTCGATTGGGCCATTATTGTCATGCCAATTCAGGGCTTACAGACCTGCCTGTTCGAGCATTACTTTATCCGGGTGAGGGTACAACGAATGCAACCCTCCTTTAGCCATTGCTTGCAAGTCTTTACTTTATCCCTTTCCTGCAAGACTTTACTTGCAAGACTTTACTTTATCCAGGTACACGTTATGGGCCACATAACCTTTCTTTACGTTTCACTTTCTTATTTAAGTTATATATATATAATATAACACAACACATATCGAAGGCAATCCATCACTACAAGGTTATATCTCGATAAGGAAAAACACATTATCAATTCGTTAGAAAATCCCGTTTCCCATATAAGATAGTAAGTAAACTTTACTCTTAAAAGAACTGATTATAAAAAGTATATATCTTAGTATGCATACCGCCCCAAAACATTTAAAGCATGTATAAAATAGGGGATCTAGAACTCACCTGAACTCGTCCAAGTAGCTTAAATTCTAAGTCACTTAGGCTATAGCCTGAATACTCTAGCTGTAAGAAAGTTAACATGCAAAAACGTCATTTTCTTCATAATTTCGCCCACAGTTTCGCTGCAGCGAAACTACAGTTTCGCCTACAGTTTCACTGCAGTGAAACTACAGTTTCGCCTGCACTTTCGCTGGGCAGCACTTCTGCTAGTTTCGCTAGATAGATTCGCTGCCTTGAGCGCCCTACTTTCGTTGGAATTTCCTAGCCTCGCAATGTCTATGGTCAGCCTAAGTACTTAGCGAACTTTCCAGCAAAAGTGCAGTTTCGCTATAGCGAAACTGTAGTTTCGCTGGAAACCCCTTAGTTTCGCTGGATAACTAAGCAGTTTCGCTGGATGAATACTCAGTTTCGCTGGATCGGGCTCCAGTTTCGCTGGATGAACAGAAACTCAGATCCAGCCCATTTTTAACCCAAAACCTTAACTTTTTACGTCCAAATCCTTGGTTTACCTTCCATGAAACCAAATCTAAAATTTTTACACGTTTTCATAGGTAAAAATTTGACCTTTATGTGTTTCTTTGAACTTTTCAAAACCCCAAAACCCTAGAATCCGGGTTTGATCTACAGAAGGCCTTAGAGGTCGATTCTTACCTTGTTTTGTTGCCCTTTTCTTCAGATTTGATGTTCAAATCCCCCAGAACTTCAATCCTTCCAACTTCCAAGCTCAGAATCTCAAGTTTCTCCACTTTCTCTCTCTACTTTCTCTTTCTACGAATTTGGTGGCTAGGGTTTGAAATGGTAAAGATGGAGCTGTTCATGCATGTTTAAGGGCTGATTAGGGCCCTTAAACCCATTAAGCCTAGCTCATTAAGACTAATTTTATCCATAGCCCACTAATTTACCCCTTTATTTTTTAAATTAACCCTTAAAAGCCCATTATTATTAAATGGTGTGTTTCGGGAAATTTCGGGGTGTTACACATGATGTGGGACCTGATGAAAATGGGGATTTAGTAGATGCCACCACGTATCGTGGAATGATCTGATCTAAAATGTATCTCACGGCTTCTCATTCTGATATCATGTACGCCATGTGTTTATGTTCTAGATATTAGTCAAAGCCAAAAGTAAATCTTCTAATTAGGGTGAAATGGATTCTTTGTTATCTGAAGGGTACTCCAACACTCTGGTTGTGGTATCCTCATGATGATGACTTTGAACTTACAGCTTACAGTGACTCAGACTATGGTGCATGCAAGATGAACTACAAGTCCACTTCTGCCGGGTGTCAATTTTTTGGAAGGTGGTTAGTCACCTAGAATTGTAAGAAGCAGATGTCTGTTGCTCTATCAACTTGTGAAGCTGAATATGTTGTTACTGCAAGTTGTTGTTCTCAAATCATCTAGATTCAATAGCAAATGTGGGACTACGGTTACTAACACCCCTATCTTTGTTGATAATTCTGTCGCCATAGTTGTAACTAAAAATCCGGTACAACATCCTAAAACCAAACATATTGGCATTAAATATCACTTCATATGTGATTATTTGAAAAACATTTAATCGATGTAATTAAAATTAACACGGATTTTCAGCGCGCCGACCTCTATACAAAAGCTTTTGATAAACCGAGATTTTACTATCTATTAGAGGTAAATGGCGTAAAGAAGAAAGAGGATGTGATTCCAGAGGAGTCGAGTTCATAGTCCGTCCGTATGTTTCTTCATTTAATTTTTCTATCAATTTTTTTATTTTATTTTATTTTTTCTTTCCTGTCTTAAAATATCAAAAACATAAAAAGATTTTCTTTTTAGCATTTTAGGGGGAGAATAGTTTTAGTTTCAGTAGTTGGTATTTAATTACTTAAAAAAGAGGGGGCGGGCAAGTAAGCTGAAAAGCAACAAAATCAAATCTAAGAAATTGATTCAGTACATTGGAAAATTATAGTACAGATGCATCTTATCATTTGGGACATCAAAAATTGAAAGTCAAAGAAAAATTATAAGTCTGAGAAGTCAAAGCCTAATAAGTTAAAAAATGATATTAAGCTAGTATGTTACTGCAACTACATGGAGAAAGTAGATCTAGGGGTTGCAAGTCCATTATATGATGTGTCGGTAGATTCAACACAAAAGATTAGTAGACATCATTGGTGAATCACACAAATTAAATCACTCAACAGGTTGTGGGTTCCCATCTTATCCCTGGTCTGCACAATCAACAATAAATTTCCAATAAGGGGTGAAGAGCAAAGAGAAAGCTACAAATGTGTGTGAATGACCAAAACTATGAGCAAAGCACATCACAAATGTGAAACGCAATCAAGTTAATGACAGATTTCATTGCTACGTTAAATAAATTATAAAATTGCTCTAACAAGAAGATAGGTTGTGTGCCTCTCTGATGTGCGATGGCGGTTGTGTGCCTCTCTGATGTGCGATGGCACTTACTGAGGATACGCATAACCTATGTATTTTAAGAATTCATTGTTATTTGTGCCTCTCTGCTGTGCGATGGCACTGACCTGAGGATTAGCATCTCTTTGAAAGCTCTTAGAATAGTTTCTCTTGACAAAAACCTATAGATCGCTAAAAAATCTCCCGAGGAAGGTTGATTACCATATAAGCGTGGGATCCAAAAATGCCTGTTGACTTAATACACCTAAATAATCACCAATGTGTGTCAAAAATCTGTGTATGGATTTATGAGGACAAATATACTGACAATCATCGTGACTGCATCTCCCGATGGTCAAAATCAATGTGTGCTACAAAACAGCTCTAGCATGATTTCATGTTAGTGTCTTTGACTCTTAGATGAAAGAGACTAAGTGTAATGTATATATAATGCTCCTTGTTATTGATATAAATATAAAAGGTCTCAAATGATTATGTTTTATGCCTGTCTGATTCCATGTGAATCTTTCTAGAAATGATGAAAATGTTTGAAGCTGTTCTGCTCAGGGGAGAAATCGTTTAAGTGATATTTAAAAGTTTTCAACCCTCCTCAAATGAAAAACACAAAAATATGTCTTGTTTCAGTTTATTTTAAGTTTTTCCTACATTAGCAATGTTTGTATTGAGTTGATGTCGGACTATGTAGCTAGACTGAACTCTATGAATGACACATAACGAACCGAATGTTAACTGTGAAAGGCGTGTTTCTAAAAGATAAAAGGATCATGTCTGAAGTGATCAAAAGGTTTTCATTTAAAAGGATCACATCTGTGGTGATCAAAAGGTTTTCATTTAAAAGGATCACGTCTGAGGTGATCAAATGGTTTTCATTTAAAAGGGTCGTATCTGAGATGATCAAATGGTCAAAATGTCAATTATCAAAGATAAGTATGTGAATTAGTGGTACAAACAAAGTCAAATTCACTAAAATTACCCAATCGCACAATTGGACCATAAGTATGGGCCAATCGCATGATTGAACCATAAGTATGGGCCAATCTCATGATTGGACCACAAGTTTGGCTTAGTCGCATGACTGAACCATGAGGATGGCCGAGTCACACGATTGGCATCCTCAGTATGAACCAATCGTACGATTGGTTGAATGTGTATAGGTCATTCATATGACTGAACTTCAGTCGCACGTATGAACAATGCGTATGGGTTCAGTCGCACGACTGAAACTCACAACTGTATAAAAGGAGGTTAGTCGGTCGTAGCCCTACACTTTATTTCAAATTCTCTCAAATACCCGGCTACATAGAGGACCCCTTTTCGAATTTCTCTTTGCGAACTCCATTAATTTCCTGTTGCTAACGGATATACATTCATCTACAGGTACAGTGAAGATGAAATCAAGGCACATGTTAACACTAAATCACTCCAAAGTGTTCGAATGATTTAAGACTTGAACCGAATCAAATAACCCAAAAATTGGACATCTAAATGGACTTAAAAGTATACTTAAAATATCATAGGTGTAACAACGAGTCTTTGCACGTCTAATGAATCTAATCTTGATGTGAAAATAACTGTTTTGACAAAGATTCAAAGTCTTGGACTCGCACAGTGTGTATGCGACAGGACATACTGATGAACTCCAGTCTTACGATTGAGCAAGACGCATGATTCAATCGCACGATTGAATCAATCGGTGACCCAGTCGCATGACTGACTCAACCGCAAGTCATGGAACATAACAAACTCAGTCGGAGGCTTAACCATATGACTGAGTTCAGTCGTACGATTGAATCAGTATGATATTATCTGTTTAAACTCAAATGTTGTATCTCATGAATGGGTCTAACATGTTTGTTGTTTGTTTTGCCGTGAAATGGCTGATAAATGGACTATGAGCACTAAGCACAACATCTATGCTTATCTCAACATGACCTCCAGGAATGCTTCAGATTTTGTTAGGATTATCGAGTTCTTATGACGATCCAGGATATACCATGCTATATCTATTCCCTTCACACCTTACCGCTCACTACAGCAGGCATTCTAGGAGAATGGTGTTGTTGACCGATCTGTCAAGCCATTTAGGATTTGGATATCTATTTTTAGAGAGGATATAGACATTGGGGGGGATGACTTAAGGAGAGTGTTAGATTTAGGTGATGACACTGACTATCCTACCAAGCTACATCCCATGATTGTGAGGGGATGCTTTCTACGGATTATGTACGTCGGCGACATCAATGTCGGTGTGCTTAACAAGAGCAACATGTACCCGCCTTTCAAATATCTGGCACATTTGATTCTTAAGTGCATAGCCTCACGACGCGGTGGTTTTGATGAGATGAGCGAACAGATTCAGAACACGTTTGTTGCGTTAGTGCTTAACCACCCGTTCGGCTTCTCCAAGATGTTCTTCAATTACATGAGGGAGAACATCGAGGCTAAGCAGAAGGATGGATTCTGCATGTATCCCCGGTTTCTACAGTTGATCCTCAACGAGAAGCTACCAAACCTACCCAAGCTTAAGGATGACGAGGTGTCATTAGAGGTGATGGATGACACCACTTTAGGCAGGATGAAGGTGTACAGGGGAAAGCAGGTTAGGCCCCCAGTGAGGAATCTGGATAACATCGCCTATGTAGCGCCAGCCAGAAGAAGTGGCAAAACGATGATAGCGACTCTGATGTTGAGCATGTTATGATTCCATATGATGACAATGATGATGATGATGATGACCAGAATCATGGTCATGGTGGTGGAGATGAGGGCTTGAATCAATCCAGAGCCATTGACACGTCTACTATTCCACTACCACCTAAGCAGAGTAGTTCTTCAGCTCTTGGTGGATCTGAGCAAGCTGCCCTCCACCAGGACTTCCTGATTAGTAAGGACATCAGGAATTTCAATCTGGATGAAGAAGAGGATGGATCTAAGGAGGAGCTTCTTATGAGGCAGGTCGACAGCAAGTGGGTAGACACCGAGAAAGGAAAGGAGGTGGTTGGTACCTGCAAGGCTAGGTCAAAGGGTGTCGATACTGAAAAGAGTGAACCATCTTATACACCCGACCAGTCCATCAGCCCAGGGGGAGCCCTGATTGCTAAGCGGTCTAGGAGGAAGAGAATGGCTCAACCCCATGGCAAGAAGGGAAAAGATAGAAGATCATCTTGTTAAGCTCTTCCACCACCACAGCCACTACCACCACCACAGCTACCACCACCACAGCCCCCACCACCGACATACCCACTACCACACCCACAACTTCCTCACCCTCTATACCCAGAACCGTCCCTCCGTAATCCATTCCAATTCCTACACCCATCTACACCACATCCACACCACATCCACAACTACCCTAACCATTCCCCAAGCCGGAACATCCACCTAATTCCCACCTCCACAGGGCACTACTTTACCCACTGTTAGGTTAGAGGAACAGCTGGCAAGCCTTAACATGATATTGCTTAAGCTGTTGGTGACGGATGATCATAGGGCCAACCAAAGGAACCAACTGATGGCGGTCAATGCAGCACAGGGCAAACAAATTTCCAAGCTCAATAAGCAGAATGAAGCTTATGAGAGAGCTTTAGTTCGAGCCCATAAGGCCCTGTAAGCTTAAAATGAGCTAGCGCTGGCATCCACCTAGAGGATTGAGGGGTTGGATAAGAAGAACAAGAAGATAATGTTAAGGCTGAAGGGAAAGAAGAATGAGCCTCTAAAGATAAAGGGAGATTGTGATGATGATGGAGATGACGATGACAATTTTAGTGAAGATGAATCCGAGGATGAAGATGATGATGAGGAAGCTGGTGATAGTGGAGAGGAGAAAAATAAGGATGATGATGAGGAGGATGAACCTAAAGGTGATGCTAACGCATCAGCCTCAACTCAATCAGTGAGAGAGAGGCGCACTAAGAATAATCAAGATTAAAGAACCTCGTCCTCAGCTCCTCAAGCTGATGAGCCTAAAGTTTAAGAGAAAAGTAATGACTAAGATAGTTTATGTACTTTGAAACTTTTTGGAATTAAACTTTGTACTACATTAATGTAAATAGTGATAATTTATGTTTAATGTCTTGATTATTCATTAATGTGTGATTTGTTGATTGTTATATCAAACAGATGAAACTCAACAGGCCGATGATTACGATATCGCTCCCCTTCAGCAAATTAAGACTCAACTTACCATGATTCTTGATTTGCAAGGGATTGTCAGTCGGTCTGCAAGTTACACTCCAGAAGAAGGGGAGATCATCCACGATCTATCAGAGAAACAGCTAGCAGAGATGTTCAGATTGAACCCAGACGAGATAGTCAAAGATGCTCCTGAAGTGGATGTTGTTAGTGATGAGGAGCTGCAAGGAGTGGATGAGATAGAGATTGAGGATGTCACGTCAGATCATTATCCTCAGTACACTGACTTTGATGGCAATGTTATTCCTGACTTGGGTGAGACATTTGTCAGTGATACATTTGACAAGTTAGATGAGAAAGCAACTAAGAAAGAAGAGGCAGAAGGTAAAGTTCAAACTGCAGGTGCTGATGTAGAACTAAAGAAAGCGGAATGGGCTGCAAGTTTTGCAAAGATAAAAGCTCAAAGAGAACCTCCAAAGAAAAATGCCTACACCAAGTTGTACAAAGTTAAGAGACATCAGAAAGTGTCAGGCAAGATTATCAGTTGGGCTTACTTTGACGACTTAGATGTATATGCCGTGGAAAAAGAGAAAAGGATCGAGTACTTCAAATATCCACATGATCTGAAGACTCTTCCTGGATTTGAGTTGAACAGACTAGCATGCCTAGATCTGCTATATGCTAACCCAAGAAAAATGTCAGGATGGTTTGAGATGGCACTAAAGAAAGAATACCACACTAGATGGGTCAACTTCAAACCTCAACAACCAAGGAGGTTTCTTCATAAGACTGAGGTTGACTCGATCTCGGAAAGAAGGAAGGTGGTGTTGAAGTGGAGACCTCCGAAGACAATGTCAAAGACTCCTTTGAGGGAGATGCCATAGGATTTCACACCTCACTTCAAGTGGTGGTATTATGATTGGAGGATAGGGGAAGTTGTTATAGTTTTGAATAGAGATTGAAAGATTGAGACTATTAGGGTATTTGAACCAATGTGGCTTACCAACTTGTCAGCAGATGATGTTTATACGTTATACAAGTGGCCACTTTTCTATGATACTCAAGACATTGTACAAGCTCTCTAGTTGCAACATGTCATACAACTCTATTTTGCATTTGAGATACATGCTGGAGTCACTAAAGAGGAGAAGTACAAGCTGTTTCCAAGAACATGTTAAGAGTGTTAGATAATAGGGTAAACTAGGTCCAAGGGGGAGTTTGTTGATACACGATGTCCCTAGTTTATGTACTTAAATGTCTATGTCTTTCATTTCTTACACATTTGTAATGCAAGAACTTAATGTAATGAGATATATGTGTTTGGATGTTTATTTACTGTTGATTGTATCATATTCTTATAGCATTTATTATCACACATATGAATGAACATTATATGTAGGTTTGAGGTTGTTGTGCATAGTTTTGAGTCAATAATGATTCAGAAATGTGTTCGACTTAGTCTTGTGGTATTCATGCTAATGGACCATACTCATGGCCAGACGTAAGAATGGACCATACTTATGGACCAGTCGCATGATGTACCAGGCGACTGGATCAGTCGTATGACTAAGACATAAGATTGACTCAGTCACATGACTGAACCTTCAGTCGTGCGTATGAATCAAATGCATGAGTCAGTCATACGACTGAACCATGCTAATGGCTCAGTTGTACGACTGAATACTGAAAACCTATAAATACCACATAATTTGTGGAAAAACTAACACTTCGAATATTATCATACCCTAGCCATCCAGAGCGTTGTAGTTTGTCCATCCAACTTCAAAGTTAGTTCCTGATCGATTCCAACTAGTTCTTAATGTTTGTTTAATTGTTAGATCGATCAGGTTGTGGTTCTCACTGATTAAATCGCCAATCAAATAGAATTCCATGCTATTTGATATGGTTTCACGTTGAATCTGTTAGTACTCTGTATCCTAACAACAGTCTCTCGTTTTCCTTGTTCTTTTGAATTTTTCCTAATAGAACGAGTCTCTTTAGTTGCTAACGAGGCTTTTGATTGAGTTTTATCTTTATAAATTTAAAGTACTGGAATAGGACCAGTGTCTTTTGTACCTTTGCTACAAACATCTTGTTTCATAGTATTAGCAATAATAGGAGATTTATTTTTAAAGAAAATTTCATTGGTTTCCTTAAAAATATAATCTTCCTTATCAATGTTGCGTTTTGAAACAAATCTGTTCTTGAAATCAGTTTTCAAGACAGATATTGATATTGTAAATTTGTTCTTTTCTTTGGTCTTATAATCACTTTTTGATTTAAGTTTCTTTAATTTGTTTGGTAATTTTACGTAATCATTTGAAACAAAAGAAACTTCAGAACTTTCATTGATATTTGATGATGAATTACAAATATGATTTTCAATACAAGTTTTATTTTTCTCAAATATTGATTCATCATCACTCTGCCACTCTTCAACCAACCCTTCCTGCTTCACATTTTCTACAAAAGAATTATCATGATTAATTTTGACAACAGCTGTTATGACAGGATCAACAGTCAATGACACATTGACTGAAGATTTTAAGTCAGACTTTGGTTGAAAATCTAAGCCATAGGTCTATTCATCATGTGTGTTAATTAATGATGGCAAAGATGAATAGTCATGATTAATTGGTGGTGCAATATTAGAATATCCAATTCCACCTTTACCACCATTAATCTTTTGTGTCATTTGAGATTTGATAATACCTTCAACCATGTTTGAAGATAGTTCAAATTTCTCAACACTCAATTTAGCAGACAAGAGTTCACTGTTTAGTTTATTTATTTCCAACGATAGCTCATTATTACGGTTTGTCAAATCATTTATGTTATATATTTTCTCATCAGATTTATATTTACGAGCTTGATATTGAATTTTCTCAACTTCTAAAATCAGATGCTCGTTGTTAACTCTATATCTTTGTACCTTTTCAGTGCATTCTTTAGAACAAAGAGAAATATATACCTGATCTGTAGCATCTTTCTTCTTTGCGTCTCCATGAACAACATTCACCATGAAGGCATTTTGAACAAGTTTTTCTGCAACTTTTGATGGAGTATTCTAAACAACATTTTCTTTCAAATCTTGAGCAGAAGTTGGAGTAATCTCAACAGCTGTATTATCACAGTCCTTTTCAACACAATCATTCTCAGCTTCAACAATCACTTCTTCCACCTTTTCTTCTTCATCCTTCTTCAAAATCTCATCTTGAACACAATCTTCTTTACCAAAAACATCATTTAACATATCAGTTGATAGAAACTCAGCAAGTAGATTTTCATGACCATTCTCCTCCTTGGTTTGATTTCAGCCAACAAAGCTGTAGATAACATGATATCAAGAATCTCTAATTGGTCAGACCAATCATATTCTTTATTAGTATGTGATACTAATGCTTTGTTCTTTGATGGGACAGCTTGATCATTCTCTGTCTCTACCTTAATAGTTACCATATTCTTCCCAGATTCAGCTTTAGCAGATCTTCCCTCAGTACATTCTCTAGCAAAGTGACTGGGTTTGTCACAGTTATAACATATTAAACTTGACTTATCAAATCCTATTTTGCTCGAGTTGTTTAATCCAAACTCTTTCCTCCCAGTTCTTCATGCAAAGTTCTTAGCATGATACACCACCATTGCCATCTGATATTTGATGTAATTTTCTTTAACATCATCAAAATTTACTTGCTGCTGATCATCAACCATGATGTTAGGTGTATTTAATCTACCAGTAGAGAAGGCTTCATAATTGTTCATAAATGAAGTGAATAAGGCAAGATGCTCTTCAGCAATCTGGATAGTATGTTTGTTGGGCTGTGAGTTAGCAACAAATGCTTGTTGTATAGGTAGTGATGACTGACTTTGAGCATGAGAAGAGATAAAGGATTGAACTTGTAGTAATGCCTGATCCTTGAAAACTAAATGACTTGATATTGCTTGTTGCTGTTGTTGACACAACTAGGAATAGCTGACATAATAATTCGGATTACTTGCCATCTTAGTATATAAAGCAGATGCTTCAGCTCCCATTATGTTTATGTAATTAGCTGTTGGACCAAAAGAACCAATGAGCCAGATCAGAAAAACCTTTAAGTCCCACAAGACATCACAACAACTGCTGAAGGCCTCATCACCTGTTTGACAAAGACTGAAGACTTCATCAGCTGAAGACTAAAGTGCTGAAGATCAACAGCTGAAGACTAAAGTACTGAAGAACAAAAGCTGAAGTACAATGACTGAAGACAAAGACTGAAGACATCAGCTGATGACAACTGAAGACATCAGCTGAAGTACAACAACTAAAGTTCAAGTCAAAAGTCCAAGTACTGAAGCCTTCAGACTTTGTTACAACAGCTGAAGAAGTATTCTTCAGTTGTTATGATGGTTTCCTTTCAGTCTTTTCTTTTCAGTAGTTTCTTTTGTATTTTAGTACTTGTAAAACGACTGAAGAGTATGTTCTTTAGTCATTGTAGTTTCAGTAGTTTAGTCTACTTTCAGTAGTTTGTTAATAACAGTTAGATGTCACTGTCAAGTGACATCAGCTGACGTCATCTTTCCCTATAAAAGGAAAGATGACCTAATTGTAATGTAGTCGAAGCATATATTGAATGAAATACATCTTTTATGCAGAAACTCTCTCTCATTCTATAACCATAATGTTACATTGATAAATCTATTGTGTTCTTGTCTGAATTTGTCTAATTCGTGTGCTAATTCCGCTGTAGATCTAATCTAATTGATCAAACTAGATGCTGAGATCCTTTCAAATGGTATCAGAGCTGGCTAATCATTGATCGATTTAACAATTGATCATTGAAACTGCTCGTTTGACATCTACGTTTGATCGAATTAGCAAATTTGCAAGAATCGGTTATAGAGATTGAGTTTCTGCTGCTTCTGGCCATTTAATTTGAGGTTTACGTGGTTTTGAGCTAGATTTTCTGAAATTATTCTGACTTAGCTTGAATTTGTTCAATGGCGATACCAACAAATGATCCTCACAATACTGGCTCCTCAACAAAACCTCCGATGCTTGTTAGGAGTGAGTATAACATATGGCAACGACGTATGCTCTATCATCTGTCTATCAACAGCGCTGGTTGTTGGAAATCAGTGGTGCATGGGCCATACAAGCCTATGGTGAGCGTTCCTGAATCAAATGAGAGGGTTCCGAAGAAACCTGATCAATATTCAGATGAAGATCTAAAGCTGTTCGAAATTGATGCTAAAGCCTATTGAATTCTGGTCATGGCACTGCCTAATGAAATCTATTCAGGGCTTATGCATCATGAAACTGCTCATGATCTCTTGGTTGCTCTGAAGGAACAATTCGGAGGAACTGATGAGGTATTAGCAAACACTAGGGAAATCCTTGCTCAACAATATGAGACATTCTCTCATAGGAAGGGTGAGACTCTGACTCAACAGTTTGAGCGATTCTCTTGTCTGATTTCTGAGTTGAAAATGGTTAAACAAGAGTATTCAAACAGCCAGATGAACAACCGATTCCTCAGATCCTTGCCTGAGAGATGGGACACTTACACCATTGTCCTACGCTTTAGTGCAAATCTAGATACTCTATCTCTCACCCAACTTCATGGGAAACAACTTACATTTGAAAGAGAGATAGAACAGAAAAGGAAGTTTTCATCATCTGGTAAGCTCACTGATGACTTTGTATCAGGTAATACTGCATTGATAGGTCAAGAGTCAGAATATACTACATCAGAGAGTGCCTATGATGAGCATATTGATTTCTCTACCAATACTGAACATGCTTTTATTGGTGTTGATGGTAGTTTCGGTGGTAGCAGTGATAACTTATGCTTTTTGATGGAAGATCTGAAGGGCATTCCAGATGATGATCTGGAAGAGATGGATATTTTGAACCAAATGGCAATGATCAATATCTGATCTCAAAAGTTCTACAAAAGAACTGGTAGGAAATTCCGTGGACTCTCTGGCAAAACCAAAGTTGGTTTTGACAAGAGCAAGTTGAGGTGTCACAAGTGCCATAGGCTTGGACACTTTGCTAGAGAGTGTAGATCATCTGGATCTAACTCTTTAGCACCCTTTGTGACCTTCCCAAGCAATAGCTCACAGAACAAAGGGCAACATTCCACCAGTTCTGGTCATCCATCACAAGCTCAGTCATCACCTGCATATTTTGTCCCTCAAGATCATATGCCATATCCTTACCCCTGCTTCTACATGCCATAGACCAGTCAAGTTCAAGAACCTATTGCTCAAAAACCACATGCTCTTCCTGAGCCTCAACCACCTCAATCTCATCAACAATCTCAACCTCAACAACATAGCTTTTTCACCCCAGGAGTGGTTGACTGGAGCAGTTTACCAGATGATATGTCTGGTCATGAACAACTGTTTCCTGGTGCTGGGGTACATGGTGGTGACACTCCTTTTGGGAACCTTGCTCTCATGGCCCTGGAGTCTGCTGATGACTCATCCTCCAATGCCTCCACATCACAGGTATCACAGGTATCTTCAGAGGCTAAAGCCAAGTTATGTTCTGAATCATGCATAGCCATATTTGCATCTATTAGAGAAGCAAATGTAGCTTTAATTAACAAAAACCTTGAGCTAGAGCAAACAATTTCCAAAAGAAAAGCTGAATTTGAGTCTGTGCTTAATGATAAGAATGATGAGATTTACAAACTTAAATGCCAAATCACTGATGATAAGGCTAGGGAAGAGGTACTTCTAGAGAAGTACAGAGACATCAAAGAAGCACTTGCAGCTACCCAGGTAGAGTGTGATCGCTGGGTACAATACTGCAAGGGTTTTGAAATGCTTCTTAGCAAGCAATCTGCTTCCAATGTGGAGTTTGGCATTGGTTATAATCACACTGCTCCTCCCACAGATTTTACTTCCAGAGCAGAAGTAGAATCTGAAGGTGAAAGCAATAACCAATCCTTTTCATCATGTGATCTACTCTCTGATAGAGCACCATCAGAAGATGAATTCAACATTCATGATTCTAAGAACCAATCAGCTGATATTGATGGTTCAAATGCTGACACTCACATGATCAAAAAGTTGATCACTTTAGGTGTTATCTCATAAAGTATTGAAAGTACTGAAGAGCAAGTTATAACACCTGAAGCACAAACCCAGACTACTGCAAGTACTGAAGAGAAGAAAACTGCAAGTAGTAAGGGTGGGAAAACTACTGAAGAAGATATCAGGAAAGCATGTACAGCAAGGAACAAAACTGCAAGTACTGATAGAAAACTGCTAAAGAACAAGTCTTTAGTAGTTTCATCTTCTTCAGCAGATGATCAACTTAAGATGAAGAAAAGCCATGTGAAATATGTGGCTTATTCAATCATCTTACTGATGATTGCTGGCATAAAACGGGTTCCAAACTCAACCAAAATACGAACATTAAAAAGAAAATGAACAAAATGAAAACTGAGTTTGAGACCATGTTTGTACCAGCAACATCAAAACCTGTAACCCCAAAGTCCAAAAAGAAAGCCAAAAAGGAATGGGTTAATCAGGAAACAACTAAGATTGCTCAAAGGAAGATGGTACAACACAGGAATCCATCAAACTCAAGTACTAGTGTGTCTGATGAGCTGAAGGCTTTATCACAAAATCGGACACAAATTGTGATGATGGTTCAACATCTATTAGGGAGAGTTAACAAATTAGATGCTCCTGTGTTGAAACCACAGAAAAGGAAATCCAAGCCAAAGGAATCCTCTTCCACACCATCTCCCTTACCTCAGGCTGTTACTCATAACAACCAAGTTAGTGTAACATCTGTTGATGAGAACAGACCCAAAACCAAAAAGGTTTGGGTCTCAAAAACTAACTGATTTGTTGTGAATGTAGGGTTCTTCAAGATGCTAAAGAAGCATCTGGTATGTAGACAGTGGAGGATCCATGCATATGACAGGGAGCAGCTCTCTTCTTAGTGACTACTCTCAAGGAAAGAAAGGGTTTGTTTCTTTTAGCAATGATGCTAAAGGTTACATCATCGACAAAGGCTTTGTTTCCAATGGGGAAATAAGGTTTGATGATGTTAACCATGTGGAGAATCTCAAGTACAATCTCTTGAGTGTCAGTTAAATGTGTGACAAAGGCCATGTTGCTTTTTTCACCAGTCAGAACTGCAGGATTCTGTCATCCACAGTTCTGAGTTTGATTGATAAGGTGTTGGATGATTATACTCTCCTCAAGGCCAACAGGACAGGAAGAGTATATGCCTTAGATCTTTCCAAGAAAATAGATCTAAAAGGCCATCCTTGCCTATTCTCCAAGGCTTCTCCTTAAGAATCTACTCTGTGGCATAGAAGGCTGGGTCATGTGAATCTCAAAAACATGAACCAGCTGATACACCATGGTTTAGTAAGAGGGTTGCCTATGAAGGAGTTCAAATATGAAGACAACTGCACTGCTTGTTTAAAAGGGAAACAACACAAAGTCTCATTCCCTCCAATAGAAGAGCCAAAGTCCACTGCATGCTTGCAATTATTGCATATGGATCTTTTTGGTCCTGTCAGAGTGATGAGCATGGCAAAGAAGAAATACTGTTTGGTAATTGTGGATGATTACTCCAGATTTGTATGGACTTTCTTCTTGTATTCCAAAGATGAAGCTGCAAAAGCTATAATGAACTTTGTGTTATATATGGAGAAGCAGTATTCCCTTCCAGTCAAGTGTGTGAGGAGTGATAATGGTACAGAATTTAGAAATCACACACTTGATGACTTCTACCTGTCAAAGGGAATTAAGAGGCAGTTCAGCATTCCAAGAACTCCTGAACAAAATGGAGTGGTGGAGAGGAAGAACAGGACCCTTATTGAAGCTGCAAGGTCAATGTTGGCCGATTCAGGTTTGCCACTGACCTTTTGGGCTAAAGCTGTCAACACAGCATGCTATGTGCATAATAGAGTATTAGTGAATCAAAGGTTGATGAAGACTCCTTATGAAGTACTACATCATTTAGCCCCTTTGATTTCATTCTTTAAAGCATTTGGCTGTCCCTGTTACATTCTCAACACAAGCAATCCACTCTAGAAGTTTGAATCAAAGGTGGATGCAGGGTATTTTGTTGGTTATTAATCAACTTGCAAGGCATACAGAGTTTTCAACTGCAGAACAAAGATAGTTGAAGAGACTTTGCATGTGAAGTTTAATGAATCTCCAAAGGATAAGATTCCATAAAACCCTGTGGAGTTATTTGATTTGGACATACTGTAATATGTTCCTTATCAGGCTCCAGCTGTTGCTCCTATCAACAGTTCTCCACCTGGTGGTACTAATGATGATGTAAACAGTACTCACCTTTTCAGGTTTAGTGACCAACTGCCTGAGTCATCTAAACTTGATGCTCCTGTAGCTTCAGTAACTCCATCCACAACAAATGCTGATGAGATTTCTGAATCATCCACTTCTTTTGAATTGCCATCTCCTACATGGTTTCAAGAATCTGTATCACCATCTGTTGCTGCTGAAGGTCCTACAAACACTTGCATAGATCTCATTGTTTATCAAGAGCTGAAGAATCACCCAATATCTCAAATCATTGGTGATATCAATGCTGGAGTTTCAACGAGAAGTCAATTGTCCAATTTCTGCTTCTATGCTCTCTTCATCAGTCAGCAAGAGCCAAAGAACTACCATGTTGCATTAAGAGACAATGGATGGGTTGAAGCCATGCAGCTTGAGCTTCTTCAGTTCAAAAAGAAGCAAGTGTGGGAGCTTGTTCCTTTACCCCAAGGTAAGTGTGCAATAGGCACTAAATGGGTGTTTAGGAATAAAACTAATGAAAAGGGCCAAATTGTTAAGAACAAGGCCAGGCTGGTTGTACAGGGGTTTGCACAAGAAGAAGGCATCGATTATGATGAAACCTTTGCCCCTGTGGCCAGACTGGAGGCAATTAGATTGTTCTTAGTTTATGCTGCCTTTCATAATCTTAAAGTTTTTCAAATGGATGTCAAAAGTGCCTTATTATATGGTAAAATAAAAGAGGAAGTTTATGTGTGTCAACCACCAGGTTTTGGGGATAATAAACATCCTGATTGGGTGTATAAGCTTGATAAGGCTCTTTATGGGTTGAAACAAGCTCCTAGAGCCTGGTATGAAACATTATCAAATTTTCTTCTACAAAATAATTTCACTAGAGGCTCCATTGATAAAACTTTATTCATAAGGAAAGTGGGAAAACATAAGCTACTTGTTCAAATTTATGTAGATGATATTATTTTTGCATCCTCTGATCCATAGTTGTGTGATGAATTCACAAAGCTAATGCAGCAAAAGTTTGAAATGAGTGCCATGGGGGAATTACAGTTCTTTCTAGGTTTGCAAATCAAACAAAGGGCTGATAGAATCTTTATTCATCAGTCCAAATATACAAAAGATCTATTGAATAAGTTTGATTTACAAAATTGTAAGCCCTGTTCTACTCACATGAGCAGCACCACACAACTGGATGTTGATCAGAAAGGTAAAGTGGTTGATGAAACCCTTTACAGATGTATGATTGGGTCCTTGATGTATCTTACAGCCTCTAGACCAGACATTATGTTTGCAACTTGTGTCTGTGCTAGATTTCAGGCTGCACCTAAAGAATCACATTTGATTGCAGTCAAAAGGATCTTTAGATATTTGCAAGGTACTCAATCTCTAGGTCTTTGGTATTCCACTGGGCATTCTTGCAAATTAGTTGCTTTCTCTGATAGTGACTATGCAGGATGCAAAGTGACCAGAAAATCAACTTCTGGAGGATGCCAATTCCTAGGCAATTGTTTAGTTTCTTGGCAAAGTAAGAAACAAACATCAATTGCTACATCTACTGCTGAAGCAGAGTACATTGCTGCTGCAAGTTGTACATCGCAGGTATTCTGGCTTCAGAATCAATTATTGGATTATGGCATTACAGAGACTAAGACTCCATTACTAATGGATAGTGCTTCAGCTCTTTGTATTGTTAAAAATCCAGTCCAGTATTCTAGGACCAAACATATTGAGATCAGACATCATTTTATAAGGGATTGTTATGAAAAAGGTCTTATTGATCAAAAGTTTGTTCCTAGTGCTGATGAGCTTGCAAATATATTTACTAAGCCTTTAGACAGTGCCACTTTTCAAAATCTGGTGCTATGACTTGGTATGCTGCAGCTGGAATAAATTGACTAATACTAGTGCTGATCAGACAAGTACTGATGAGCATTAGTATACAAATGTCAAAAATAAGTACTGATGAGTTATTTAGTCTTCAGCATTTTTCATAACTACTGAAGACTAAAATACTTCAAAGTACTGAAGTGCATTATTTATTGAAAACAACTGATGTAGTTACAACTACTGATGTGGTTATAACTACTGAAGCTTATTTTCACAAATAAGTACTGAAGAACAAATTCTGTCCACAAGTACTGATGAGTAATCTTACACATAAGTACTGAAGAAAATATTTGTTCACAAGCTCTGAAGAATAATTTATTTTATCAGATCTTCTGAACATCTGTTCACAAGAGCTGAAGAATAAATATTCACAAGAGCTGAAGGCCAATGAAACATCTGAAAATCAGACAAAGTCTGATGAATAAATGTTGAGGTCAGAATGAAACAACTAAATCGACGACAACAGCTGATGAGTAAATTTACTCTTCAGGTGATTTCAACATCTGCTATTTCATTTCCAAACAACTGAAGGATAAAACCATGTCTTTAGTAGTCTTACAACTACTGATGACTAACACCAAGTCCTCAGTTGTTTACAACAACTGAATCCAAAACCATGTCTTCAGTAGTTTACAACTACTGATGACTAACACCAAGTTTTCAGTTGTTTACAACGTCTGAAAGCAAAACCATGTCTTTAGTAGTTTACAACTACTGATGACTAAAACCAAGCTTTTAGTCGTTTACAACCTATGAAGGTTAAAACCATGTCATCAGTCGTTTCAAACAACTGATGACTAACACCAAGACCTTCAGTCATTTCCTTTCAGCTGTTTCATAACCATTATAAATACCTAACCCTAACTTCAGAGTTTTTCATTCTCTCATAACCTAACATTCAAAAACCTCTGAAACCTCTCTCATAACATTAATGGCGACCATGCAGCTCAAACCCAGACATAACTGTGTTTCCTACCTTACCAAATCACCATTCTGGACCAAGTTCGACAATGCCATAGATCTTATGGTCGAATCCCAATACCAAACGGCCTTTCTCCTAAATCCAAGCATATATGCTGAATCTCTTCATCAGTTCTGGATGAACGTCACCCTCACTGGAGAGAATGACACCGAGGTCTCTCTCCAGTCGTTCGTCAACAACCGTAAGGTGGTCATCACTCCGGTAATCCTTCGCCAAACCCTAAAACTGGATGATGCCACCTTCCCCACTAGATATCCAAAGTGCACCACTGATCTATCATTTGCCCACCATGGATATCAGGGTGATCTCAGTGCTTCTACCATCCTCAAGAAGCATTTTCATGATGTTGAACGCCTAATCTTTCACATGATGAATGTCTGCTTGGCCCCAAAAACCTCTTCATGGGACCAAATGTCCTCTCGGTGGCAGCAGGTATTCTTCCTATCCTTGAACAACAAACTTTGAATTTTTCTGAAATAATATTTTTAGAACTCAAGGATATGACCCTAAAACCTATTGCTAACAGATGGATATTATATCCACGGTTCATTATGGCCATCATTGAGAACCAGCTAAGTGCTGAGGGACTAGTTGGCCTTGGGGTCCCTGCGATGGCTGTATTGCCTGAGGTATACTCCAGGTATAACTCTGACCAGACACTCAAAAAGGCTGCCAAGTTGCGAAAACCCAAGCAGCTGGAACCCACAGCCTCCACCTCTAAATCCAAAGTCCCCACCAAACCCAAACAAAAGAAACCCAAAAAGGCTACTCAGGGAGATGAGTCCCCTGAGGATGCCCCAACAACACAAAGGCAGGAAGTAACTTCTGGCAATATTCTCCCAGCAGTTACAATGACTCCTCCAACCATAACCGCTCAGGCATCCTCTCAACAGGATCCTGATGCAACCACTTCTGGGGCACCCACACATCTGGAACCTTTCTCATTTGAGGAGGTTGCCATTGAAACGCACCAATCTCCCCAGGTGCATACTGCTTCAACCCCATCTCCCATTGCAACCGCCCTTCACAGCCCAACATTCATAATTACAGAGGTGCTGACTCATCTTAACACTCCACCCTCTCCCCAGGCACCTATAAAAACTGGGAAAACCCCAACCGATGAGAGGGAGGATCAAAGTGTGGATGAGAACCCACAGCATAGGGAATACAATGTTCTGTCTCCCAGTGTGGAAGAGGAGACAAGAACATCTGGTGAGGCTGCCACTTCCCCTGATTCAGCAAATGAACAGGATGAAGCTGGTATCATATCTAAGTCCTCACCAGAGGCAACTGCCGATGAAGGTTCTAGTCCTGAGGCAGGAAGTCCCCAGTACCAAGAACAAGGGGCACATGTGATCACTGAGCCATACTCAACACATGTACATCCTGATCCAGTCAGGAGGTCAGGCGATTCAGTTAACACTGATGATGACCTGGGCTTCTTTTATGATGTTCTATCCCATAACACCATTCTTGAGGATGAGGTGAGTAGACTAAAAGAGATACTTGCCAAGATGACTCAGGAATCAAGTCTATCTACCACCATACTAACCCAACAGATGGTACCTTCATCTGAAGGTCTCACAAACATAGAGCCACTCCTAAAATCTTGACCACCAGCCTCTGCTTCGAGCACTATTTCTCAGGGATAGACCCCCCCTGAGCAAATAGCTGCTATCTTTCAAAACTCCCTGCCTCTCATCACACCCATTATCACTGACATTGTGATTAAAACCCTTGATGAGAGGCTTTCCTCAACTATTCAACCAACAGTGGATGCTGCTGCAGCCAAGAAGCTTTCTAACAGTCAAATCCCTGCAACCAATGCAACCAAAAAGGGGGAGACTCAGTCAGTGAAAGCAATCAAGAGGAAGAGGATTGAGGAGGAGAAAGAGAAAGAAGTTGAGAAGGAGGTAGAAACTGAGATGGAGTTGGTAGTGGAGACTAAGAAGGAGAAGGAGAGGGAGAAGGAAACTGACATGGAGAAAGTGACTGAAAGTGCAAATGACTTTCATGTCACATACAAAAAAAGAAGAGTGGAGAAAAGGAGAAGGAGAAAGAGCTAGCAGTCCTTGTCAAGGAGGCTGATGCTGAACACAGCAGGTCAATGGATAACATCATTGATCAGCTGTTCAGGCAAGGCTTTGACATTGCTGAGGTAGATTCAGAAATAAGGAGGTTGGAAGTTCAAGAGATAGAAAACTAATGGTCTTGCTATAGCCAAGAAGAGAAGGAGAGACTTGAGTCTATGGTAAGATTCACTTCAAAGTATCTGGGGAGATCAGTCCTGGAGATCAAGTCATGGACCAGGGACAGCATCTTGGAAATAACCACCAAGATATGTTCGTCTGAAGTATTTACAAATGGGTTGGTAGTAGAAGCCCTAAGTGAAGCAGGTGCTGGGAACAGGACTGCTCTAGCCAAACAAACCAAAGCCTCACTCACATCCATACTGCTAGAACAGTCTGCCAAAATTCCCACACCAAAACAACAACTACCACAACCAACAAAACCAACTCCCTCACCCGCAAAACCAATAGCCGATTATGCACCCTTGAAGAGGAAGAGGAGGGTGTTAAGGCTAGAAGAAGAAGATGATGATGATGATGATGATGATGATGATGATGATGATGAGGAAGAAGATAGGATGCCTATCTCAGCTGTACTTTCATTGCCTAAGGGAAAAAGTCTCCCTTCAACAATCACTCTTAAGCTTCAAAGACAGACTTTGAAAGTGAATCTAGAAGAAGAAGAGCTTCACAAACATCATGATGAGGAATTGTTGAAGAGGGTAGACAAAGCATATGCAGCTTCCTCATCAATCATAAGCATGAGGAAACATGCTCAGAGGTTATACACTCTCAGGCAGACATTTCAGTATCAGAAAGAGAGAGTGAGGATTTAGCCTGATCCCAGGGTGTCTCATAGGATTCAGAAGAAAGACATTCCTCAGAGATACAATAGGCAACTAAAAAGGATTGTAGATGCAGTGATCACACTTGCTATTGTAGTATCACCCTGGGAAATCCTTGAAGATTTCAAGAAGGCCTATACATCCAATATGCCCCCACAAAAGATGCTGGAGAATAGAATGGTGAAAAAGGGCTGGTGTATAAAAGGCTTGATGAAATCAGGAAGGATGAGCTCCAACTGTTACTTAAGGGTAATCACCCGGATTAGTTTACTTACAGAGAGATCACAACAGTGGAGCTCAAAAATGGAAAACAGGTCAAATACCTGTCTGAGTTTTATGGGCCAGAAGGATTCTTTGAAGGTGAGGCTGAAGAGCTAACCATGGAGGAACAGATTGTATTTTTGGAAGCCTACACTAGAGAATCATATAGGCTAATAGTTGGGAAGTAGATCTCATGGATGGGGTAACAGCTCTGTGTCCAGTTCCCCAAGACAGAGTTCCCATCCATCCTTTGCCAATCAGATTCTTGAGACTTCTTCCTAGGCCTGTGCTGACAAGGGTCACTTCTGAGCTGATCTAGAAGACAAAAGACCAATCTTTCTGTCTTAATAAGTGGGACACTTCAATAAGCTTAAAGGTTTTGGCTTCATTGGTTCAGGGGGAGTTTGTTGGACCAAAAGAACCAATGAGCCAGATCAGAAAAACCTTTAAGTCCCACAAGACATCACAACAACTGCTGAAGGCCTCATCAGCTGTTTGACAAAGACTGAAGACTTCATCAGCTAAAGACTAAAGTGCTGAAGATCAACAGCTGAAGAGTAAAGTACTGAAGACCAAAAGCTGAAGTACAAACACTGAAGACAAAGACTGAAGACATCAGCTGATGACAACAACTGAAGACATCAGCTGAAGTACAACAACTAAAGTTCAAGTCAGAAGTCAAAGTACTGAAGCCTTCAGACTTTGTTACAACAGCTGAAGAAGTATTCTTCAGTTGTTGTGATGGTTTCCTTTCAGTCTTTTCTTTTCAGTAGTTTCTTTTGTATTTCAGTACTTGTAAAACGACTGAAGAGCATGTTCTTCAATCGTTGTAGTTTCAGTAGTTTAGTCTACTTTTAGTAGTTTGTTAAATAACAGTTAGATGTCACTGTCAAGTGACATAGCTGACGTCATCTTTCCCTATAAAAGGAAAGATGACCTAATTGTAATGTAGTCGAAGCATATATTGAATGAAATACATCTTTTGTGCAGAAACTCTCTCTCATTCTATAACCGTACTGTTACATTGATAAATCTATTGTGCTCTTGTTTGAATTTGTCTAATTCATGTGCTAATTCCGCTGCAAATCTAATCTAATTGATCAAACTAGATGCTGAGATCCTTTCATTAGCATCTTTTTGTTTGTCATCCATTTCATAGTACTTAATAATATAAATCAAATTGCTGAAGGATAGAGTGAAGAGATCCTTGGTTCTCTTAATTATTGTGCAGTTGTTGTTCCAGCTGTAAGGAAGTGAGTTCAACAACTTCTTGTTCACAGCTATATTCTCCAAAATGATACCAGCACTCTTCATCTTCATTATGAGTTTCATAAATCTAGACATTTGTGCTTCCAAGGACTCTCTCAATACATGATTGAACATGTTAAACTCTTAGTTCAACATATCTTTTCTACTTTCCCTCATATCTTTATTTCCCATAATCTGTTCCTCCATGGCATCCCATAAATCTTTGGCCTTGGTGTAATCTTTGAACTTCTGTGCTATCTCGGTAGTTAAAGCCATTATGATAGCAGCATAGGCTTTGTCATTAAGCTCTCTCTTTTTCATATCCTCCTCATCCTATAAATGCTCAGGTTTAGGAACCACTTCTCCCTTGTCATTCTTTTAGATCGGACTATATGGACCTTGTTTAATTGATCACAGCATCTGGGGTTCCATATATATGACATGATTCTCAAACCTAAAAGCCCAATCAGGATAGTCTTCCTCACTGAGTAGTCTTGGTGGCTTGGTGCTTGTGCCGATCTCATTATCGAGATTCAAAATAGCTATGATATGCTTAAGATTGGCCATTTCCTTAGTCAGAAATCAAAATTTTAAAAACAAATTGACACTAAAAGTTACCGTGTGAGTAACGGACTTATCGCGCGAGTTCTTCAAGTTTTCGTGCGAAACTTTTTCAAGTTTTCGCATGGTAAGTTTTGTAACTGAATATAGCGAGAAGTATAAGTTCTCACGTGAAAAGGTATATTTTTCAAAACACATTTGTAACGGAATTCAGTTCTCGTGCGAAAACCTTGTTTTCGCAGAATCAGCAAGTTTTCGCCTGAATCAGTTCTCAGTGATTTTTGACATTTTCACCTCTAATTTTTCACCTAATAGATTAGGCTTAGATTAATGAAGTTTTCAATTAGTTATTTAGGTTCAAATATGATCCTAATTGTCTTTAATTGATTCAAATAATCAACTTTTAAGCCCCAACAATCACCCTAACGATGAAAATCATGTAAAACAGCTCCTAATGTTCAGAATATCAATTGTGACAAGAATCAAGCTGAAATACTCCAATTTGTGATGAAAAACACCTCTCAGATTCTTCAAAAACACTCGTCTTCAAGTTTCAATCAATCGGTCTAGACCAAACCTTGCTCTGATACTAATTGTAAGGATCAAGACAATAAGAAGATCGATCTCGATACGCGGAATATAGACATTACGGATATGATTGAGCAATTGAAGAAAGATAACACAATGTAATTAACTTTGAGATTGTATTGCACCCAAATTTGATAAGTGCTACAAGGAAACTGAAATCAAGAAAATGAAAACTTGGCTCTTTAATTACAAAGAAAAACTCTATTTATACTAATCTAGAGTTCTTGCGCAAATTCTAAGGTCTCGCGCGACAAGTGTAGTCGTGCGAGAACCTGGTTTTCGCTCGGAAACTAGTCTTCTTGACTTCAATTCTTCGTCTTGATTTGATTTCCTGAGCCTCTAGGTTCAACCCCTACACACTCCGTCGGCCACCACAACCGCCCAAACCACTACCATCATCGACCACCATCACTAATCTGTCACCCACACCACCGATCACCACCACCAACCTGTCACCCCACCACCTCCGATCACCATCATCAACCCGGAACCACCACCACCATCCACCTGCACCACCATCACAGCCACCATCCACCACCACGACCAACTTCCACCACCCGCACCTTCAACCTCCATCACCAACCCAACGCCACACCACCCTCGGTCACCCAATCCCTCACCCCCTTGGGCCACCACGAGCACACAACACTCCCCTCCCACTCTCTCGAGAACACGCTACCATCATTATAAAGAACCTTCATCACCTTCATTCGAGTCAAAAACGAGAGACTTGCTAGCTAAGATATCGTTAGGAGCTTGGAGGAATAATCGGGTGTTAAAAAATCTCCGTGCTTACATTGGAAACTGTTGGTTTAGGCTCAAGGTATACTCATTTGAGTTATATTATCTCTATCACTTCATGCATGAATGATCAAGATGATATTCTTAATAAACCCTGGTTTCACCCACTTAGATGTTTGATGAAAATGATGTTTTGATGAAAATGATGTTTTGATGAAAATAGGTTTTTAAAATGGGTTATAAATCTGAAAATACATGTTGAAATTGTATTAGTTTGATGAAATGATGTTGTTGGTATGATTCGGGTTGAAAATAGTGTATATAGTTGTATGTATATGTTGCATGTGTATGTATGTGTAAGTTGGAAAAATTGGTGATTATAATTCATAGGGATGATTGGGTAGGAATGTGATTAAGATGAAATAATGGATGGTGTTGTTTATCATAAAAGAAAAGATTAAGATAAAATGTTTATATCAAATGTATACTTGGACATATTATAAGGTATCACTTAGATGAAAAGTTGGATGACAAATTATTCGAGGACTAGAAACCGTGATTAAGACCGTACATAAGGCTAAAAGGATGATATGACAAATGAACTCGACTAAGATGACAAGTGAGACTCCAAGACTTTATACATATAACCATATAAAACTGAAAAATAATATATATATATTGGACAAATAACGATGAATGATAAGGAATATATAAAAATATATATTTTAAATAAACAACCTTAGATTAACGGATATTTAAAAGGTTAGTCGATACATTCGCGGATTTAAAAATAATATTAACTTTACAAAAAGGATGTATGTTTTATTAAATAATCTTAACAACTCCAAAAACTTGTTTAACAAAAGAATATAAGAGAATTTTGAATAAAAATACAAATTTACTATTTACCAACAAATTGGTAAATCTTTGAATAAAATTTCCACAAAATATAAAAATAAATGTAAGTTTGAATTTATGGTTAAAAAACATAGATCATCTAGTTTAGAAGTATAATAGTTTACGTAAGAAATAAACGTAGGGTTAATAAATAGACTAGTAATATATTAGATGTCTAGTTAATTAAGTAGAAAACGTTTAAGATAGACATTAGTTTATAAGATGGATGTGTTGTAACTCATATAACTTTAAGAAAAGTAATAAATGTTTAAAAAATATCGATGATTTTCTTTAAAACTATAAGAAATAATAAAAATGTTTTTATTTTTAAAAGGAATAAGTTGGGTGAACAAGTATTCTCCTGAACATGTTTTTCAAATGTTAATTAAGTCTTCCACGTTTAGGATCTGATAGATCGGTGCAAGACGATTTTGATCGGTTATTTGGCGACGTACGAAGGTGAGTTCTTCGGCCTCATTTTTAAATATTGTTTTATTTAAACTGTTTTAGGGGAAAAGCATGATTAACAGTTTTTATACACATGATGGGTGAAACAAGGATAACATTGTGCATGAAGCTGACCCAGTCACCTAGGGCATGTCATCTCTCCCTTTTATCCGGACCAATGTGCAATACTGTAAGGATTCCTAGAAGTCTGATGCAGCCAAAACACTCTTGTAACTATCTACTGATCATAACAACTGATGAAGACAATAGCTGAAGATAACAACTGAAGTTAACAGCTGAAGACATCAACTGAAGTTAACAGCTGAAGACATCAACTGAAGTTAACAGCTGAAGACATCAACTGAAGTTAAAAGCTGAAGACATCAACTGAAGTTAACAGCTGATGACATCAACTAAAGTTAACAGCTGAAGACAACAACTGAAGTCTTCAGTTGAAGACAACAGCTGAAGGTAACAGCCGAAGACAACAGCTGAAGGTAACAGCTGAAGACAACAGCTGAAGGTAACAGCTGAAGACAACAGCTGAAGGTAACAGCTAAAGACAATAGCTAAAGACATCAGCTGAAGATATCAACTGAAGACAAAGTCTGAAGACAAAGTCTAAAGATAGTTTTCAGTAGTTGTCACAACAACTAAGAAGTACTCTTCAGTAGTTGTGATGATCCTCCTTCAGTAGTTATCACAACAGCTGAAGAAGTATTCTTCAGTAGTTGTGATGATCCTCTTTCAGTAGTTATCCCAACAGCTGAAGAAGTATTCCTCAGTAGTTGTGACAGTTCTTCTTTTAGTAGTTTCATGTAATGATCAAGTCTTCCTGCATGCTGCACAGAACATGAAGTAGTATTGCTACGAAAGTTTTACACCACTTCAGAAATATTTCAAGTGTAAAATCTTTCATAGCCAAGACCAATATCTTTTGAAGCCAGAAATGAAGTCTTCCTTAGCTTCAAGACAAAGTCTTCCGAAGCAAAGAAACCAAGACAGATTCTTCCGAAGACTTTTATCATACATGCTTTTATTGATGTACTTTTTTTGAAACGCTGAACCACTTTGCCGCTGCCCACTCTGGTTGGTCACCAACTTATATGAGTTGGTGAAAAGGTCCATGCTTTAGGAAAACTGTACATTGAGGTCTTGGGTCAAACCTTTCTACTTTATGTACTTTTATCCATTTTGTAATATATTAGGATGTGAGCTATGGCATGTCATAGTCACTAGCCAAAAGGCAAATCTGCCTTTTGACTCTACATGGATTGTGTTGTCTAGTTCATGTATCCAGTTGGCCTTCAAAGTATGGTCGTCTGTAGGTTGTAGTATATAGTATCTCAAAGTCTTGTAATGTATGTATGCTGAATACTTGTAACTTTGAATTTGAGAAGCAATATACAACATCCTTGAAAACCAACCACTTGTGTTGTTATCTTGTTCTTTCTTTCTGAGTTTACTTTTGTGTTCTTAGCATCATCATAACCGGTTCCCATTTGATCTGTTAAGTGTTCTAATACACTCTCCTCATTGTGTTGTGGTGTTGTAAGTGCTAACCCTTCACCCGGTCCTGCATTTGGTATCAGAGCTTCCAGGCTCTTGATATAAGATCTCACCATCTTAAGATCCCTCACACACACATAATACTTAACAACTCAAATGGAAGCTCTTTCTAAAGCTGATATGGAAACTGCTACTATGACCAAGTCCCCACTGATCACTCCTAAAGATTTTGACACATGGTGCACAAGAATGGAAGGCTTCATCAAGTGTCAAGATTCAAGGATGTGGGACTCAGTTATCAATGGTCCCTTCATACCAAGCACTACTTCTGCTACTAGTAATCGTATCATCCCTAAAGATGTAGGTGATTACTCAGAAGAAGACAGGAAGAGAATAGAGCTTGATCAAAGGGCCATGACTTGTCTTCAAACTGCTCTTCCAAAATCCATCTACATAGGCTTCAAGAAGTGCAAGACAGCTAAAGATCTATGGGAAGCACTGAAGCTCATGTATGAAGGATCCAAAGAAACTAAAGAAAACAAGAAGGATCTCTTGAAGCAGCAGTTTGAAAACTTCACCTTCAAGGCTGGTGAGACACTGACTCAACAATACTTCAGGTATGTTGAGATAGTGGACACTCTAGTGGATATTGGAGTAACTCTTGAGAACAGGGACATAGTAAGGAAGTTTATGTCTTCTCTTCCTAAACTATGGACACATTATTATGTTGTGATCAAGAGAACTTCGGATCTTAAAACTCTTACTCTTACAGAGTTGTATGGTATCCTGAGTGCATTCCAGATGGAGATGAACATGCAAAATTCCTCTGGTAACTCCAATAACCAACTGAGCTCAGCTTTTCATGTGAATGAAAGGGAATGCATTGAACCACAACATCAGTTGTTATGCTACCCTGACAACTCACAAAAGGGGCCTTTCATCACTCTTCCAGAGACACCAAGAGAAAGCTACACTCAAGGAAGTCCCTTCCAAGAGACAAGTTCTTCTTATGCCTTTGTCTCAGCTGATGAAACCTCTGGCAACCTTCTCTTCACTCTTGAAGATTTGGACTGTATTCATCCAGATGATCTGGAGTATATGGAGATAGTTCAGCAAATGGCTCTTCTCACTCACAGGGCCAAGAAGTTATACAAGAGGACTGGGAGAAGATTTCCAAGCAATACATCCAGTGGAAAGTTTGGGCTGGACAAAAGCATGGTAAAGTGCTACCACTGTAACCAGATGGGGCACTGTGCAAGAGAGTGCAAGGCACCAAGAACAAATGGTGGCCAGACACAAACCAGACCAAACTACACCGAGAAAGTTCACCAGAATAAGAACCCAAAACAACAGGCTGTAGTTGCTGTTGAAGAGGAGGCTTTGACTGGAGCTTTCAGATAGAAGATGCATCTCCAAACCAAGCTCTCATGGTAGATCATGATGAAACCAAGGTATTGGAAAATCTTTGCTCTTCTGAATGCATTGCTAAAGTTAATAGATACTGGTCATACAACTTAGAGCTGAGATCTGACCTTGAGTCCTTAAACATCTTGAAAGTTGATTTTAAAAGAGCTAAAAATGACTATAAACTTAAAATAGAAGATATAGAGAAAACAATTTCAACTCTTAAACATGAGCTAACAAATTACAGGACTCAGACCAAAGATCTCATAGCTAAGTTAACTGAATGCCAAGCTGAGCTTGTGATCAGCAAAGCTAAGGCAGAAAATTGTGTTCTTAAAGAAGATACATTCAAGAACATAATATCCTCATCCTTTCATGCAAAAGTGTGTTATCATAACAAGCAGGGACTGGGATCTAGTGAGTAGCTCCTCCATACACCATCTTGTCTGTAAGATCTCCCAGGTGTGGAACTTGTGATGATGAGCTTCCCCTCATAGATCCTTTGACTGAAAAGGATGAAGAGGAGATGGTGAAGAATGACTTTGGTTTGAGTGAAGAAAAGCATTCTGAGAAGGGTCACCATTCCTCTGAGGAGAGTAAAACTGTTGGGATGACCAAGTCAAGAAGAAAGAACTTGATAAGGAAAGCCAAAAGAAAATAAAGGAAGGCTTAAGAGATCAAGGCTACTTTTGACTCTAAGCAGAAACAAGTTTCCATCTCTACAGGGTTTGAAGTAGTTAAGACCGATGACATGAAATCTGGTTCATGTGCAACTCATCTCAGCAACAAGAAGAAGACTGATCTGTTGTGTGTTACTGCTACACAACCTGGACCATCCAACTCCAAGAACAGTTCTCAACCCAAAAGAACTGTGTCAGCTCCTGCAAAGGTGAAGATGGAGAAGGGATGTGACCAAAGTCAGTGCTCTTCCATGAAGAAGGCTCTTGGAAAGAAGAATCTGAAGTGTGTCATGTGTGAGAGTACCTCTTATTTGGCTAAGGATTGTCCATACAATCCTAAGGGTACTCTTCATATGATAAACAAAAGACTTCCAAAAATTCCAAGATGAAGAAGAAGGCAAGTGGAAAACTGCCTTCAGAAGAAAATTTGGTCTCGGGAGAAAGGAATGCTTCTGAAGTACTGAAGCTTACTGTAGTAAAGGCAAGATCTTCCGAAGGACCAGTCATCAAAACTTCTGAAGTCTCAAAGGCTTCTGAAGTATTGAAGGTCATGTCTAAACTTCCAAAGGTGGTGTGGAAGTCAAAGAAAGACCAAAAGACTGAAGGTTCTTCATCAACAACAGCTCAAGATCCTCAAAGCACAACCATTGGATCTATCACTGTTGCATTGTCTTCAACTGTTTTAAATGAGCCCAAGACCAATAAGGCTTGGGTTTCCAAATGTAACTAGCTATCTCTTTGTGCAGGAACAGCTACAGACAAACAAAAATGTGTGGATCATTGACAGTGGTTGTTCCAGGCACATGACAGGCAATAGGTCACTACTCTAGAAGTTTGAAAGAATTAATGGAGGGCCAATTGCTTTTGGAGGAGATGCGGGTGGTTACATTACTGGAAGGGGCAAGGTCACAAATGGTAAGCTCAGCATTGACAAGGTAAACTTTGTCAAAGAGCTTAGATACAATCTTTTGAGTGTATCTCAATTCTGTGATCAGAGTCATAACATGTTGTTTACTGAGCATGAGTGCATTGTTCTCAAGCTCGGGGTGGTCATTCCTCATGAGCACATCCTACTCAGGGCCCCCAGGAAAGGGAACATATACAAGATGGATTTGCAAGAAACATCTCCCTCAGGAGAAGTTTCATGCTTTCTATCTAAAGCTAATAATGATGAATCTTTCCTTTGGCATAAAAGAATGTGCCATGTAAACTTTAAGAACATGAATAAATTGATTAAGAATGATTTGGTAACTGGAATACCAAAAAGAGAGTTTACAAGTGATGATCATTGTGTTGCATGCCTGAAAGGGAAGCAACACAAGGTATCTTACAAGCCTAAGGAAAGAAATTCCATCACTACACCCCTACACTTGTTACATATGGATCTCTTTGGCCCTACCAATGTAATGAGTTTAGGAAGGACCTCTTACTATTTGGTGATCACAGATGACTTTACAAGATTCACATGGGTATTCTTCCTTAGAACTAAGGATGAGACCCCTGAGATTCTGAAGAATTTCATCTTAAAGATTGAGAATCAATGTGATCACAAGGTCAAAACCATAAGATATGATCAAGGAACTGAGTTCAAGAATCAAACACTTGATACATTTTGTGATGAAAAGGGTATTACAAGACAATATAGTGCTCCCAGGACCCCTCAGCAGAATGGAGTTGCTGAGAGGAGAAACGGGACAGTAATGGAAGCTGCAAGAACTATGTTGTCTGACTCTAAACTACCCATCACCTTCTGGGCAGAGGCAGTCAACACTACCTGCTATGTGCAAAACAGAGTTTTAGTAGTTAAGACACATGGTAAGACTCCTTATGAACTTTGGCATAAGAGGAAACCTTTCATTGGTTTTCTCAGGTCTTTTGGATGTCCTTGCACCATCTTGAATACCAAAGATCATATAGCCAAGTTTGCTGAGAAATCAGATGATGGACACTTCATTGGATACTCTTCTCAGGATAAAGCTTATAGAGTATACAATCTCAGAACTAGATTAGTTGAGGAGTCAACCAATGTGACTTTCAATGAACACACACCCAGTGTGAAAGGTTCTGGTCCAGATTGGCTGTTTGATCTTGATTTAGTTACCAACTGTTTTAACAAATCTTGTGAGCATGTTTCAGGAAACATAGATATATTGCCTATAGGTGATCCTGATCCAAGAATTGAGCTAAGAAGATCTTCAAGCAACATATCTCCAGCTCCAGTGGTAACTAATCCCGCAAATGAAGCTTCTACCAGCAAATCAATGACAAATCCTGCTGATACATCTGAGTTGCCTTCATCTTCTAGTTTTGAGGCACAAAACTCAAATGTAGAAACTTCAAATGTTGGGGAACATGGTGGTGATGACAGTGATCAAGAATTTCTTGATGCTGAGAACTATCCCATTAGATCAAGTTAATCTTGATAGGTGTGCTGCTGTAGAGGGTCAATCCTCCTTGCCAGATCAGAATTTCTCCAATTTGGATCTATCTAAATAACTTGCTGTGATCCCTTAACTAAGGATCCATAAGTCTCACCCCTCTACAAATATCATTGGTGATGTTGGTACTGGTGTAAGAACAAGAGGACAGTCTCATAATGCAAATATTTGTCTTCACTCTTGTTTCTTATCCCAAATAGAGCCAAAGAAGATTGATGAAGCTCTAAAGGATGGAAGTTGGGTTGAAGCTATGCAAGAGGAGTTGCTTCAATTCAAGAGACAAAAGGTTTGGAATCTATGTCCTCTTCCTCATGGGAAGACTACCATAGGTACAAAATGGTTTTCAGGAATAAGAAGGATGATAGAGGACTTGTCATCAAGAACAAGGATAGACTAGTTGTTCAAGGGTATACTCAAGAAGAAGGAATTGATTACACTGATGTCTTTGCTCCAGTAGCAAGACTTGAAGCTGTCAGGATATTCCTAGCTTTTGCTACATCCAAGAACTTCAAGGTCTATCAACTTGATGTCAAGTGTGCTTTTCTTTATGGAGTGATTGATGAAGAGGTGTATGTCAAACAACCACCTGGCTTTGCAGATCCTGATCATCCTGATTATGTCTGCAAGCTTGACAAAGCTCTCTATGGGCTACATCAGGCACCAAGAAAGTGGTATGAGACTCTATCTTAGTATCTCTGTCAGCATGGCTACAGAAGGGGTACCATTTATGGAACTCTCTTCATCAAAGGAACAAGAGATGACATAATGCTAGTTCAAGTATATATAGATGATATCATCTTTGGGTCAACTAATCCAAAGCTCTACAAAGACTTTGAGAAGCTGATGAAGGATAGATTTGAAATGAGTGCCATAGGGGAACTCAATTTCTTTCTAGGGATTTAAGTGAAGCAAGTTGACAATGGTATTTTCATAAATCAGTCAAAGTATGTGCAAGACATACTTAAAAGGTTCAACATGACTGAATGTAAGGTTGCTAAGACACCCATAGCTAGAAACCACTCCGTTGGACCTGATCTTGAGGGGGAGTGTGTTGATGAACATCTCTACAGGGCTATGATTGGGTCTCTTATGTATCTTACAGCTAGCAGGCCAGATATTATGTTTGCCACTTGCATCCGTGCAAGATATCAGGCCAACCCCAAGATGTCACACCTAATCACTGTCAAAAGAATTTTAAGACACCTTAAGGGAGCCCCATCTCTTGGCCTTTAGTATCCTAAACATTCTGACTTCAATCTGTATGCATATACAGATAGTGATTATGGTGGATGCAATATGACTGCAAAGTCTACATCAGGGGGATGTCAATTTCTTGGTGGAAGGATAGTATCTTGGCAATGCAAGAAACAATCCTGTGTATCTGCATCAACTGCTGAGGCTGAATACATTGCTGCTGCAAGCTGCTGTGCTCAAGTGCTTTGGATTCAAAATCAGATGCTAGACTATGGATTCAACTTCAAAGAGACTCCCATTCACATAGACAACAACAGTGCTATCTCAATCACAGAAAATCCAGTGCAACACTCAAGAACTAAGCACATCAACATCAGGTATCATCTGATTAGAAAAAATTTGGAAAGGGATTAATCAAACTAATCAAAGTTTATACAGATGAATAATATGTTGATCTGTTCACAAAAGCTTTTGATGAACAGAGATTTAAATATCTTATATTAGCTATTGGGATGATCAACTTTGAATAGCTTTTCTTAAAAACTTAATCATATTATTTCTAAAACTATGTGTGTTCTATGTGGTCTATTCTATCACCATAATAAGCCCCAGTTTCTCTTTGGAAGAAAAATTCTTTTAGGATATTCCTTAGATTTCTTAGAATTCCAAGAAAACTACTTTTTAGGCAAAAAGCAAACTACTTTTCAGAGTTGGGACCAACACAATGGATTTCAAAGTTTATCCTTTTTCATTAACTTTGTCTCAAATCCAAATTCATACAAATATCCAACGGTTACACCTCTTTCCTCTACCTACTCCAAAATTCACCCATACCTCAAACCAAATCTCTCTGAAATCACTTTTGCTTTTCACCTTTCTTCATCCTTAAGCTTTTCAACATGGACAACATTCCAAACAAAAACAACCCAAATTTCTCCATGCAATTCTATAGGCAGCACAATCAAGTTGCCTTATTGCACTCTGAGAAAGATGATAGTTTCTCAGAGGTTTGCCGTTTTCTTGCTTTATCCAACTACTACACCTCACTCACCATTGATCCTATTCTTTATGAGGATCACCTGCTTGACTTTTGGAGGACATGTCAAGAGGTTATTATGGATGGGTAGAAGGCACTGTCTGCCACAGTGCAGGGGAGGACAATCTTTATCACTCCAGCCATTATTAACGCTCATCTTCATCTGGATGATGAAGAAGGTGAACTGTCTTTCCCAAAGGAAGCTGTCAACTATTCCTTTGAGTAGATGGGCTATGAGGGAGATTTCTCTGTAAAGACCTTTAGGAAAGGGAAGGTCTCATTCCAGTGGAAATACCTACTTCATGTAGTGATTCACAGCTTGTCCAACAAGCATGGTGGGTGGGACCAGATTCCTGAGGATCTCTCCTTTATAGTTCATGGAATGGTACAAGGGGTCAAGTTCAGGTACTCACAATTTGTTTACACAAACTTGCTTGCTAACTTGGACTCCTTAGAATACTATATGTTTCCTAGATATGTTCAACACATTCTCAACTGTGAACTTGGATCACAGTTGAGGGAAACAAATACTATTCTTAAATTGGGACAGATGAAGCCAGGCATCTTTCAGATTATGAAGAAGCCAACTGTAGGCTTCTCAAGGGTAGAAACAGCCCTGGTCTCCAAAATGTTAGAGCTCATTGCTCAAGGTGACAACCTAGCAACACAAGCTAGTGTTGAACCCACACCTTCTACATCTCAACCACTAAAACAGCCTCAAATCATCCTTACGTACCAAAGAAAATCCAAACGAACCCCTGCTCAAGCTATTGAGTCTGTGCAGGTCCCCATATACTCACCCATACAAGAAGAAGTGGATACTAGAGGTCCCACTTCTCCTAAGGAGCAAACCACTCCCATCTCTTCAAGAATCAGTGCTGATGTTCCTCATGATCAGCCTAATGAGCTCATAAGCCCAACTGCCTTAAGCCTTCACTCTGAGTCTCAACACTAAAGTGAAAAACCTTCAGGGTACAGTTACCATCCCCAGCCTTTGGACTTAAATACCCAAATTCCCAACCTTGAATTCTATACTGATGAGGACTTAGGCTTCAGTAAGCATCATGAATCTCTGTATCCCTCCCCTACTCAAAGAAAGAGGAATGCTTCTGAATTCCCTATGTCTATCCCACATCAGTCACCCATTGCTGAGGTGGGTCCTTCTGAACATGTTCAGGGGATCCATATGGAAGAGGCTCTCACTTTTGCAAGTGATTACATCATTAAGACCTCAACCATGGCAACTCAGCCCATTGACACTTCATCTGAGGCTGTCAATGAGCAGAGGAAATCCAGCAGCCAAGAACCCCACGCTGGTGATGAGAGTGAGGACTTAGGTCCAATTCTCTCATCCCCCCATGATTCTTCTGATGAAGATGAGGGAATCTGAGACTAAAAGTGCAACAACTGACACAAACATGCACTTACTTAGTCTCAAAGGTTAGTCATCTTGAATTTCAAGTGACTACCTTACAAAATAGGGTCAATGATCATCAACTTGAGATATCATATCTTAAGGAAAAACTAGCTGAGAGACCTTTACGAAGAGCTCAACCAGGAACACAAGAACCTGAGGATGTGGCTGACCTAACTCCTAGCTCACCTATACAAGAAGGTGATGCTACCAAAAAGGGGGAGAAAGTCACTACAATCACAGAACCTAGGAGTTCTTCAAGGAGTATGGAGATTGAGGACTCACCATCCTCTCTTGTAACTGTACCTACTAAGCAACCTCCTCAAGTTCACATTGATGTGAACATCCTAGACTGCTTGTTTCAAAGTCTCTTTCGGGAGGGTGTATCAAGGCAAGAAGCTGAAGAAGATAGACTAAGGCAATCAGGTAATATCATTGGTCAACCGGATGTTGAGGCAGACTCTGAGATTAGCTTCAAAGGGAAAACCTTGACTGAAGGCCCAGTGATAGAGCCTGAAAGTCCTGTCTTACAGTCAACTGATGAAGTGACAGAAATTGAAACATCTGTCACCACAACAACTACTTCAGCAACTCAACCCCTCAGTGAAACACCTGCTGGTGAAGGTGTGTCACAGTCTCTCTCTGGCCAGAGCATGGATGCTACACCAAGAAATGAAGGCCAAAGCTCTCTCCACCCTATGTCACAAAGGTCTGTGTGTGACAAGGGGAAAAGGGTTCTAACCCCTGAGGAGATTGAGGAGGAGGAAAGAGAGAGAAAGAGGAAGCTAAGGGGAGTAAGTTCCACTGGGTCTTCAAGCTTCATGCAAGATACAATCAGGGCTGCTCACAGACCAAACACTCAAGATGATAAGTTGAGGGCAGTCAGGATTACTTATATACAGACCAGGAACTATGACATAGATAAGATTATCTCTCTCCCTTTAGAGGAATTAAATGATCTGGCTGACATGGAAATGTCAAGAGAAAGGAAGGACGCTGAAGATGCAAGAATTCTTCTTAAGATCAAAGAGAAGAAAAGACAACAAAGATTATACAAGCATATTCCTACTCTCTCGCCAGTTCAAGAAAGTCCTGTGCAAGAGGCTATGGCTGCTACACAAGAACCTCAGGTAGATAAAGAAACAGATAAACAAAGAATGATAGACTACCTGAGTGCCACAGACTTCTACCAGGCAGAAGCACTTCTTCCTTTGTCCTTTGAGTACATTGAGTTTGAGTATCTCAAACAACTTGAACTTCAAGTACTCAAAGAGCAGAAGTTAACAAACAAGAAAATAAGGGAAGAAGCTGCTAAGTCAAGAGCTCTCATTCAGAAGAACTTGAAAAACTATGATGATAGACAAAGAATGATGAGCTTCTTGAAGTTGTATGGATTCGCTGGAAGGATACTTAGCCCTATGTCTCTATCTACTATG
The DNA here is from genome assembly GCA_024085815.1 of Flaveria linearis. Lineage (NCBI taxonomy): Eukaryota > Viridiplantae > Streptophyta > Magnoliopsida > Asterales > Asteraceae > Flaveria > Flaveria linearis. The sequence continues at coordinate 37,509,914 of CM044010.1, read as the reverse complement.
GATGAGCATATCAGCATGATCAAGCAGAAGATCAAGAGTGGAGAGCTCGCTTCTTCAAGTAGAGGTTAAGTTTGAACAACAAGAGACAACTCAAACTGAACCTCCAGCTTCATCTTCTGATCCATAGCAGGGTCAAAGGCTAGCTTCTTCAACTATTGATCATGTCACACCCCAGGCCCAGAGAGGCGGGACGTCACGATTAGTAAACAACAACCAAAATGCAGCGGAAACTAAATGGTTTAATACATTACAACTTTCAACATTTATATCAGAGTATTGACTCTGTTTCAATTCACAAGGTACCTAAATATACAGTCTATAGGTGTTATGATCAATCTTTTGGTAAAGGTTTCTTGATGCATCGGTAACTAAAGCTTCTAGGCTCGACTTTTGTCTTCAACACCTACCCTCACTTCTTGCCTCGGATTTAGGTATCTTCTATAGCTCAACTATTCTCCCTAGCTGTACCTGAAGACATGCTCAAAAAGAAAATTGTGTCAACATAAAGTTGGTGAGTTCAAGTGGTTAAGGTTTCAGAAAACAAATGTCTCTTTAGAATCCATTGGTTAAATTTTTAAAACATATGTGCTTTAAGTGTTAAATAAAAGGAACTCTGAAAGTCCACATTTAAAAGTTTAGAATCAATCATCGTGGGGTATCACAATCAACCCTGCACTTGGTCCCCGGTTGGCCTCTTCTAAACTTGGGTTTAACCGGATATTCCCGTAGGAAAGAACCAAGCCTCAGAACAATGAACCATTCCTGCTAGGATGGTTCACCATAGTATCTTATTCAAAACCTGTTACATGCCACAAACGACCCCTCAGGATCTCAGTGGGGTACCTCCCTGTAGCGGGAGCCACTGTGCGTGGGGATTCCCCAAATAGATCTATTCACGTAAAAACAAGCGGTTCACAAAAGAATTAATGATCATAACAAAAGTATCAGCAGGTATCCAAAAAGTCCCACATACAAGCATCAAATAAAGCACAATCATAGTTCATAAACAAAAGAGCATGCTTCATCCCCAAAAACAGTAAGTAAAAAGGGGAACACGAGAACTCACCTGGTTTCCTTATATAATTTCAGAGCTCGATAAAGAAAAGTGATGACCATCAACAAAGCAATCCTAACTAGAACATATAAGATTCACGTTTAGAATTAGCATGATGTTATTACATGCGTACGGTTGAGCTCTTTAGTTAAATTTAAGTTGGTGATTAGTATCCTTAATGTAGCTTAGCTTCTTGTGTATTTGTTAATTGTCATGAATTAACGTGTGTACATTAGGTTAATTATTGCATTTAATCAAGACTTGAGTCTTAGCATGAAGAGTGTAGAAAAATCAATTTACGTCATGGATTCCAAATCTTTATAAATAACTTGCATTAACAATGTAGGTAATATATAATGTTTCAAACGATGTTTATAATGCTCGTGTTTATATCGTATTTGTTAACTTGATTGACGATAATTTGTATAAAAAGAGTGTTACAATTAATATTTACGTCAATAACAATGAGATGACCAACCATTAATAACAACAAGATAGTGGAACATTATCAGGTAACATTTTAGGTCTTTTACCTTAAATAAGACATATAGATGCCGGTTAAACTAAACATCTATTGTATACGTGTATATATATATATATATATATACAATTGCATTTTTCAAATATGAAATCATCTCGACGTCTTTTTAAGGATTACATATATGACACGGGATTAATTAACTTTTGATATGTTTTTAAATCTTTGATCATATGATAATGTTACCAAAGTTGTTCTACTTATGCAATTGGTCACCTTCTTTCAAATTCACGTATTCCTTCATAACCATTTAAAGACTAGTAGATATTTATGTATTTTATAATTTATGGCTTTAATTAATTACAGCTCAATAACACGTATGCAGATTATAATTAAATCTCAAATGCGTTGCGCGTGCGATTTTTACCTTCCACTCGGTTGTAAACTCTAACCCACTCGTTTACGTCTCGTTGACTGCTCGTTGACCACGTTTGACCAGCTTTGACCGAGGTTTAACTTAACCAATACACACCAAGATTACATACAACACTACAACATTGTTATCTCATAACCAAACACAACGATAATCTCATTATACGTTACCATCCACCTTGGTTAAAGCTTTTATCACCAACATCCTCCACATGCAGCCGCCTCCCACCATGGACCGCCACTAACCGCCACCGGCAGCCTCTTGGTTGGCCGAAATTTCCACCGGATGTAGCCCCAAATCATCCGGAGTCGCCAAATCTTGCTTAGGTTCAATACGAACCCGCTAAAACAACAGCAACCAGCTCCAATACCATCACAGCTTACATCACTACTGTTATCGGGCCCCAACATAACCAAATCCTATGGATCTAGTCTAGAACCCAACATGCAAACCACAAGAACAACATCAAATGGCTGTAATTCACCTCAAACAACAACACCCACTACAAACCACCATCAATCCCAACCTACAACAACCATCGCCACAATCACCTCCAACAGCCGTCGACTGCCAACATCACCACCATCATCGGGTCTCGACATCTCCGTCATAACCATCACTTAACATCAACCACGGCCGCCATCACCACTGTCGTCGGAACCCACCTTCAACCATCGATGACCAGCCCTGCAACTCCCCGAACCTGCACCCCATTGTCCACATCGCGCCCACGACCACCGCAGACAACCACTGCCATCACAGCAACTACAACCACGATCCCTACCAAAACCATCATGACAGCTACTCTATCACCAACCTCAACCACCATCGGCTTCCAGAACCTAACCACAGTCAGAACCCGACAACCTACATCACCGCGACCCACACCGCTCTCCTCGGCGCCCGAAACAGCCACCGCGACCACCATCACTCCCGAGATCGACCTCCAACAGTCTCTTCTACCTTCGATTTCCTTCGCTATGTCACGTTTTAGGAGAAATCAAGACCACCACTGTGATCGGGGGATTGAGGGGAGTCCGGAGAGGGGTGTCACTCGCCGGCACTCACCGGAGACCGTCTCCGGTGGCCGGAGAATCGGCCTGATTCGAAGAAGGAGGGAGGGAGAAGGTTGCGCGGCTGCCTCTCGTTCTCTCTCTCTGATTTTTGGGTTTTAAAACCCTAAAATGGAAAATGGTTGGCTTATATAGTAGGGTTAAGGGAATGGGTTCGTTAACGGGTCAGACACGCTCGATTAAATTACTCGTAACATTAAAATTCGTTTCTCGTTAGTTTCCGTTATAGAAAACGTTATAAATATTCTGAGATTAGTATTTTTATCGTATTTAGAACATGCCGCAACATTAACGAGTTTGTAAATTACCGCGTATTTAACACGTTCCGCGGTTTTACGCGTTTTTATCGAATGAGCGTTAATATTATCATTTTGCTATCAAAATACATGAAATTAAGTATTAAACTAATATTTTGTGTGTTAACTTCCCATGTTGGTCACGTTAAACCTTATCTGTCGAATTCTCGGGTTTTGACCTAATTCTAGATCCGGTTCACGTCGCGGTCGCGTTTCGGAACGCAGTTATTCCGGACAACGTACCACTTATCGAATTTAGTATGTTATGATAATAAACAATGATTAGATAAATATTTTCGGAGTTACGAGGCTCGGTCAACGTATCAGATGACATTTAAATGCCGGTGAAAACCGGTATTCGCGTTTCAGTTATGTAATTTCGTTGTTTATGCATGATTGATGAAAAATCTTTTAGCAAGCATCATTTATGATATTAGTTAAGGTTAACAGCGATTTGGATTAGATGACAAGCCCTTATAAGAATTCCTGATGGAATTCAGACGTAGTATGTGGTAAATTGCCGGATTTTACCCGGTATGGGTTCTGAATCTGTTTTTAGTTTGGATCTTTCCATAGTTATTTCAAATCACATAAGAATTCATTGTTCCATGGTTTCTCATTCAATTAGTTCGTAATCATGCATTTGGGCCTTAAATAGGCCTCGTTTGTATGTTAGGGCCCTTATTGGGCTTATTGGGCCCAAGAGACTAGTAGCGTTTTGCAAGGTTTCTTTGGTAAGCCCAGATCAATCCGGACCTTTATTGGTTCCTATAATACATTAAGCTTTCTAAATAGGCTAGATTTCAGAGGTGTTACAGATCAACAGCAAGGGTCAAAGGCCAGCCTCAACATCTGACCCACAACAAGGTCAAACTCCCTCTCCTTCTGAACCTGTGAGGGAGGAACACCCAACTGAGAAAGTCACAACTAATCTACAAGGTGCTGCAAGCCAGTCTTCTCAGTTAAAGACTGCAAAGAGGAAGAAGAGGATGGCTTCTAAATCTGATGCAAAGAAGAAGAAGTCAAAATCAACCTCCTCTGATCCTCAGGATGAATCAGAACATCCTAAGGAAGTGCAAGAAGAGAAAGCCAAATCATCTCCAATTCAAATGGCTCCTCTTGCATCAGGAACACCCATCTTATCCTGGACTTACTCAACTAATCCAGAGAGATGGCATGTAGTCAGTAATCAAGGTGAAGTAAATGTCTACTCTTGGGAAGACCTCTTTAGTTTACCTCTACATGATCTTTTTGACATGAGAAGATACTTCAAAAGTCTGAGTGATCCTGACCCTCTAATGAAGAAAGGAATGGTCATGATCAAGTTAAGGACTATGAACTGCTGAATATCCTCAAGTGTTTTGGTAGCATCAGCCTAGGGGGAGTTTGTAAGGATTCCTAGAAGTCTGATGTAGCCAAAACACTCTTATAACTATCTACTGATCATAACAACTGATAAAGACAACAGCTGAAGGTAACAACTGAAGTTAAAAGCTGAAGACATCAACTGAAGTTAACAGCTGAAGAAATCAACTGAAGTTAACAGCTGAAGACATCAACTGAAGTTAACAGTTGAAGACATCAACTGAAGTTAACAGCTGAAGACATCAACTAAAGTTAACAGCTGAAGACAACAACTGAAGTCATCAGCTGAAGACAACAGCTGAAGGTAACAGCTGAAGACAACAGCTGAAGGTAACAGCTGAAGACAACACCTGAAGGTAACAGCTGAAGACAATAGCTGAAGACATCAGCTGAAGATATCAACTGAAGACAAAGTCTGAAGACAAAGTCTGAAGACAGTTTTCAGTAGTTGTCACAACAACTGAAGAAGTACTCTTCAGTAGTTGTGATGATCCTCCTTCAGTAGTTATCACAACAACTAAAGAAGTATTCTTCAGTAGTTGTGATGATCCTCTTTCAGTAGTTATCACAACAGCTGAAGAAGTATTCCTCAGCAGTTGTGACACTTCTGCTTTCAGTAGTTTCATGTAATGATCAAGTCTTCCTGCATGCTGCACAGAACATGAAGTAGTACTGCTATGAAAGTTTTACACCACTTCAGAAATATTTCAAGTGTAAAATCTTTCATAGCCAAGACCAATATCTTCTGAAGCCAGAAATGAAGTCTTCCTTGGCTTCAAGACAAAGTCTTCCGGAGCAAAGAAACCAAGACAGATTCTTCCGAAGACTTTTATCATACATGCTTTTATCTGATGTACTTTTTCTGAAAAGCTGAACCACTTTGCCGCTGCCCACTCTGGTTGGTCACCAACTTATATGAGTTGGTGAAAAGGTCCATGCTTTAGGAAAACTGTACATTGAGGTCATGGGTCAAACCTTTCTACTTTATGTACTTTTATCCTTTTTGTAATATATTAGGATGTGAGCTATGGCATGTCATAGTCACTAGCCAAAAGGCAAATCTGCCTTTTGACTCTACATGGATTGTGTTATCTAGTTCATGTATCCAGCTGGCCTTCAAAGTATGGCCGTCTGTAGGTTGTAGTATATAGTATCTCAAAGTCTTGTAATGTATGTATGCTGAATACTTGTAACTTTGAATTTGAGAAGCAATATACAACATCCTTGAAAACCAACCACTTGTGTTGTTATCTTGTTCTTTCTTTCTGAGTTTACTTTTGTGTTCTTAGCATCATCATAACCGGTTCCTCATATGATCTGTTAAGTGTTCTAATACACTCTCCTCATTGTGTTGTTGTGTTGTAAGTGCTAACCCTTCACCCGGTCCTGCAAATACCCCGAACATTATGCACAAAGCTGATGTTAGGCCTGTGGTCTATAAATAGACCACAAACATTATACACGAAGCTGACCCAGTCACCTAGGGCATGCCACAAGGGTCCTGTCAATCTCAATGATTGACCATGTATGCATCCTTCAGGTTATTTAAACCGCACACTGTTAAGCTAACGACAACATGGTCGTGCACCTCCTTTCTATTTGCTTGAAAATTTTCTAAGTGTCCAGGCGCATGGGCACTATTTGGGCGCATGAGGACTGTTTGGGCGTTTATCCACTATATAGGCGCATGAGCATCATATGTGTATCAACACTTAGGTGCATGGGCCTCTTTGGTGCATGGGCACGATTTGGGCGCTTCATCACATAGTTAAACTTTCTATGTCAAATTTTCAGGAGCATGAGCCTATTTGGGCGCATGACCATACTTGAAGTATTCTAGGGCAAAAATATTAGGCGCATGGGCCCTGTTTGGGCGCATGACCTCCTATTTATATGTTTCTAACATACTTTTCAGTCCCAAATTTCATCTTAACATGTTCTACGCTTCTTACTACCATTCAAAGCCTTAACACAGCATGCACAACCATAAAATACCAACATACAAGCATATATACATACAGTCATGGACACAAAAGTTTTAAAAATATTTTACATGCATTTTCAGCCCAAAATCTTTAAAATCAAGTAAAATACAGGGTCTTGAAACTCACCTATTACAGCCAACAAGCCCAAACTTCCCCAATATTTCTTGTACACGAATTCAAACAACTATGTATGTCAAAACACACAAACCTGAACACATATACACACATGAGAACATATACAAAACCGGTTTTATGGTCAAAATCCATAAAAAACCGATCCAAATGACTAAATTTGCTTACCTTATCTAAATTCAACTTCTTTCTCTCTCTAAATGTCGAAGATCTTTCTGCTTTCTCTCTCTAAAATTCGAGACAGTTGATGTGCAGAAGATGCGGGCGGCCATGCCCACTTTAAACAAAATAATAATATTATCTTGTCTTATTTATACTTTAAACCCCTCCTCTTATACTTCTTTTCTTTTTCTTACAAAATATCTTTCTTTTCTCTTTTTCTAATTTCTTTTCTTTCTTTTAAATGACAAAATCTCCGGGTGTTACAAGTCCACCCCCCTTAAAGAGGTTTGGTCCCCGAAACCCATCACTCTTCGAATAACTATGGGTAATGCTGTCTCATCTCTTCTTTGGTCTCACACATAGACTCCGAACCCTTTCGGTGTTTCCATTGCACACGCACTAGTGGAACCACTTTATTCCTCAACGTCTTTTCTTTTCGATCAAAGATTGCCACTGGTTGCTCAACATAATTGAGCCGTTCATCCACTTCGATATCATCCAGTGGTATAATCATATCTTCATCAGCTAAGCACTTTCTCAGATGAGATACATGAAATGTTGGATGAATTCCACTTATCATCTGGAAATTCTAATCGATAGGCCACCTCTCCTACTCGTGCATTGATTCGGAAATGCCCTATGTACCTCGGGCTTAGCTTGCCCCTATTCCAGAACCGCATGATTCCTTTCCAAGGTGAGACCTTCAATATAACTCGGTCGCCCGCCTTGAATTCGATCGGTCTAAGCCTCTTGTCAGCATACGACTTTTGTCTATCATTCGCCGCTTTCATGAAGCCTTTGATCTTTTCTAACTTTTCAGTTATAACCTCATCCACCTTAAGGCTTCCCAACTCTTTCTACCCGATGTCACCCCAACATACGGGCGTTCTACACCTCCTACCGTATTGCATCTCGTAAGGTGGCATACCAATACTGGCATGATAACTGTTGTTATATGAGAATTCCGGTGAGGCTAAGTGATGATCCCAACTTCCTCCAAAATCGATCACGCATGCTCGAAGCATATCCTCGAGCGTTTGAATCATCCTCTCAGATTGACCATCTGTCTAAGGATGATAAGCCGTGCTAATGTGCAGCCTCGTCCCCATCGCATCATGAAATCTCTTCCAAAACTTCGATGTGAATTAGGTGTCATGATCCGACATGATAGACACCGGCACACAATGAAGAGCTACAATCTCCTTGATGAACAGATCCGCCAGTCTCTCAGATGAATATGTCTCGCGGATCACTAAGAAGTGAGCACTCTTTGTTAGACGATCAACTATCACCCAAATCTATCGTACCCCCTCGCCGTACGAGGTAGCTTTGTTATGAAGTCCATGGTGTGTGCTCCCACTTCCACTCGGGTATATCCAACGGTTGGATCTTCCTATATGGTTTCTGATGTTCTGCCTTCACTTACAAATAAGTAAGGCACTTGCTCACGTACTCTACTACGTTGCACTTCATTCCCGACCACCAATAATCTTTCTTCATATCCTGCTACATCTTCGTGGCACCGGGATGAATCGAGTATCGAGTCTTATAAGCTTCATCCATAATTCGTCCCTTTATATCTCCGAATCAAGGAATCCACATTCTCCCGAAGCGGGTTTTCACTCCGTGTGTGTTTTCTCCCAACTCCGAGACTATACCTCTCATTCTTTTGAAGTTAAGGCGATCTTCTCTCAACGCCCCATCTTGCAATTCTTTGACCTACATCAACACGTCCGAGGTCATTACTAACTGATATGCCTTCAGCCAAATCGGCTCAGGTCTCTCCTTTCAGCTAAGGGAATCGGCCAAAACATTAGCCTTACCCAGATGATAATGGATCTCATAATCATAATCCTTGATGAGCTCTAACCATCTATTTTGCCTCATGTTGAGATCCTTTTGCTCAAAGAAATATTTCAAGCTCTTGTGGGAGGTGAATGTCACACCCTCAAAATCCACGTGCGGAGTTTTATCGCGAGGCGTGTGAACAAACCAGGATCACAGTCAATAGTTACTCAGAACAACCCTATATGCCATATTTAAAATAAAACCAACCAAAATTCAATCTTTAAAACCGTGCAGACGACAAACCCAAAGTATAGAAATTCATAATATGGCAAAACACGCGCCATCCCAATGTTTAAACCCATAAATAAAAGACAAATAAATTTATCTATGATATAAAGTCTTAGGATGCATGCTGGACCCATGTTGTGCTCCTAATGGCAAGCTGTGTTAACGACCTGAGAATAGCATACTAAATTGTCAACACAATGGTTGGTGAGTTCAACAGTTGGCGTTCAAATATAAGCAGTTTAACAGTTGTGATATATAAGCAGTGTATTGTAACAGATAGCTTATCTATAAACATTAAATATTAATTCATAGTGATTTCACAATTGAAGCTGACTGTGATAAGTTTTTGCCTCCTGCCACGACTTACCAGGTCGTGCCAATATTCATTAGGACAATTTGCACCCGTTTGACCTCGAGTCACACAGATAGGGCTCGTCAGACCCACTAGTACTACCCAAGTTTCCCCGCTATTCAATATTAACAATTCAAAAGTGTGAGGACTTTTCCATGGTGAACAGCACTATATTAATATTAAACACAACTTAAATATATAAAGCGTTTGTAAAGTTACCGGTATGTTATCTCCCCCAAAAGAGATTAAGTAAAGAATGGGGCATGAACTCACCTGATATGCGTAATGAATACTTAGGGTTTACTTCGAAGAAAGAGTGGACAGAGAACCTTCAGAGGTTACCTTTAAACGTGTAGAATCAAGAATTGAACTTGCTGGCACTATGGAACACTTGAGACTAGATCAAAATCGATTATTTAGTGCTTGTTGTTGATCAAATTCAAATGGTCGGGGTTTGGGGATTGGTTTCGGCCACAATGGGATATGGGGTGGGGATTAGGGTTTGATTTTTATTAAATATGGTAACTTTTAGTTAAAAGGTAATTACAATTTAAACCCCTTGATTTTTATTTTATAAAAACCAATCTTTCTAATACCTTTTTAAATAGTTTTTAACTACCAAACACAAGTATTATTAACCAATAATAATAATCTTATACATTTACAATAAGTCACACAACACATGAAATATATATTACACGTTGTTACGTTATCGCGTAAAATTCATAAAACAAACATTCAAAATTCTATAAAATCATGAATCACATAATCACAACCAATAACAAACATTATTAATTAGATTATCATTGTTAATCATTGATTATTATTATTAGATCACCAACGTTCAACGACAACTAGTATGTGCTTACGACACGTGTATGCAAGACTTAACGGAACTAACGGAGTTTGATAACGGAAAATTACCGGATGTCATATTATCCCCATGTTGAAAGAATTTTCGTCCCGTAAATTGCGTTACATGGTGAGTGTTCCATCACTGGTCTACTAGTCTACTGCATTGGCATACAAAAATCAAAATTTAGTGAGTTTTGGATGAGTTGTCACATCATCCCCATGTTGAAAGAAATTTCGTCCCAAAATTTAAATCAATACCTTCACCTGTTGGCATCGTCTTTTCCAATAGTTGAGGGTACTTAAGCTAAATTTGATCTTCACGTTCCCACGTGAATTCCGGTCCACGTCGCGAATTCCAACGGACTTTGATGTGGGTATCTTACTTTGCTTAAGTGTTTTCACCTCACGGTCCATCACCTTGACCGGTTCTTCGATAAAGCGTAATTGATCATCCACTTGAACTTCCTCTAGTGGTACGACCATTGTTTCCTCAGTTATACACTTCTTTAGGTTGGAGACGTGAAATACATTGTGGATTCCACTTAGCGAATCATGTAGAGCTAACCGATAGGCCACTGGACCAATTCTTTCTACTATCTCAAATGGTCCAACGTACCTCGGATTTAGCTTTCCTCTCTTGCCAAACCGAACTACGCCTTTCCATAGTGAGACCTTCAATAAAACCTTGTCACCAACCTAAAACTCTAAGGGTTTCCGTCTCTTGTCAGCATAAGTCTTCTGTCTGTCTCGTACTGCAGCCATACGATTTCGTATCTTCACAATCATCTCAGTTGTCTCATGGATTAACTCGAGACCTGTTAGCTGACTATCACCAATTTTAGCCCAACAAACTGGTGATCTACATTTTTTCCCATGCAAATCCTAGAAAGGTGCTACCTGTATGCTAGTATCATAACTGTTGTTATAAGAAAACTCCACCAATGGTAGGTGAATTTCCCAGTTATTCCCGAAGTCAATCACACAAGCACGTAGCATATCCTCCAACGTCTGTATAGTATGCTCACTCTGGCCGTCAGTCTGTGGATGATAAGCAATACTCATATCCAATCGTGTACCCAGAGATTTCTGCAGTGATTGCCAGAAGTGTGACGTGAAACAAGCGTCATGATCAGAAATAATCAAGATTGGTACACCGTGTCTTGAAACGATCTCCTTATGGTACAGTCGGGTTAATTTCTCCATCTTGTCCATTTCTTTAATTGCAAGGAAGTGAGCAGACTTTGTCAATCGATCCACAATAACCCATATTGTGTCACAACCAGTATTAGTCCAGGGTAATTTAGTAATAAAGTCCGTGGAGATTTGTTCCCATTTCCACATGGGTATCTCGGATTGTTGTAACAGTTCGGATGGTTTTTGGTATTCCACCTTTACTTTTGAGCAGGTCAAACACTTACTCACATATGTAGCTACATCCGCCTTCATGTTAGGCCACCGGTAGTGCGCCTTTAGGTCATGGTACATCTTGTCAGATCCAGGATGTATAGAATACTTAGATTTGTGTGCCTCACTCATAACTAAATCCCTTAGATTCCTATAGACAGGCACCCAAAGTCTATCCATGAAGTACCAAATTCCATCCTCTTTCACTTCCAGTTGTTTATCCATTCCCCGTAATGACTCAGACCCGATATGTTCTGCTTTTAAGGCTTCTATTTGTGCTTCCTTAACTTGTTTAGGCAGATGTACTGATTGTAAGATGTAAGGCTCGTAACCGTCTGGGTTTAGCTGTTTCTGTCCGACTTAAGACACCGGCAACCATGTTCGCCTTCCCCGGATGATACTTGATAGCCCAATTATAATCGTTCAGAAGCTCCACCTAACGTCGTTGCCTCATATTCAACTCCTTTTGCTCAAAGATGTGTTGAAGACTCTTGTGATCGGTGTAGATAGTGCACTTGGTACCGTAAAAGTAATGTCTCCAAATCTTTAAGGCAAAAACCACTGCACCCCATTCCAAGTCGTGAGTGGTATAGTTCTTCTCATGTACCTTTAGTTGTCTCGAGGCGTAGGCTATCACCTTATCTCGCTACATCAAGACACAACCCAACCCCTGAATGGATGCGTCACAATACACCACAAATCATCCGTTCCCTCTGGTAATGCCAATATCGGTGCACTACAGAGTTTTTGTTTTAACAGTTGAAAAGCCGATTCTTGACTCTCAACCCATTTGTATGTCGTTCCCTTATAAGTCAAGGCTGTGAGAGGTTATGCGATCTTAGAGAATCCCTTTATGAAACGTCGATAATATCCTGCTAATCCCATAAATTGCCTTATCTCGCTCGGCATTTTGGGTATAGCCTAATTCTTTATTGCCTCAATCTTGGCAGGATCAACATGTATCCCCTTCTCATTAATAATGTGACCTAGAATTTGTACCTCTCGTATCCAAAATTCACACTTAGAGAATTTGGCATATAATTGCTCATTCTTCAACAGTTCTAAGATCAATCGTAAGTGCTCTTCATGATCCTCCCTGGTCCTAGAATATATCAGTATGTCATCGATAAACACAATGACGAACTGATCGAGATAGGGTTTGCACACGTGGTTCATGAGGTCCATGAACACAGCAGGTGCATTAGTCAACCCTAAAGGCATTACCAAGAACTCATAATGACCACAACAAGTACGGAACGCAGTTTTAGAGATGTCTTCTTCTCGGACTCTAAGTTGATGATAACCATATCTCAAATCAATATTCGAATAATAGCTTGATCCCTGAAGCTGATCAAACAAGTCGTCGAAGGTAAAAGGTATCGGTTCTTGACTGTGACTTTGTTTAACTCCCTATAATCGATGCACATTCGAAACGTGCCATCCTTCTTCTTAACAAATAGGACAGGGGCTCCCCAAGGTGAGGTGCTAGGTCGAATAAATCCCTTATCTAAAAGCTCCTGAATTTGTGATGACAACTCCTGTAGTTCGTTCGGTGCTAATCAATAAGGTTCCATAGCAATCAGGCCTGCACCGGGAGTCAACTTGATTTGGAATTTACTTGGCGGTGAGGTGGTAGTCCAGGAAGATCCTCTGGAAACACCTCCGAAAAGTCACGCACTACGAGAATTTCCTCTATTCTCCTTTCTTCCACTTGCTTATCGGTGACGAGTGCTAGAATAGCCAAACGAACTTTTCGTAATAACTTTTGTGCTTTAATGTACGAGATGATGCCTATCACCGTACCGCTCCTATCACCTTTGACTGTAAGGATTTCGTCACCAATAGGAATCCATATGATTTTCTCGTGGCATATGACTTCCACTTGTTTATTAGAGAGACAATCCATGCCTATCACTACGTCAAAACTCCCTAGTGTAACAGGCATAAGATCTATAACGAAAGTATGACCAGCAAGCTCTATCTTGCAATCTCTAAGGATATGTGTTACATGAATCTGTTTATCGTTGGCCAATTCTACGGTGTATTTAGATTCTAAGGCGGAGGGTGTATCACTTAAAAGATTACAGAACTTTAAGGACACGAAACTCCTATCGGCTCTAGTATTGAATAGTACCGTAGCAAAAAATCCATTAACAAAAAACCTACCAGTAACAGTCGTAGGGTCATTTAGAGCCTCACCTGAGCCTATGACGAAGGCTCTCCCTTTGGTTCTATTGTTGTTGCCACCATTACCATTACCATTGCTATCATTGTTGTTGTTTCCGTGCTTGTTGTTGTTGTGGCTATTGCCGTTATTGCCATTACCATTTTTCCTCAGTTGCGGGCAGTTTCGCCTGTAATGCCCTTCCTTCCCACATTCGAAACAGCCTTTGGGAGTCTCCTGAGGTTGTTGTGGCTTCTTTAACAGTTCACGACTACAGTCCTTGGCAGCGTGTCCAATCTTACCACAGCGCTGACACTTGAAATTATCACACCTTCCCACATGGTGGTAGTTACACCGAGTGCACTTTGGATGTTTACCTCCATAACCACTGGGTCCTTGATTGTTTGAAGCCGTCTGGTTGAAGGTGCAGTTGTTATCGATCCTCCGTTGTTGTTGCTGAACCGGCTGCTTTTGTTGAGGATGGGGTTGACCGCTGGATGATGATGATTTGTTGCTGTTAGAAGTATCCCACTTTCTCTTGTTGTTGGGCACACTCGCCACAGCGCAACGCTTTGGTAAACGTCCTTGCTCCACTGCTTGGTCAGTCAACTTATGAGCTAGATGAATAGCTTGTTGAATCATAGCAGGGTTGGAAGCCATCACCATGCTCTGAATCTCCGGTACCAATCCCCGGATATAATGCTCAACCCTCTTATGCATTTCATTCACCATCCCCGGGCATAGAGTGGCTAGTTCATGAGTTCGGGTCGTGTAGGCCTTGATTTCCAAGCCCTGCATCTTGAGTTGCCAGAACTCCATCTCCAGCTTTTGTACTTCATTTCGAGGACAGTACTCCTCAGTCATTATCTCCTTGAATTCAGCCCAAGGAAGTTCATTAGCCATGGTCTGGCCCAGCATTTGAACTTGCGCGTTCCACCAGGATAGAGCGGCACCTTCTAGGGTCCCGGTGGCATATTTCAGCTGGTCAACAGGTGGGGAGTTGCATTTGGAGAAGACAGACTCTATCTTCTCGAACTATCGTACCAGTCCTACATCCCCTTCAGTCCCGCTGTAGGTATGTGGTTTACAATCCATAAAGGACTTATAGGTACACACTGGCGATCATGTTTTAACATAACAAACATCAATTAGATATCCTATACAATTAACCAGAATATTTGATTTAACTTTCCATCATTGTTTAACTGCAGGCTGTCTGAACATGTTCATTTATCAGGGCAGCTAATTCAGCCGGAGTCATGTTTGTGGCACTGCCGCCATGGTCTCCGGCACCACGTCCACGTCTGCGGCCACGCTTACGTCCACGTCCACATCCATGGGCGTCCATTTTTCAATTTACATTCACAAATACAATAATGAGTAACATTAAACACATTTATCTCATTGAAGTACAGTAAACAATAAGAAATAATGATTCATCACAACCACAACATTCATAACAAAAATGATAACCAAGATAAATAAATTGTAAATGAGTCACAATGTATTCACCAATGTTAAAATTTAAGTTTGTCGTTCGGGTGGGGAAACAACCCTTCCCACATAGGTTTCAAAAGAGAGAAACACTACGTAGTCTAAGTCATATAAAGGAGATCAATCGACAACATCTGACCCATCGGTGTCATCTTCCATATCCTCCGGTTCCTCCTCCTCAGGTTCCTCCTCCGCGGGTTCCTCCTCCTCCTTGGGGGCCTCCTCAGGATCCTCATCCTCAGGGTCCTCTGCCGGAGCAGGAGCTATGGCGATCTGAAGCGCTGCCAGTTGGGCTTCTAAGGTAGCAATTCTGTTATCGGCTGCTTCATCCCGCTATTCCCGAGCAGTCATGCGTCCTCTAAGCGCTATAATACCGTCTTCCATGTGGTGACACCCATTTAGGGTCTTCCCGTGTCGCTCCTCAAGTGCATCCAGTTGATGTCGTAGTCAGTACACATCGTGCTGCAGTATACAGATATCACTCGTGAGTCGCCTGACTTGTTGCTGCTCAGTATCCAGTGCAGCAATCACTTGTTCATTGGACTACACCGTCCGTGGGAGTGAAGGCATTGGCTAATCAGTGTTATTCCTAGTCCTGGGCCTCGGGACAGGTACGCGCTCCCTACACACTATGTGGTCTATGAACTCGGGGTAGAAGCTCCAGTCTCGTGGGGGGTCACGCTCCATCAAGGCAAATGGTTGATCCCAATCAATTTCTCCTCACGGGTAAGCTAAACGGGGCTAGTTAGGTCCATTGTCGGGCACAGGTGCGGGAGGTAGGAACTCAGATCGTGTTAGTGATGTCGGTCACTTACCCAGAGCTCTCGATGATGATGCCATGCTGCAGAGAGTGTGATGTGTATGCCAATGAGTATACAGTAAGAGGATAAGCAACAAGTAACTAACTAACTATGTGTGGTTATAGTCTAGTGTGTATGCAACCTAGATCCCTATAACCAATGGCTCTGATACTAATCTGTCCCACCCTCAAAATCCACGCGCAGAGTTTTACCATGAGACGTGTGAACAAGCCAGGATCATAGTCAATAGTTACTCAGAACGGTTGTATATGCCATATTTAAAATAAAACCAATGAAAATTCAAACTTTAAAACCATGCGGAAGCGTTTTGTAAATACGAAAAACCAAAAGTATAGAAATGCATAATATGGCAAAACACGCGCCATCCCAATGTTTAAACCCATAAGTAAAAAATAAACAAATGTATCTATGAAATAAAGTCTTAGGATGCATGCTGGACCGTGTTGTGCTCCTAATGGCAAGCTGAGTTAACGACCTGAGAATAGCATACTAAAATGCCAACACAATGGTTGGTGAGTTCAAGAGTTGGCGTTCAAATATAAACACTTTAACAATTGTGATATATAAGTAGTGTATTGTAACAGATAGCTAATATATTAACATTAAATATTAATTCATAGTGATTTCGCAATTGAAGCTGACTATGATAAGTTTTTGCCTCCTGTCACGACTTACAAAGTCGTGACAATGTTCATAAGGACAATTTGCACCCGTTTGACCTCGTGTTACACAGGTGGGGCTCGTTAGACCCAGTAGTACTACCCAAGTTTCCCCGCTATTCAATATTAACAATTCGAAAGTGTGAGGACTTTTCCATGGTAAACAACACTATATTAATATTATACACAACTTAAATATATAAAGCGCTTGTAAAGTTACCAGTATCTATCTCCCCCCAAAAGAGATGAAGTATAGAATGGGGCATGAACTCACTTGATATGCGTAACGAATACTTAGGGTTTACTTGGAAGAAAGAGTGGACATACAACCTTCAGAGGTTACCTTTAAATGTGTAGAATCAAGAATTGGACTTGCTAGCACTATGGAACACTTGAGACTAGATCAAAATCGATTGTTTTGTGCTTGTTGTTGATCAAATTCGAATGGTGGGGGTTTGGGGATTGGTTTCGGCCGCAATGGGATATGGGATGGGGATTAGGGTTTGATTTTTATTAAATATGGTAACTTTTAGTTAAAAGGTAATTACAATTTAAACCCCTTGATTTTTATTTTACAAAAACCAATCTTTCTAATACCTTTTTAAATAGTTTTTAACTACCAAACACAAGTATTATTAACCAATAATAATAATCCTATACATTTACAATAAGTCACACAACACATGAAATATATATTACACGTTGTTACATTATCGCGTAAAATTCATAAAACAAACATTCAAAATTCTATAAAATCATGAATCACATAGTCACAACCAATAATCAACATTATTAATTAGATTATCATTTTTAATCATTGATTATTATTAGTAGGTCACCAACGTTCAATGACAACTAGTATATGCTTACGACACGTGTATGCAAGACTTAACGGAATTAACGAAGTTTGGTAACGGAAAATTACCGGATGTCACAGTGAAGATGGGGCACTTCGTCCCGTATAAGTAGTGCCTCTAAATTTCTAACTCCAAATCATGGGTAGGATAATTGACTTCGTGGGTTTTCAGCTGTCGAGATGCGTAGGCTATTACCCTTCCATGTTGCATTAACACGCAACCTAGTCCCGAATAAGAAGCATATGAATATACCACTATGTCTTCACTCCCTTCGGGTAATGTCAAGACAGGAGCTTGAGTCAATCTCGTCTTTAACTCGTTAAAAGTATCCTCCTGTTTCCGACCCCACTCAAACTTCACATCTTTGCAAGTCAATTTGGTCAATGGTGAGGCTATCTTGGAAAAGTCTTGTATAAATCTTCTGTACTAGCCCGCCAAACCTAAGAAACTACGAATCTCGGATGGCGGCTTTGAAGACTTCAATTGCATCACCGCCTCAACCTTTGCCGGGTCCACCATGATTCCTTTAGCATTAACAACATGACCCAAAAGTTGTACCTCGTGCAACCAAAAGCCACACTTGGAGAATTTAGCATACAACTTTTCTCTTCTAAGTGTCTCTAATACTTCGCTTATGTGGCCAGCTTGTTCTTCCTCACTTTTCAAATAAATCAGGATATCATCAATAAACACAATCACTGATGTATCTAACATTGGCCGACATACTCGGTTCATCAAATCCATAAAGTCAGATGGCGTATTAGTCAAACCAAAAGACATAACAAGGAACTCGTAGTGTCCATAACACGTGCGAAAAGCTGTCTTAGGAATATCTCGCTCTTTTACCTTCAACCGATGGTAACCAGATCGAAGATCTATCCTCGAGAACCAACTGGTGCCTTAAAGCTGGTCAAACAAGTCGTCAATCCTTGGTAACAGATACCGATTCTTTACCGTCAACTTGTTCAGCTCTCGGTAATCGATGCACATCCGCATACTACCGTCTTTTTTCTTCACGAATAAAACCGGAGCACCCCATGGAGAGATGCTCGGTCGAATGAACCCTTTATTTATCAACCCCTGGAGTTGATCCATTAGTTCCTTCATCTCTGTAGGACCTAATAGATATGGTGCTTTGGCAACGGGTTGAGCACTAGGTATCAGATCAATCTGAAACTCAATCTCGTGATCCGGTTGCACACCTGGTAAGTCTTCTGGGAACACGTCTGGGAAATCACACACCATTGGTATGTCGGGCAGTTATGGTACTGACGCGTCTACATCTTTCACGTAGGCCAGATAGGCACTACATCCACATCTCATGCCCTTTTCTACCACCTCCATCGAAATCACCTTTGGAACCATAGTGACGCAATCACCGTAAACTGTCACCGAACTCCCATCAGGCGCAATTAATCGAATCATCTTCTTGCGACACACGATGTTTGCTTCATAGGTTGCTAACCAATCCATCCCTATTACTACATCAAATCCGCCTAGGGGCATCACATGTAATTTAGTAGAAAACCTATGACCTTCTAGTTCTATCTCACCATCCCCTATCATATCAATAGTTCTAGTGGACTTCCTAATAGCAGTTTTTACATCGAATGGCTCATTAATATTTCTACTACTAACATATAACTTATCACAGAAAGCAGTAGAAATAAAACTCCTACTAGCACCAGATTCAAATACACAGAGGCACAAGTTTGGTTTACTAGAAACATACCTAACACGACATTAGGGTCCACTCTGGCCTCCTCCCACGTCATCATGAATTCTCTAGCAGTTGCCCTCTGTCCTCCTTCTTCCATACCCTTCTTCGCTCTGGAACTCCCCTTGGCTTCTTACACTCCCGACTCAGGTGGCCTACTTCACCACAGTTGTAGCACCTAGCCACCCTGCAATCCTTAGCGATGTGGCCAGGATTACCGCACTTGAAACAAACATTTAATCCTAGCCTGCACTCACCAGTGTGCTCTCTCCTACATTTACCACACTTCTTAATCCTCGAGCTTGATGACCCCATCCTACGGTCATCCACCTTTATCCTCTTATTGTTTGGAGTGAAACCGCCATGTCCAACCCTTTTCACACTCTAATTCCTGTCACCGTCACCTGTCTTCTTCGCCTCGACTACTGCCACCTCCCTCTCATCATACAACCTACTCACCAGGTCTACCACCAATCAAAAGGTACCCGGCCAGGCAGCAATCAAATGCCTGTGGATGTCAGCTGGAAATCCCTGAATGTACTTCTTGATCTTCCTTGACACCGGCGTCACCTGACCCGGCACCAGCCTCGCCATTTCGTTGAACTTGGTGGTGTATTGCTGGTGGGTCATGGTGCCTGCCTCCAGCTGTTGGAACTCCTTCTCTATCTTGCTGAGCTCCCAGTGAGGACAGAACTCCTCAATCACCAACTTCTTTAGCTCTCCCCATCTCATCCTACCAATGGCCCTACTGCCCTCGGCTTGGACAATATTGCCCCACCAACATAGAGTCGAGTCAATAAAAGAGTAAGTGGCAAACTTCACCTTCTGATCCTCCCTGCACTCACTAATCTCCAATACTGCCTCCATCTCTCTCACCCAGCGGTGAGCAGTAGCAGCAATGCCATTTCCATCAAAAATCGAGGGCTTGCATCTTTGAAATACCCCATAGTTACAGCCTCATGTAGTTTCCTGCACTGCTTCCTCCTTATCATCATCATCACTCGAGACAACCGTCTCGGTCTCTGATCGTTCCCTTTCCTCCTTTTCGGTGGTCCTTCTCCTCTCTTTCTTCTCATCCTCTCTTACAGCTTTGATTACTTCAGTCACTACAAACGGCAGAATCGTTTCTACATGACTTGATGGACTTCCTCTACCACTGCCTTTTTCACTGAGGCCCTTAAGTTCTCACTCTCATCACCACCTTTCTGGCGATGCATATCGGGCTATTCACGGGCCATCTCAGCAGTCTTAGCCCTATTTCTAGTAACACGCGGTTCAGCACTACGTCCTCCCTATACTCCACCCTTAGAGGCCTTAGATAATATACCTCCAGCCATTCTCTAATCACTATAAGATTCAAACACTAACATGGTCATTCAAGGAATAGCTCAGTTTATGTTAAGTATAGTAAGTCCCTAATTACAGTGGCTAGTTGTTATTAGCCATTTACTTTACTCTTCACACCCCAAGTATTTCCTATCCTGGCTACATCAGTATCTAAATCTACTGCAATCACATAATCAAATAGCACACGCACATAACTCCAATTAACTTCGAGAAAAGAAATACCTTATGGCATGTAGCTACTCGGGCTAGCATCCCTTTCCTTTAGTCCCGCTCTCAGTTTAAGATTAGTTTTTTGAAAATATTTACCCAATTCACTAAAACTTTAGCTCTGATACCAACTTGTAAGGCCCCGTTCCCGGAGACCCCACAATTGGTCATTCATAGCACTAAACATACGTAATAATATACATTTCATAAAACATTGCAGCGGAATTACATTAACAAAAGCCCATTCATTTCATTAATAATTTACTGTTCTTATGCAATACAACATTGTTAAGTTACAAAAGAAAGCATTCGTTAATTGCATTACAAAACAACAATAATAACATGCATGAATGGATGCCAGTCTTGTTCTACCAAGTAGCCTCCACGTGTGCCATCCTCAGCAACATTACCTACCAACTAAAAATGCATAAAAGTTAACGTTGCTATGTGAGTTCTAGTTTTATAAGTATTAAAATTCCTTGTGTGTTTTATATACGAAATATACCTTTCCATAAAATACTTTACTTTCGTATACAAGCACACATCATACGTACATTCAAACAATATTCATTATTTATTTCTTTCTTTCATACTTTAGTTACTATCTTTTATGATCGTATACATACTTTCTTTCCATTCTTTTCATTAACATTCGTTTCCATATACATACTTTCATTTCGTTGTTTTCACTATCTTTACTTTCATTCACATTCTTTCGTTTCATACTTTTTGTCATTCTTTACTTTCATTCACATTTTCTTTTCATACTTTTCATCATCTTTTTCTTTCTTACAGATCGATGTACAATACCCCGAACATTGTGCACGAAGCTGATGCTGGGCCTGAGGTCTACAATTAGACCCCGAACATTATGCATGAAGCTGACCCAGTCACCTAGGGCATGTCATCTCTCTCTTTCATCAAGACCAACGTGCAATACCCCGAACATTATGCACGAAGCTGATGCTGGGCCTGTGGTCTATAAATCGACAACGAACATTGTGAATGAAGCTGATCCGGTCACCTAGAGCATGCCACAAGGGTCCCGTCAATCTCAATGATTGACCCCGTATGCATCATTCAGGTTATTTAAACCGCACACAGTTGAGCTAACGACAACATGGTCATGCACCTCCTTTCTATTTACTTGCAAGTCATTCTTTCTTTCATTACGTTTCACTTTTCATCTTTGTTATCTTTCACTTCGCTACGTTATACTTTACGTTCATTCATACCTTCGTCATACTACGTAAAGTCATAACATAATACTTAATGTATATTATATTATAATATATATACGTTTTGAAAACCTATAAAAGATAACACATCATACACATATGCATATCATACATTCATCATATCATCATACATATTCTATCCATAGACCATCTCATATCATGCTTTAGATAGGCCAAAACAGTCCATAGGTCAAACTAGGGTCAAACCCAAAAATTTTGGTTTTTCAAAAATCCCAGAAAATTTTCTAAGTGTCCAGGCGCATGGGCACTATTTGGGCGCATGAGGACTGTTTGGGTGTTTCTCCACTATGCAAGCGCATGAGCCTCACAGGCATTTCAACACTTAGGCGCATGAGCCTCTTGGGTGCATGGGCACTATTTGGGTGCTTCATCACATACTTAGACTTTCTAAGTCAAATTCAGGTATGAGCCCTATTTGGGCGCATGACCATACTTGAAATATTCTAAGGCAAAAATATTAGGCGCATGGGCTCTGTTTGGGCGTATGACCTCCTACTTATATGTTTCTAACATACTTTTCAGTCCTAGATTTCATCTTAACATGTTCTAAGCTTCTTACTACCATTCAAAGCCTTAACACAGCATGCACAACCATAAAATACCAACATATAAGCATATATACATACGATCATACATACAGAAGTTTTAAAAATGTTTTATATGCATTTTCAGCCCCAAAATCTTTAAAAACAAGTAAAATACGGGGTCTAGAAACTCACCTATTGTAGCCTACAAGCCCAAACTTCCTCAATCTTTCTTGTACACGAATTCAAACACCTATGTATGTCAAAACATACAAACCCGAACACATATACACACATGAGAACATGTAGAAACCGGTTTTATGGTTAAAATCCATAAAAAACCTAATAAATTATACTAAATTTGCATACTTATCTGAATTCAGCTTCTTTCTCTCTCTAAATGTCAAAGACCTTTCTGCTTTCTCTCTCTAAAAGTTGAAACAATTGATGTGCAGAAGATGTGGGCGGTCATGCCCACTTTAAATAAAATAATAATATTATTTTGTCCTATTTACACTTTAAACCCCTCCTCTTATACTCCTTTTCTTTTTCTTACAAAATATCTTTCTTTTCTCTTTTTTCTCATTTCTTTTCTTTCTTTTAAATGACAAAATTTTTGGGTGTTACATCTTATCAAATGAGCAGAGAGGAGGTGTCAGACATCAGCAGTAGTACTGAGGGTCCATTTGTACCTGTATCCACTATGCCCTGGTATCATCCTTTCTAGCCTTTATTTGTGGCTACCTTTTACCCGGGCATGGAGGACTAGGGAAACGGTTGGATATTTGAGTCCGACAAGGAGGATCCCGCACCGGTTGCAGTTACCCTAGAGCTGATGCATGAGGCTCAAGATGATGATGAGCTAGGGGTCAGGCTCAGAGTGATGATCAGCTAGATGATGAGAGGAGAGATACTGAGGTGCCAGTTGGTTTGGCCTAGGAGAATGAGACCCCAACAGCGATGACTCCTGTCGCACCTATCCCTCCCCTATAGCACCTACCGAAGATTCGGTTGGTGTATGAGAAGAGGAAGCGGAGAAAGTCGAAGAGAGTGATTGATGATTAACTTTACAAAAAGAATGTATGTTTTATTAAATAATCTTGACAACTCTAAAAACTTGTTTAATAAAGGAACTATAAGAGAGTTTTGAATAAAAATACAAAATTTACTATTTAAAAGATATTGGTAAATCTTTGAATAAAATTTCCACAAACTAAAAAAATAAATGTAAGTTTGAATTTGTGGTTTTATAACATAAATAATCTAGTTTAGAAGTATAGTAGTTTACGTAAGAAATAAACGTAGGGTTAACAAATAGACTAGTAATATTATTAGATGTCTAGTTATTAAGTAGAAAACGCTTAAGATAGACATTAGTTTATAAGATGGATGTGTTGCAACTCATATTCCCTTAAGAAAAGTAATAAAAATTTACAAAATATGGTTGAAGAAATGGATCTTCAATGGTCAATGGTCAATGGAAATGATAGCTTATAGGTCCAAGAAGTTCCTAAAAAAGAACAGGGGATTAAGCATAGATAAAAAAACCAAGATTGGTTTTGATAAAACCAAGGTGAGATGCTACAACTGTCAACTCTATGGTCACTTCTCCAGAGAATGCCAACAACCTATAGCTGATAGAAACGCCCAACAAATACAAACATCCAGTAGCTATCACTCAAATAGACAAATACCACCACCCATCTGTATTTTGCTGCCCCCAACACCAGCACAAGTCACACAATACAGCCCCAAACCAACACTTAAAATCATCTTAAATTATTATCAAACAAGATGGTGAGTGTGATTGTAGCATGTATGATGTAGAGATCCAATCTTTCGATCATGATCTCATGGCGAACATAGAGGATAAAATATCCGAAATCCCAAAAGAGGTAAGGGAGAATCTTTGTACACAAGCATGCATTGATGAAGTCACTAGATATAGAGAGTATGCAGGTCAATTTTTAAAGAAAGTATTTGAAACAAACATTTTAAATGAAAGTTTGAAAACAGAACAAAAGTAATATGAAATTAAAATATTGTCACTTAAAAATAATTTATACAAACTTCTATCTGAAAAATTAACACTTGTAGCTCAAGTAAAGCAACTCTCTAAATCATTGACTCAGTCAAAAACATTACAGGCTGAAACTAAAGTGAAACGTTAGAAATTTCAGGTGAGCGATAAAAATTTTGAAGAACTTCTTACTCAACAAAGGGCTTTTAAAGACCCTTTAGAATTGGGATACAATAAAGTCAATCCACCTTATAATGACAATTATATCTCATTTCTTGAATCCATGATAAACAAATAAGGAGAATCACTTGATCCCCATGACAGAACTGATGACTCCAAACCATCATCATCATCCAAGTCATTAATATCTAAAATACCTTTGATAAAATTTGTTAAGAGTCAAGCACCACCACAAATCAAATCGACAGACTTTTATCAAGAAGAAAACAACGAGTATGATGAATAAATAACTGATGAAGATGATGAGGACTTATTGTATGATGAGTCAGATCAAACAATTACTAAAACCAAAAAGGTTTCAAGTTTGGTTGATGTCCCAATCAAACAAACAAAGCAGACATAAGTTTTTATATCTGCTTGGATGGTAGAAAGACTGAATCTTCTACATCTTTCCTCAAACAAACAAACAAAAGGAAAGGAAAAATCTGTTGATACATATGTACCTAGTTTAGGAGCTTAATGTAAAATGTCTTTCATGTCTTACATATTTGTAATTGAATGGGTATGAATAAAATAAAATATGTGGTTGATGCTTATAATGTTTAATATTTCATTGTTTATTGTGTGATAATGCATATTGAACTAACTATATAGGTTTGTGGTTGTTTGCATAATTCTTAGTCAAATATGGTTGAGAAATGTGTTTAAACTTAATCGTGTGAAGTTCTCATACGAATGGGCCATGCTAATGGACCATACGCATGAACACTTCATGCTAGTGGACCAGTCACACGACTAAACCTGGAGACTGGATCAGTCGCACAATTGTGACATAAGATTGACTCAATCGCACGACTGGACCTTCAGTCGTGCGGATGGATCAATCGCATGCTTCAGTCGCACGACTGAACCATGCTAATGGCTCAGTCGTACAATTGGAAAACCCTAACCTATAAATACCACTTAATTCGTGGAAAAACGAGAGAATTCGAATACCTACGCACATAATCGTACCCTAGTCGTCCAGAGACTCCAGAAAACCTGTTCCAACTTCATAGTTCGTTTCTGATCAATTCTAGTTCGTTCTTAACGTTTGTTTCATTGTAGGATTAATCAGATTGTCGTTCTCACTGATTGGATCGCCAATCAAATAGAATTCCGCACTATTTGAGTTGGTATATGCGCATAATCAGTTAGTACTCCATACGTACACGGTCCTAACAAGTGGTATCAGAGCCTTGGCTCTTAATTGTGCATGTTGATTCGGTTGATTTGGTGTAAACATCACGTTATTTATTCAAAAACACCATTTTTTTGGTTAAAACAGTGTTTTTGACGTCTCCAGATCAAAAAGTTCACGTTTTTCATCATACGGCAGATTACGGTTCGTATAAATTCGTGTTTGTGTGTCAAAGTATCCAAAACCCTCGAATTTTTCAAAACAGCAGCCTTCAGTCGCACGAATAGCTCATTCTTACGATTGAACTCATTCGTACACTCCATTCGTACGACTGAACTCAGTCGCATACTTCATTCGTACGACTAAACAGCTCCAGTCGTTTGAGTCCATTCGTATAGTTCATACGCACGACTGAATCCAATCGCACAATTGAATTCATTCGCATCCTTCATTTGCACGAGTGAACCATCCGTATAGTCCATTCGTATGATTGAAATTGTTCTGTTCTCCAAGTCTCAAGTTTATACAAATTGAAGATCAGTACTCAGCCTTCACTGCCGGAAGGGATTCACGGATCCAGAATCTCTTGCTTCTGGAAAACGAAGTTGGTAATCACAATAAGCCCCCTAAGCTCATAACGTTAGACAATTATCCACAATGGAAGCAAAGGTTCAAGATATACTTAAATGGAGTTGATCCTAATCTCTAGGAATCAATCGAGACTGGGTATAGCATGCCAGTTGGTGCTGATGGAGTAAAACTTACCTTGGATGGCATGACTGATAGCCAGAAGGTGAAGTATAATGCAGAGAAGAAGGTGTATGCTTTGTTAACTCAGTCAATTCCTAAGGACATATTCCATCAGTTTTCTGAGAATAAACAAGCCAAGAAGTTATGGGATGCTCTGGAATAACGGTATGACGGGAATACGATGTTGAAAGCATTAAAGGCAAAGGCTTTGAAGAAGGAGTTTGATATCTTCTCTTCAATAGGGAAAGAGAGCCTGGATGACATTATTGACCGTTTCTACCATTTGATGAGTGAGCTGCACACTCATGGGGTTACCAAGTCCATGGAAGACAAGGTATCGAGTTTTGCAGATGGATTGCCAGAGAAGTGGGTTTCATTTGTGTCAAATCTCAGACAGAATGATATGCTGGCAAAGTTGGATATTAACAATTTCATTCTGAAGCTGGGAGAGGAAGAGTTGAGGATGAAGTACTGATCCCAGAAGGGTTTATATGATCAGAACCCATCACTTTACAACTCCCCACCTTAACCAAAAACTTCTAGAGCACCACTCCAAATAGCATTTGTGTCCAGTTTAGTTGCTCCATCCGAAGCCATTACTTCAGGATCTGACACATCAAGGTCATCTTGCACCCAATACATAGCACCTGAAGCCAATGCTATGAAATTGAAGACTGAGAATCTTGGTAATGTGACTGTAGAGGTAGCAAAGGAACATATGGATCTCCTAGCAGATGTAGTTCACTCCTATGACGGTCTAGTTGGTGGGAAGATTGAAAACTGCATCTCGCTGATGAAGACTACGAGCAGGTAGATGAAAATGAGCTCGAAAGAATGGATATCATGTGGGCGTTGGTGAGTGTTGTCCGGAGGGCGAAGAAGTTTGTTAAAAAGACTAGATAGAACTTGATAGCCACAAAGGATACAACCTTTGGTTTTGACAAAACCAAAATTACATGTTTCAATTGTGGAGAAAAGGGGCACTCAAACGTGAATTTGTGAAGCCCAAGAAGACATGTAATGGTAATCCATTCTCCACCTTCAATCATCAAGATAAACATACCAGTGGGACTACATCTTCAAGCAAGGATCCCAAGGCCTTGACTGCACAAGATGATGAAATACAAGATTGGACCTTTCGCTTTGTATCTCTGGGAGAATCCAACTTGCATGTGTTGAGGGTTTGGATGACGACTCTGCAAGCGAAGGTGATATAGCAGTGGAACTCGTAATGTCAGATCATGAAGATACTGCTACTGTGGTCACTCACCTAAATGAAGAAAGTCCCAGCACATGTTCAGAATCACCAGCACCCGAACAGTCAAACTCTACGATGATGGCTGATTCAACTGAACCTTCACAGGTAAGCTCCACAGACAAACTCTTTGATAATCATGCTTGTTCTGAATGTAATAAATTTAGGGATAGCATAGATTCAAAATTTGCTAGGATATTAGATCACAATGATAGCCTAGTAAATGATTTACAACTGTGCACAGAAGCAAACAGAATTTTAAAAGAAAATTAGCACAGTTACAAAAAGAAAATAGAACTGTTAAATAAACAACTTAGGGAAACTGAAGTTGTGGAGTTTAACCAAGCAAATGATATAAAGTTCTATTTAAACTCCTTGGAAGAAACCAAGAAAGAAAAAAGCAGTTTTGGAGGTCGAAATCAACTCACTAAAACAAAAACTAGATAGTTGGACTAGTTCTTCTCACATAGTTCAACACTTAGTGAAAGAACGAAACCACGGGGAGGGTTTGGGATACAAAGTGGTTCCACCACCACATGAGACCTTGTTGAATGCCAAATGTAGACCAATTAATAATAACCCAATCAAGGATCATGTGGTGTCCACTCCTCTTGTAAGTGATCCAGATTCCACAGGTAAACCTATAGAATCTGTCACTAAACAACAGGAGACCACTTTGAAGTCAAAAGGTAAGATGCCTATTGTTAATTTGGATGAACAAGTTGCACAGGTTAAGGTGAAGTCAAGGTCAAACATGTCTAATTCACAACCCAAAAGGACCAAACAATTTAACCAATCTCGAGCACCATGTCTGAGTCCAAATAAACAGAT
Source organism: Flaveria linearis (assembly GCA_024085815.1). Classification (NCBI taxonomy): domain Eukaryota; kingdom Viridiplantae; phylum Streptophyta; class Magnoliopsida; order Asterales; family Asteraceae; genus Flaveria; species Flaveria linearis. The sequence goes on along the minus strand of CM044010.1, from coordinate 37,480,984 downwards.
TGGTAAAGATGTTAAACATATTCAAACAATGAATTTTATTAAAGAAGTCAAAAACATCTAAACAAGAAGGGTCAAAACCCAAAGAAACTAAAGTCACACCTGTGTCACATACATCCCCACAGAAACAGTTTCACCAACATGTTGAAAGTAGATCATGCTACACTTGTGGAAAGTATGGACACATTGCTTCTAAATGTTCTTATTATCAGACACCAAGAAAGAAAATTGAACTTAATGATACAAAACCAAGTTCTTCAAAAAGGAGTTTGTTGGACCAAAAGAACCAATGAGCCAGATCAGAAAAACCTTTAAGTCCCACAGACATCACAACAACTGCTGAAAACTTCATCAGCTGATGATGACAACAACTAAAGACTTCATCAGCTGAAGTACAAAGACTGAAGATATCAGCTGATGTACAAAGACTGAAGACATCAGCTGAAGTACAACAACTAAAGACATCAGCTGATGTACAAAGACTGAAGACATCAGCTGAAGTATAAAGACTGAAGACAAAAACTGAAGACATCAGCTGAAGACATCAGCTGATGACAACAGCTGAAGTTCATGTCTGAAGTTCAAGTACTGAAGACTTCCGAAGTTGTCATAACAGCTGAAGTAGTATTCTTTAGTTGTTGTGATGGTTTTCTTTTTCAGTAGTTTCCTTTCAGTTGTTTCCTTTCAGTAGTTTCTTATCAGTTTTTTTCTTTTATGTTTCAGTAATTTGTAAAACGTCTGAAGAGCATGTTCTTTAGACGTTGTAGTTTCAGTAGTTTCTTTTTAGTAGTTGTAATAGTTTACACTTGTCTTTTGTAAGAAGATGTCAGCTGTTAGACATCTTCAGTAGTTTAGTCTACTTTTAGTAGTTTGTTGTAATAACAGTTAGATGTCACTATCAAGTGACATCAGCTGACGTCACCCTTCCTTATAAAAGGAAGGATGACCTAATTCTGTTAATGCCGAAGCGTGTGTTGAATGAAAATATACCTTCTGGCAGAAATTCTCTCTCTCTCTCTATAACCATAATGTTTTATTGATACATCTTGTGTGTTCTTGCTATAATTTGTTCTAATTCGTACACTATTCCGCTGCAAATCCAAGCTAATTGATCAAACTAGATGCTTAGATCCTTTCAAATGGTATCAGAGCTGGTTAATCATTGATCGATTTAATAATTGATCATTGAAACTGCTCTTTAGACATCTACGTTTGATCGAATTAGCAAATTTGCAAGAATCGGTTATAGAGATTGAGTTTCTGCTGCTTCTGGTCATTCAATTTGAGGTTCTACGTGGTTTTGAGCTAGATTTACTGAAATTACTTTGAATTTACCTGAATTTGTGAAATGGCAACACCAACCAATGATCCTCACAATACTGGCTCCTCAACAAAGCCTCCGATGCTTGTTAGGAGTGAGTATAACATATGGCAACGACGTATGCTCCATCACTTGTCTATCAACAATGCAGGTTGTTGGAAATTTGTGGTGCATCGACCATACAAGCCTATGCTGAGTACTCCGGAAACAAATGAGAGGGTTTCGAAGAAACCTGATCAGTATTCAGATGAGGATCAAAAGATGTTCGAAATCTATTTAGGGTTTATGCATCATGAAACTGCTCATGACCTCTGGGTTGCTTTCAAAGAATAATTTGGAGGAACTGATGAGGTCTTGGCAAATACTAGGGAAATCCTTGCCCAACAATATGAGACATTCTCTCATAGGAAGGGTGAGTCTCTGACTCAACAGTTTGAGCGATTTTCCTGTTTGATTTCTGAACTGAAAATGGTCAAACAAGAATATACAAACAGCCAGATGAACAACCGATTCCTCAGATCCCTGCCTGAGAGATGGGACACATACACTATTGTCCTATGCTCTAGTGCAAATCTGAGCACTCTATCTCTCACCCAACTTCATGGGAAACTGCTGACATTTGAAAGAGAGATAGAACAGAAAAGGAAGTTGTCCTCATCTGGAAAGCTCACTGATGACTTTGTATCAGGCAATACTGCATTGATAGGTCAGGAGTCAGAGTATGATGCATCAGAAAGTGCCTATGATGAGCATATTGATTTCTCTACTAATGTAGAACATGCTTTTGTTGGTGTGGATGGTAGTTCAGGTGGCAGCAGTGATAACTGGTGCTTTTTGATGGAAGATTTGAAGGGCATTCCAGATGATGATCTGGAAGAGATGGATATTTTGAGCCAAATGGCAATGATCAATATCAGATCTCAAAAGTTCTACAAAAGAAGTGGGAGGAAATTCCGTGGTCTCTCTGGCAAAACCATAGTTGGTTTTGACAAGAGCAAGTTGAGGTGTCACAAGTGCCATAGGCTTGGACACTTTGCTAGAGACTGTAGATCATCTGGATCCAACTCATCTGCACCCTTTATGACCTTCCCAAGCAATAGCTGACAAAACAAAGGGCAACATTCCACTAGTTCTGGTCATCCATCACAAGCTCAGTCATCACCTGCATATTTTGTCCCTCAAGGTCATATGCCATATCCTTACCCCTGCTATTACATGCCTCAGCCAAACCAAGTTCAAGCACCCATTGCTCAACAACCACATGCCCTTCCTGAGCCTTAATCATCACAATCTCATCAACAATCTCAACCTTAACAACACAGCTTTTTCACCCCATGAGTTATTGACTGGAGCAGTTTACCAGATGATATGTTTGGTCATGAACAACTGTTTCATGGCCCTAGAGTCTGTTGATGGTTCATCTTCAAATGCTTCATCACAGGTATCACAGGTATCACAGGTATCTTCAGAGGCCAAAGCCAAGTTATGTTCTGAATCATGCATAGCCACATTTGCATCTATTAGAGAAGCAAATGTAGCTTTAATTAATAAAAATCTTGAGCTAGAGCAAGCACTTTCCAAAAGGAAAGTTAAGTTTGAGTCTGTTTTGCATGATAAAAATGATGAAATTTATAAACTAAAATGCCAAATCACAGATGATAAGGCTAGGGAAGAGGTACTTCTAGAGAAGTATAAGGACCTCAAAGAAACACTTGCAACTACCCAAGTAGAGTGTGAACGCTGGGTAACCTCCTGCAAGGGTTTTGAAATGCTTCTCAGCAAGCAATCAGCTTCAAATGTGAAGTTTGGCATTGGTTATAATCACACTTCTCCTCCTACAGATTTTACTCCTGAGGTAGAAGTAGAAGTTGAAGGAGAAAGCAATAACCAATCCACCTCATCATGTGATTCATCTTCTCATAAAGCACCAAAGTCAGAGGATGAAGTTAGCATTAATTCCTCACAGAACCAGTCAGCTAATGCTAAAACAACTGATGGTTCAAATGCTAACAGTCACATGATTAAAGAGTTGATCACTTCAGGTGTTGTCTCATAAAGTACTGAAAGTACTGAAGCACAAGTTACAACACCTGAAGAACAAACCCAAACTACTGCAAGTACTGAAGGGAAGAAAACTGCAAGTAGAAAGGGTTTGAAAACTACTGAAGAAGATATCAGGAAAGCAAGTACTGAAAGGAAGAAAACTGCAAGTACTGATAGAAAATAGTTGAAGAACAAATCTTCAGTAGTTTCATCTTCTTCAGTAGATGATCAACTAAAGATGAAGAAGAAGCCATGTGAAATATGTGGCTTATTCAATCATCTTACTGATGATTGCTGGTATAGAATGGGTTCCAAACTCAATCAAAATCAGAACATTAAAAAGAAGATTAATAAAATGAAAGATGAGTTTGAAACCAAGTTTGTACCAGCAACATCTCAACCTGAAACCCCAAAGTCCTTAAAGAAATCCAAAAAGAAGGAAGGGGTTCATCAGGCAACAGCTGAGGTTGCTCAAAGGAAGATGGTGCAACACAGGAACCCATCACAGCCAAGAGCTGATGTGTCTGATGAGCTGAAAGCTTTAGCAAACAATCAGACACAACTTGTCATGATGGTTCAACATCTATTAGGGAGAGTCAACCAATTAGATGCTCATGTGCTAAAACCACATAAAAGGAAAACCAAGCCAAAGGAATCCTTTTCTACACCATCTCCACCACCTCAGACTGTCAATCATAACAAACAAGTTAGTATTAAATCTGTTGATGAGAACAGACCCAAAACCAAAAAGGTTTGGGTCTCAAAAACTAACTAATTTGTTATGATGAATGGAGGGTTCTTCAGCATGCCAAAGAAGCATCTGGTATGTGGACAGTGTAGGATCCATGCATATGACAGGGAGCAGCTCTCTTCTTAATGACTACTCTCAAGGAAAGAAGGGGTTTGTCTCTTTTGGCAATAATGAAAAAGTTTACATCATTGGCAAAGGCTTTGTTTCCAATGGTGAAATAAGGTTTGATGATGTTAACCATGTGGAGAATCTCAAGTACAACCTCTAGAGTGTTAGTCAAATGTGTGATAAAGGCCATGTTGCACTCTTCACCAGCCAGAACTGCAGGATTCTGTCATCCAAAGTTCTGAGTTTGATTGACAAGGTGTTGGATGAACATACTCTCCTGAAGGCCAACAGGACAGGAAGAGTATATGCCTTAGATCTTTCAAAGAAAATTGATCTAAAAGGCCATCCGTGCCTATTCTCCAAGGCTTCTCCTCAGGAATCTGAACTATGGCATAGAAGGCTTAGTCATGTGAATCTCAAAAACATGAACCAGCCGATTCACTATGGTTTAGTAAGAGGGTTGCCTATGAAGGAGTTCAAATGTGATGACAACTGCACTACCTGCTTAAAAGGGAAGCAACACAAAGTATCATTCCCTCCAATAGAAGAGCCAAAGTCCACTGCCTGCTTGCAATTATTGCATATGGATCTTTCTGGTCCTGTCAGAGTGATTAGCATGGCAAAGAAGAAATACTGTCTGGTAATTGTGGATGATTACTCCAGATTTGTATGGACTTTCTTCTTGCACTCCAAAGATGAAGCTGCACAAGCTATTATGAACTTTGTGTTGTATGTTGAGAAACAATATTCCCTTCCAGTCAAGTGTGTGAGAAGTGACAATGGCATAGAATTTAGAAATTACACACTTGATGAATTCTACTTGTCAAAGGGAATCAAGCGGCAGTTCAGCATTCCAAGAACTCCTGAACAAAATGGAGTAGTGGAGAGAAAGAACAGGACACTGGTTGAAGCTGCCAGGTCAATGTTGGCTGATTCAGGCTTGCCATTGACATTTTGGGCTGAAGCTATCAACACAGCTTGCTATGTGCAAAATAGAGTATTAGTAAATCAGAGATTGATAAAGACTCCTTATGAAGTGCTACATCATTTGGTCCCTTTGATTTCATTCTTTAGAGCATTTGGGTGTCCCTGTTACATTCTCAACACAAAGAATCCACTCCAAAAGTTTGAATCAAAGGTGGATGCAGGTTATTTTGTTGGTTATTCATCTACTTGCAAGGCATACAGGGTTTTCAACTGCAAAACAAAGATGGTTGAAGAGATTTTGCATATGAAGTTTAATGAATCTTTAAAGGACAAGATTCCACGAAACCCTGTGGAGTTATTTGATTTGGACATACTATAATATGTTCCTTATCAGTCTCCAGCTGTTGTTCCTGTCAATAGTTCTCCACCGGTGGTACTGATGATGATGTAGTCAGTTCTCACCTTTTCAGATTTAGTGACCAACTGCCTGAGTCATAACCTGATGCTCCTGTAGCTTTAGCAGCTCCATCAATAACAAATGCTGATGATATTTCTAAATCCTCTACTTCATTTGAGTTGCCATCACCAACATGGTTTCAAGAATCTTCATCAACATCTGTTGCTGCTAAAGGTCCTACAAACACTTGCACAGACCTCATTGTTTATCAAGAGCTGAAGGATCATCCAATGTCTCAAATCATTGGTGATATCAATGCTGGAGTCTCAACCAGAAGTCAATTGTCCAATTTCTGCTTCTATGCTATCTTCATCAGTCAGCAAGAGCCAAAGAACTATCATGTTGCATTAAGAGACAATGGATGGGTTGAAGCAATGCAGCTTGAGCTTCTTCAGTTCAAAAAGCAGCAAGTGTGGGAGCTTGTTCCTTTACCCCAAGGTAAGTGTGCTGTTGATACATGTGTCCCTAGATTCTGAGCTGAATGTAATATCTATGTAATGTCTGGATTATATGTAATTGAACATTTATTAATGAAATACATTTGGTGGTTTATGTTTTAATGTTTATATATTGATTAATTATATAGGTTTGTGGCTGTTTGAATTGGTATGCATAATGTTGTAATGATTAACACATTCAAACTTAACATGATGAAGTTATCATGCGAATGAGCCATGCCAATGGACCATATGCATGAATAACTTCATGCGAATGGCTCAGTCGCACGATCGATCCAGGAGACTGGATCAGTCGTAAGACTGAAGCATGAGATTGATCCAGTCGTACGACTGAAGGCTCAGTCGTGAGTATGGATCATACGCATAGCTCAATCGCACGACTGAACCATGCGAATGGTTCAGTCGCACGAATGAGAAACCCTTACCTATAAATACCACCTAATTCGTGGAAAAATGAGACACTTCGAATATTGGAAACCCTAGTCGACCCAGAACGTCCAGTTCGTCAATTCCAAGTTCATAGAACGTCTGAGATCATTCCTAGTCCATTCTTAACGTTTTCTAATCGTTAGGTTTGATCTTGATTTCGTTCTCCCGGATTGGATCACCAATCAAATAGGATTCCGCCTATTTGATCTGGTATAACGAAGAATCAGTTAGTACTCCGTACGTACACGGTCCTAACAAGTGGTATCAGAGCATAGGCTCTTGATTCTTTGTTGATTCAATCGATTTTGTGAAAAAGTCTACTTTTTTAAGCAAAAGATCTTCTTTTTCTGCTAAAAAACGAGTCTTTACGTGTGCATGTTCTGAAAATTCAATCTTTTTCGACTTACAGCCGTCTAGGGTATCAAAATGTGCGTTTTAGGTCAAAAGTTGTGAAAATTCTCGATTTCAGCAGTCTCAGTCGCACGATTATCTCAATCGTACGACTGAAGTCCAGTCGCAAGTTCATTCGCCCGATTGAGTCAGTCACCGTGTCAAATCGCCCGATTGAGTCAGTCGCCAGTTCAGTCGCCCAGTTTAAGTCAGTCGCCTTGTCCAGTCACCCGATTGTGTTCAATCGCACGATTGTAGCTCAGTCGCCTGTTCAATCGCACGTTTGAGTTCAATCGCATCCCAGTCGCATTAACAGTCTGCTTTTCAAGTTTAAGTCAACATTCATCATGGACTCGAAAAACTTCGCATTCTCAGCAGGGAAAGACTCAAGGATCCAGAACCTACTGCTTCTGGAGAATGAGATTGGTAACCACAATAAACCGCCCAAGCTTCTATCCATTGATGAGTTCCCGCAGTGGAAGCAGAGATTTGAGATTCATCTTAATGGTGTGGACACTAATCTCTGGAATTCTATTGAAACTGGTTACACCATGCCAGTTGATGCTGATGGTCTGCCATTAACATTGAGTGGAATGACTGATGCTCAAAAGACTGCTTATAATGCTGAAAAGAAGGCTTACGCTATGCTCACCCAGTCTATTCCCAAAGAAATCTTCCATCAGTATTCATATCAGAAACAAAGTAAAAAATTCTGGAAAGCTCTCGAGAAAAGGTACGAACGGAGCTCAACTCTGAAATCTTTGAAGGCCAAAGCACTCAAAAAGGAGTTTGACAACTTTTCTGCTATTGGGAACGAGAGCTTGGATGACATTATTGACCGCTTCTATCATCTAATGAGTGAACTTCACACTCATGGGGTAACAACGTCTAAAGAAGAAAAGGTCGCTAGTTTGGCTGAAGGTCTTCCAGAGAAATGGGATTCATTTATTTCCACCTTGAGACACAATTCAGTTCTCGAGACTTTGGATATAAATGACTTTATTCTGAAACTACGAGAGGAAGAGGTCAGACATAAGTATAAGGCGAAGAAGGGTGCATATGCTCAGGATCCTACTCTCTACAATGTGACTCCAACTCCCATTGCAAAGTCTTCCAATGCTCCTCTGCAGACTGCCTTTGTTTCTAATACATCTGGTCAAAGTTCATCGTCTGGGGTTGAGTCATCTGTCTCATCAGGGGTTCAACACAGTCTTACTGAAGCTCATTCGACGAAGTTAATAACTGAGAACCTGGGTAAAGTCACTGTGGAAGTGGCCAAGGAACACATGTACCTACTTGCTGCAGTGGTTCATTCCTATGATGGTTTGGTTACAGGGAAGATAGGAAACTGCCACTTGGCCGATGAAGATTATGAGCAAGTGGATGAAAATGAGTTGGAGAGGATGGATATCATGTGGGCTCTCGCGAGTGTTGTGCGACGAGCAAAGAAGTTTGTAAAGAAGACAGGGCAGAATCTCGTGGCTACAAAAGATACTACTTTTGGGTTTGACAAGTCCAAAGTCACGTGTTTCAACTGCGGGGAGAAAGGACATTTCAAGAGGGAATGTGTGAACCCTAAAAAGACTGGGAACGGAAATCCATTCTCCTCATTCAACAGGCAAGATAAAGATAAGAAGACAGTTCCAGCAGGAAGTGATTCCAAGGCTATGGTGGCACAAGGTGATGAAGGACAGGACTGGTCCTTCCGGTTCTTATCTGATAGTGAAGCCAACATTGCTTCTGTTGAGGACCTGAATGAAGACTCAGCAAGTGAGGGGGAGAACTCAGCTGAGCCTGACACTGCTGAATTGGATGATGACATAGCTGTTGTTGATCAGCTAGTTGAGAATGAACTGAATGCTAATTCTGAAGTACAATCTGAACCCCAAAATGCTTTCATGGCTGGAACATCTACATCGGCACAGGTAGAATCAAAGGATGAATTATTTACTAAACATGCTTGTGTTGATTGTGAAAATTTAGGGAAAGCATTGACCTGAAATTTGCTAGGTTATTAGATCATAATGATAACTTAGTAAATGATTTAAAATTGTGCACTGAAGCAAACAAAATCTTAAAACAGAATGAAAACAGTTATAAAGAAAAGATTGAAGCGTTAAATAAACAGTTAAAAGAAACTGAAGTTGTTGCCTTTAACCAAGAAAATGATATCAAGTTTTATTTAAAGACAATAGAAGAAACTAAGAAGGAATGAGCGGTTTTACAAGTTGAAAACGAGTCTTTGAAACAAAGACTCCACAGTCTAGCTAGTTCCTCACATATTTTGAAAAACTTGGTTAAAGAACGCAACAACGGGGAGGGTTTGGGTTATAAAGTTGTGCCACCACCACATGAGTCCTTTTTAAACATCAAACAACGTCCAATTAATGATAACCCCATAAAGGATCATGTGGTGACAACTCCTCTAGTCAGTGATCCGGATACAGCAGTTAACTCTGCTCCTTCAGTTCCTGACCAGACAGATTCTGCATCAAGCACAACAAGCACACCAATCACTGGCAAGGGAGTGGAAGAGAATGTTCAAACATCTCATGGGTTGGGTAAAAAATCAACTTCCAAACAACCTAAGATTTCCAAAGATACTCAAGCTAAACCAGTGAAGCAAGATAATCACCAATTTCCAAGACAAAACACAAATCATGTTAAACAAGTTAAATTTGTCAAAGGAGGTGAAAATCTTAAAAGTGATAATAAAAGGAAAGAATCTGAGGTTTATTCACCACCCCACAAGAGATCTCCTAGCCCGGATGAATGGAGATTCTGCTATACTTGTGGTCAGCGCGGTCATATTTCGACTAATTGTCCTCGCTATCAGACACCAAGAATTAAGGTTGAGCTAAACAACAAAGTCAAAGTAGATTCAAAACAGCGTTCTAAGACTCCAGTTAGATCGAAAACACCTATTAGGTCTAAAACACCTTCTAGGTCGTTTTCGTCTCCACCACGCCAAAGGCAACACAGACACGTCCCTGACAAGTCCGTGATGCCAGAGGTAAAACCTTTTTGAATCTAAACCATATGCTCAAACCATAAATCAGTCCAAGGTTTACCACAAACAATCCTTTCACAGGGATGGTTTATGGAAAGCCAAGACAACTGGTGTGTCTGAAAGCAAGGACAATCTGAAAGTTGAGATTCCACCCACTGATAAAGGACAGTGGGTCGAATTCATGATGGTTGATTCCTCTGGGAAACCCAAGCCAGTCAAGGCTTGGATCCCCATCCTTAACTGATGATTTTCTCATATGTGCAGGTTGTCCGCTATAGTGCGTCTACAAATACATGGATCGTAGATAGCGGAGCTTCCAGGCACATGACGGGAAACAAGTCTCTCCTTTTCAATGTCAAATAGATTAAAGGGGGACACGTTTCATTTGCTGGAGACAAAGGAGGTTACATTACCGCTCAGGGAGAAGTAGGTAATGAAAAGGTAAGGTTTGATAAAGTCAACTTTGTTCAGCAATTATAAAACAATCTGTTTTTTGTGTCTCAGATTTATGACAAGGGCTTCAAAGTCATGTTTTATAATCGCAAATGTTACATTCTGAAGAAAGAAATGAATATTCCAGAGGAGCAGGTATTAATGTCAGCATCTAGATATAATGACTTGTATGATAGATATGTCTAATGCTTCTACTAGTGCTTCTACTGTTCAATGTTTCTTATCTAAAGCAACAGAGAAGGACTCCATTTCGTGGCACAGAAGAATGGGACACATTAATCATCGGAAGATGAATCACCTGATTTATAACAACCTAGTTGATGGAGTTCCTGTCAAGAACTTCAAGCTTCCTGATTTTTGTGTCTCATGCAAGAAAGGAAAGCAAACCAGAAAATCTCACAAGACCAAAAATGTGAATTCTATCGAGATGCCCCTGGAGTTGCTGCACATGGATCTCTTCGGTCCGGTTAGCACGAAGAGTATCGCAGGAGACTGGTACTGCTTCGTAGTCACCGATGACTACTCACGATTCTCGTGGGTGATGTTTCTGAAAGCAAAGTCAGAAACTTTTGAGTCATTCAAAGTGCTGGTCACCACTCTGGAATCACTTTACAAACTTAAGGTGAGAAAGATTCGCTCAGATAATGGAACCGAGTTTAAGAATCAGTGGATGGATGCGTTCTGCAAAGAAAAGGGAATTGTTCATCAATTCACCTCTGCATACACACCACAGATGAATGGAGTTGCTGAGGGAAAGAACAGGAGTCTGATCGAGACCGCCCGGACTATGTTGGCAGACTCAAAACTGCCAGTGCAGTTCTGGAACGAAGCTGTAGCCAACGCCTGCTACACACTTAATCGTGTGTCAGTAGTGAAGCGACATGAGAAGACTTGCTATGAGTTGCTACAGAAGCGTAAGCCTAACCTAGAGTATCTGGAACCTTTCGGTGCTCCTTGTACGCTTTTGAAGAAAACTCAAGAAGGTAAGTTCAATGAAAAGGCAGATCAGGGGATCTTTCTGGGATACAGTATACCCGACAAACGACTTTACAACAACTCTACTGGTCAGGTAGAAGTATGGTGCAATGTTGATGTTCAACGTTTCACTATCCCCCCTGCTGTAAAAGGTCCATCGTTATTCTTTGACTACGATGGCTTTTTCAAATCATTCAATCTTCCTCAGATAGATTCAGATGATGATATTGCTACTCAGATGATGCACGATGTTCTCAACTCACCGAATCTGGATACTAGCAATACCACTCCTGCAAGTGGGTCATCGGGATCTGCCTCAGCCGATCAGACCGATAGTGAAGACTCATCTGAGGATGAAGAAGCAACTGAACCAGCACAGTCACCTAATGTTGATCATGAAGGGAGCTCTTCAGTTGCTACACCCGCATCTGGAAATACAGACACTGAACCTCCAGTCACAACTATGGACTCTGAAGTTGTCGTTCCTACAACTCCTTTGACTAGGATCAGTACAAGTCATCTGCCAAATGCTATCATTGGTGATCTCCACTCCGGCGTGCAAACTAGAAGTAGATTGTACACTGCTGATTACGCTGAAGTAATGGAAAAGGGCTACGTGAATGATGGAGCTTACAGATGTTTTGTCTCTCAAATTGAACCCAAACACGTAAGTGATGCCCTTAAGGATGAAGCATGGGTCAATGCTATGCAAGAGGAGTTGCTACAGTTCAAGAAACTTTGAGTGTGGACTCTTGTTGACCGACCCAAAGGAGTCAAGGTAATTGGTACCAAATGGGTACTAAAGTGCAAGAAGGATGACCAGGGTGTTGTTATCAGAAACAAGGCACGGTTGGTTGTCCAAGGCTTCAGACAAGTCGAAGGAATCGACTACAATGAAGTCTTTGCTCCCATAGCTAGAATGGAAGCCATTCGTATCTGTCTAGCCTACGCCTCTTACATGAAAATCAAAGTTTATCAACTAGATGTTAAGAGTGCGTTCTTGCATGGGGAAATCCGTGAAGAGGTATATGTCAGTCAACCCGAAGGATTCGACGATCCTTATCATCGGGACAGAGTCTACAAGTTAGACAAGGCTCTGTATGGGCTACATCAGGCTCCTCGAGCCTGGTATGAAAAGCTCTCCACCCATCTGTTGAAACATGGCTTTCGCAGGGGTGTGATTGACTGTACATTGTTCATCAAAGAGAAGGATGGTGATTTGCTTTTGGTACAGATTTATGTGGATGACATAATCTTCGGCTCACGAAACGAAGAGTTATGTAAAGAGTTTGAATCTGTGATGAAGGCTGAGTTTGAGATGAGTGCCATGGGAGAAATGAAGTTCTTCCTAGGATTACAGGTGGACCAAACACCTACCGGCATCTTTCTGCATCAAACTAAGTATGTCGGTGACATTCTTAGCCGCTTTGATATGGAAAATGTCACTGCAGCCGGGACCCCTCTCGCCACAAATCATGATGTGGCTCCTGATGAGAATGGAGATATGGTGGATGCCACCATGTATCGTGGGATGATCGGATCTCTCATGTACCTCACTGCCTCTCGTCCAGATATCATGTATGCCACATGTTTATGTTCCCGATATCAGGCAAAACCTAAAGTCAATCATCTGATTGGAGTCAAGAGGATTTTTCGTTATCTGAAGGGTACTCCAACACTGGGGTTGTGGTATCCTCATGATGATGACTTTGACCTAACGGCGTATAGTGACTCGGATTATGGAGGCTGCAAAATGAATTACAAGTCTACGTCAGCCGGATGTCAATTTTTCAGGAGAAGATTAGTAACTTGGCAGTGCAAGAAGCAGACATCAGTTGCTCTGTCTACCTGTGAAGCTGAATACGTTGCCACCGCCAGCTGCTGCTCTCAAATCATTTGGATTCAACAGCAAATGCGGGATTACGGTTTGCATTTCACTTCTACTCCTATCTATGTTGATAATTTTGCTGCAATTGCAGTAACTAAAAATTCGGTTCAACATCCTAAGACCAAGCACATAGGCATAAAGTATCATTTCATACGCGATTGCTATGAAAAACACTTAATTGATATGGTCAAAATTAACACGGATTTTCAACGCGCTGACCTCTACACTAAACCATTTGATAAACCAAGATTTTTCTATCTGCTAGAGGTCAACGGGGTTAAAAAGAAAAGTGATGTTATATTAGAAGAAACAGATACATAGTCCGCCACCGTTTTTTTTATTTTTCGTATTTCTTTTATTTTATTTTCTTTTTTAATTTCCTTGTCGTTATAAAAATCCAAAAACACAAAAAGATTTTCTGTTTAAGAATTTTAGGGGGAGATTAGGTTTAATTCAGTATTTCTTTACTTAAAAAAAAGGGGGGGGAAGGTGTGTAAAGCTGAAAAGGCAAAGACAACAAAACTGGAAATGTGACTCGACAAAAATTGGAACATGATAGTACACAGGCATCAAGTTACTTGGAACAACAAAATGACTTTGAGATCAGAAATGTTAATTAAATCACGGAAAATGTATAAATCAGAGAAGTCTAAGTCTAACAAATTGGGGAAATGATAGTACGTTTGATTGTTACTGTATTTACATGGAGAAAGTTGATCTAGGGAGGTGCTAGTTCATTATATGATGTATCAGTAGATTCAACATAATAGACAAGTAGACTTCATTGGTAAACTTAATCTAAACTAAATGGTTCAATCAACTGTGGGTTCCCATCTTATCACCGGTTAACACAATCAGCTATCTCCGATAAGGGATAACGAGCAAATAAATGCCACCAAAGGTATGCAAATGACCAAAAAGAGAGCAAAGCACGAAAAAAATATACTAGCGCAATCAAGCTGATAACTTATATTGTTGGTGAGTTATGTGCAAAAGAAAATAAGAAATGCTCTAACAAGGAGATAGGTTGTGTGCCTCTCTGCTGTGCGATGGCACTGACCTGAGAATAAGCATAACCTACATATTCTAGACTTCATTGTTGTTTGCCGCCTCTCTGCTGTGCGATGGCACTGACCTGAGGATTGGCTTCTCTTTGAAAGATCTAAGAATAGTTTCTTCTTGTAAAAATACCTATAGACCGCTCGAAAGTCCTTTAAGGAATGTTGATTACCATATAAGTGTGGGATACACAAATGTTGTTTTGAAATAATATAACATAATTCATTACCAATGTGTGTCAAAAGTCTTTGTATGAATTTAAGTGGACAAGTATACTGACAATCATCTTGAATGCACCGACTGAAGTTGACAATCAAAGTGTGTTACGTATCATATCAAACATGATTCCCAGTTAGTACTTAGAAGTCTTAGATCAGAACAAACTATGATAGGTCATCATGAAATGAGTAATCAGCTCAAAATGTTCCAAGTAATGGTGTATATGCCTGTCTGATTCCAAATGAGTCTGTTCCTGTTATACTGTCAATGCTAATAGGCTACACAAAACTGCCCTAACAAAAATCACAAAAGGATGTTCATTTTGTTCGTAGCTTAATTTTTTTATTTATTTATTAGTATAAGTGTGTCAATATCGGACTGTGTATATGTTTATCTGTTAATGTCACTAAACGAGCTTAATGTTTAATTGAACAAATTGTTTCTGAAAGGGTTAAAAGGATCACGTCTGAGGTGATTGGGTGGTTAAATGGATCACGTCTGAGGTGATCGGGTTGTTAAATGGATCATGTCTGAGATGATCAATTGCACACAATGTTTTATCAAATGTTGAAGGAAAACTATATGTCGGTAAATGAAATGACTAAGATGGCACAAGTATAGCCCAATCGCACAACTTCATCATGAGTATGATCGGTCATACGAATGGGCTATACGATTGAAGACAATCGCACGATTGGTCCATGCGAATGATCCCAATCGGCCGATTGAGAATGACCGACTAGATCAAATGTACGAATGGAAGAACAGATTGATTGAATCGGCCGAATGGACATGGCCTAATCAATCAGTCAATCGATTGAACTCCAGTCGGCCGAATGAAATAGAACGATCGACTCAATCGTACGATTGAACTACATTCGCCCAAATGAAATGAGCGAATGGGTTCATTCGCCCGACTGAACTGAGTCTGTCTATAAATAGACCCCTCAGTCGATCACATACCTCATTCGCCCTAAATCCCCAATTCGTACCGTTACTCTGCCGAATTTTTATTTGACCTTGAATCCTTGTGATATCCGATTTCTGACCATTTGTATTTGTTACACAGGTAATACGCGACACAAAGATGAATCAAAATATCAAATTTGATACAAAATCTGTCCGCATTTGCCCTAAATGTTGAACCGTAACAAATCTGAACAATAAACTGCTTTAAACACTTAAAAGGTTAAAATCAATGGATTAGGTGGTTTAGATACATGATTACGAGTCTAATGATCATGAACTCAATGGTTAATTTAGCCATTTGATAAATCTGAGTTTGAAATGTAACAGTTTGTCTTCGATGCAACTGGTCGCCAGTATGAACTTCAATCGCCCGATTAAAAGAGGCGTCTCATTCAATCGGCCGAATGGAAAATGCGAGTGGGTTAAGTTTGTCATACGACTGGTTCCCCAGAATGATCTTCAATCGCCCGATTGAAAGAGGCGATTCATTCAATCGGCCGAATGAATCATTCAAATGAATTCATTCGGTCGACTAACCCAATCGCATGTTCATTCAATCAACTGAACTCAGTCGTATAGTTCAATCGTACGATTGAACTAAACTGTTTTCTGATTTAGTCAAACTCTATTTTACATGTTTCTAACATGTGTTTGCTATTGTTTACAGGAATATGGCTAATAGGTGGACCATAAATCCAAAGCACAACATTTGTGCTCATTTGGATTCCACCTCGAAGAACGGTGGTGATTTTACTGGTATTATTGACTTCTTGAGGAGATCTCGGATTTACAGAGCTATATCTACACCGTGTACTCCCTATCAGTCGTTACATCAGTCGTAGTGCTATCTTCGGTAGGGAGATATTGATTACGGCCGCTGATATAAGGAGGGTATTGGGCTTCGAAGATGATGAGACTCACCCACTCAAGCTCCACCCTCTTACAGTTCGTGGATGCTTTCTGAGGATCGGGTAGTGTGGGGACATAAACTCAGGTGTGCTGAACAAGAGCAACCTGAGCCCCCAGTACAAGTATTTAGCGCATGTCATTCTGAAATGCATCGCGTCCAGGAGAGGTGGATTTGATGACTTGTCGGACCAGATTCAGAATGCCTACGTGGCATTGGTCCTCAACCACCCATTCAACTTCTCCAACATGATTTTCATGTATTTGATAGAGAACCTTGAGGCCAAGGGGAAGGAAGGATTCTGCATGTACCCTAGATTTTTACAGCTCATATTTGATGAGAAGCTGCCCGACCTTCCCAAAGACAAGAGTGATGTTGTGCCTCTGGAGATTATGGATGACACGACCTTGGGTCGGTGAAGGTGTACAGAGGCAAGCAAGTCAAGCCTGTGATGAAGAGATTGATTGGGCATCTGGCCCGGGCTAATTATGTTGCCCCAGGGAGACGCAAGTGGCGTCATGATGATAGTGGATCGGATACTGAAGTGATAGCTATACCATCAGATGATTCTGCTGATGATGACAGCCATGATGACGATGATAGGCCAGTTACATCTGAGGGCCCTTCTACACATACAGCCCAGTCGATCCCTCATACTAACACTACAGCTGCTGGGTTTGTACCTCTCTTCAGTCCACCTGATGATGATGAGGAAGATAGTGAGGAAGAGGGTTTGACCCGAAGGCATGGCAGCAAGGTGGTTGCCACGGAGAAGGGGATGCGGGCTGTTGGAGGACAGACGGGCACATCAGGGGTAACGCAAACAGAGTCTAATCCAGCTTATTCCCTTGATGAGCCCAGTACACGAGTTGGAGCCCCGGTATCTACAGGGAAGAGGAGGAAAAGAATGGCCAGACCACATGGTAAGAGGGGAAAGCGTCTTAGATACACCACTTCCGTCTCTACCACATCCACCACATCCCAAACACCCCAAACCACCTCCACTACTATACCTCCACCTCATACTCACATATCTTCCACCACCACCACTGTACCCCCTACTACAGCCTTCCCATCTTCTCCCATCTACACCACAGCTACCACAACAACCACCACTCACCAAACCCAACCCTCATCTGCCCCCTCGAGCTCAGTTCTACCACCTGTCTCTGTGGTTGAGCAACTTGCTGCACTGAACAGCATGGTGCTCAAGCTGCTAGCCTCTGATAAGGCTAAGACGGCTCAGATTCTCCAGCTGCAAGAGCAAAGTTCTACACAAACAGCTGAGATTGAGAGACTGAGGGAGTTGACATCTTCACAAGCCCAGTTGATCAATGTACAGACTGATCAGATCACTGGCTTGCTTCAACACGAGGCTGAGACTGATGAGAAGATTGAAAAGCTGGAGGCGGCTCACAAGACTCTAGTGCTAAAGCTGAAAGGCACCCAGAGTGAGCCCCTCAAGATCGGGGAAGGTGATAATGATGATGGTGAGGACGATGATGATGAGGATGACGACAATGATGATGATGATAGTGATGAAAGTGATGATGGTGACGAGAAGAAGGATGATGAGGAAGGTGAAGGAGGAGAGACAGCAGGAGATCATAGCAGTGATGCAGCAGACGAGAGGCGTTCTAAACACCGTCAAGATCGAGGACCCTCTCCGTCTGCTCCAACTGAAGAAACACCGAAGATTCAAGATAAAAGTACTATTTAATTATTCATGTTTATGTATTTAACAGACTTTTGTATTTGAAATTATGTAACATTTATGTAATGAATGTTTCTATCTTTTGTTATTGATTGTGCTTGATTATTTACTAACAGATATTGTGTTTCATGTTTAAAACAAGCAGATCCAAACTTCCAACGCGATGAATACGATGTCGCTCCTCTACAACAGGTCAAGAGTCAGTTAACAATGATTCTTGATCTGCATGGTATAGTGAGAAGATCAGTTGAGTATACCCTGAGGAGGGTGAGATTATTCATAGCTTCACAAAGGAGCAGTTGGCTGAGATATTCAAGCTTAACGCCGATGAGATTGTGAAAGATGCTCCTGAAGTCCATGTTGACAGTGATGAAGAGCTACATGATATAGATGAGATTGAGATCGAGGACATCACTGATCAGCATTACCCATAGTATACAGACACTGAAGGTCACGTCATTCCAAATTTGGATGACAACCTAGTCAGTGATACATTTGACACTCTGGAAAAGATGGAAGCAGAGAATGACAAACAAGAGGATATATCCCGAGCTACTGAAGACGAAGTCAAAGAAAGAAAAGGTGAGTGGGCTGCTTGTTTTGCAGAGCTCCGTGCCCAGAGAGATGTTCCAAAGTCTGATGCCTACACCAAACTCTATAGAGTGAAGAAACATCAGAAGGTGTCTGGAAAGATCATATCTTGGGCGTATTTTGAGGACCTTAACACATATTCAGTTAAGAGAGAGAAAGATATAGAGTACTTTAGATTTCCCCATGATCTAAAGACTCTACCGGGTTTTGAGCTCAACCAACTTGCAAAGCTGAAGTTGCTGTATGCTGATCCGAGGAAGATGTCAGGTTGGTTTGAGGCTGCTTTAAAGAGAGAGTACCACACCCGGTGGGTAAACTTCAGACCTCAGCAAGGTACAAGATATATTCGTAAATCTGAAGTGGATCCACGGACCGGGAGGCCTAAGATTGTGTTGAAGAGGCGTCCTCCGCGCACCATGTCGAAGATTCCTCTAAGGGAAATGCCTCAGGACATCACTCCACACTTCAAGTGGTGGTACTATGATTGGCGAACTGCTAAAGCAGTCATAGTGTTGAACAGAGATGGACAGATGGATGTCATCCGGGTATTTGACCCAATGTGGCTTACTAACTTGTCAGCTAATGATGTTTATACACTCTACAAGTGGCCACTGTTCTATGACTCACAGGATATCGTACAAGCTCTCCAGTATTAGCACGTTATACGCATCTGCTTTGCATTTGAAATACACGCAGGTGTTACAAGAGAGGAGAAGTTCAAGAAGTACGAAGGGATTATGGGTAAAGCAAGACATTAGAGGAATCTAGGTCCAAGGGGGAGTTTGTTGATACATGTGTCCCTAGATTCTGAGCTAAATGTAATATCTATGTAATGTCTGGATTATATGTAATTGAACGTTGATTAATGAAATACATTTGGTGGTTTATGTTTTAATGTTTATATATTGATTAATTATATACGTTTGTGGCTGTTTGAATTGGTATGCATAATGTTGTAATGATTAACACATTCAAACTTAACATGATGAAGTTATCATGCGAATGAGCCATGCCAATGGACCATACACATGAATAACTTCATGCGAATGGCTCAATCGTACGATCGATCCAGGAGACTGGATCAGTCGTAAGACTGAAGCATGAGATTGATCCAGTCGTACGACTGAAGGCTCAGTCGTGAGTATGGATCATACGCATAGCTCAATCACACGACTGAACCATGCGAATGGTTCAGTCGCACGAATGATAAACCCTTACCTATAAATACCACCTAATTCGTGGAAAAATGAGACACTTCGAATATTGGAAACCCTAGTCGACCCAGAACGTCCAGTTCGTCAATTCCAAGTTCATAGAACGTCTGAGATCATTCCTAGTCCATTCTTAACATTTTCTAATCATTAGGTTTGATCTTGATTTCGTTCTCCCTGATTGGATCACCAATCAAATAGGATTCCGCACTATTTGATCTGGTATAACGAAGAATCAGTTAGTACTCCGTACGTACACGGTCCTAACATGTGCAATAGTCACTAAGTGGGTGTTTAGGAATAAAACAGATGAAAAGGGCCAAATTGTTAAGAACAAGGCCAGACTGGTTGTACAGGGGTTTGCACAAGAAGAAGGTATTGATTATGATGAAACATTTGCCCCTGTAGCCAGACTAGAGGCAATTAGATTGTTCTTAGCTTATGCTGCTTTTCATAATTTTAAAGTTTTTCAAATGGATGTCAAAAGTGCATTTTTATATGGTAAAATAAAAGAAGAGGTTTATGTGTGTCAACCACCAGGTTTTGAGGATAATAAACATCCGGAATGGGTGTATAAGCTTGATAAGGTTCTATATGGGTGGAAACAAGCTCCTAGAGCCTGGTATGAAACATTGTCTAACTTTCTTCTTCAAAATAATTTCACTAGAGGCTCCATAGATAATACTTTATTCATTAAGAAAGTAGGGCAGCATAAGCTACTTGTTCAAATTTATGTTGATGATATTATTTTTGCATCCTCTGATCCACAGTTGTGTGATGAATTTACAAAGTTAATGCAAACGAAGTTTGAAATGAGTGCCATGGGAGAATTACAGTTCTTTCTAGGTTTGAAAATCAAACAAAGGACTGATGGAACCTTCATTCATCAGTCCAAATATACAAAAGATCTTTTGAATAAGTTTGATTTACAAAACTGTAAGCCCTGTTCTACTCCCATGAGCAGCACCACACAACTGGATGTTGATCAGAAAGGTAAAGCGGTTGATGAAACCCTTTACAGATGTATGATTGGGTCCTTGATGTACCTTACAGCTTCTAGACCAGACATTATGTTTGCAACATGTGTCTGTGCTAGATTTCAGGCTGCACCTAAAGAATCCCATTTGATTGCAGTCAAAAGGATCTTTAGATACTTGCAAGGTACTCAATCTCTAGGACTTTGGTATTCTACTGGGCATTCTTGCAAATTAGTTGCTTTCTCAGATAGTGACTATGCAGGGTGCAAAGTCACCAGAAAATTAACTTCTGGTGGATGCCAATTTCTAGGCATATGTTTAGTTTCTTGGTGGAGTAAGAAACAAACTTCAATTGCTACATCAACTGCTGAAGCAGAGTACATTGCTACTGCAAGTTGTACATCGCAGGTACTCTGGCTTCAGAATCAATTATTGGATTATGGCATTACAGAGACTAAGACACCATTACTCATGGATAGTGCTTCAGCTCTTTGTATTGTTAAGAATCCAGTCCAGCATTCTAGGACCAAACATATTGAGATCAGACATCATTTTATTAGGGATTGTTATGAAAAAGATCTGATTGATCCAAAGTTTGTTCCTAGTGCTGATGAGCTTGCAGATATCTTTACTAAGCCTTTACACAGTGCACATTTTCAAAATCTGGTGCTAAGGCTTGGTATGCTGTAGCTGAAATAATTTACTAGTACTGATGCTCTCAGGTCACAAGTACTGATGAGCATTAGTTTACAAAAGTCAAAAATAAGTACTGATGAGTTATTTTGTCTTCAGTATTTTTTATATCTACTGATGTGTTATAACTACTGAAGGCTAAAATACTTCAAAGTACTGAAGTATATTATTTGTTGAAAAGAATTGATAAAGTTACAACTACTGATGTGGTTATAACTACTGATGTCTATTTCTAACAAATAAGTACTAAAGAACAAATTTTGTCCACAAGTACTGATGTGTAATCTTACACATAAGTACTGAAGACAACATTTGTTCACAAGCTCTGAAGAATAATTTATTTCATCAGACCTTCTGAATATCTGTTCACAAGAACTGAAGAATAAATATTCACAAGAGCTGATAACTAATGAAACGTCTGAAAAATCAGAGTGATGAGTAAGTGTTGAGGTCAGAATGAAACAACTGAATTGACGACAGCAGCTGATGAGTAACTTTACTCTTCAGCTGATTCAAACAACTGATGTTTCATTTCAAAACATCTGAAGGACAAAACCATGTCTTCAGTAGTTTCAACTACTAATGACTAACACCAAGTCCTCAGACGTTTATAACAACTGAGGCCAAAACCATGCCTTCAGTAGTTTATAACTACTGATGACTAATACCAAGTCTTCAGTTGTTTACAACCTCTGAAGGTTAAAACCATGTCATCAGTCGTTTAAAACAACTGATGACTAACGCCAAAACCTTCAGTCGTTTTCTTTCAGCCGTTTCATACCCATACCCTATAAATACCTAACCCTAACTTCAGAGTTTTTCATTCCCTCACAAACCTAACGTTCGAAACTCTGAAACCTCTCTCCTCACATTAATGGCGACCATGCAGCTCAAACCAAGACACAACTGTGTTGCCTACCTTACCAAATCACCCTTTTGGACCAAGTTTGATAATGCCATTGATCTAATGGTCCATTCTCCATACAAAACAGTTTTTTTTCTTAATCCACCATTTATGCCGAATCCCTAAACCAGTTCTGGACGAACGTCACCCTTACCACTGGGGAGAATGACACCGAGGTCTTTCTCCGGTCGTTCGTCAACAACCAAAAGGTGGTCATCACTTCTGCAATCATTCGCCAAACCCTAAATTTGAATGATGCCACCTTCATCACTGAGTATCCAAAGGGCACAACCGATCTATCTTTTGCCCACCACGGATACCAGGTGACCTTAGTGCTTCTACCATCCTCAAGAAGCACTTCCATGATGCTGAACGATTGATCTTTCACATGGTCAATGTCTGTCTTGCCCCTAAAACTTCTTCATGGGATCAAATGTCATCCAGGTGGCAACAGGTATTGTATTCCATCCTAGAGCAACAAAGTTTAAATTTTTCTGAAATAATATTTTTAGAACTTAAAGATATGGCTGTGAAACCTTTGGCTAACCGATGGATATTATATCCAAGGTTAATCATATCCATCATTGAAAACCAGCTTCAAGCTGAGGGACTTGTTGGCCTTGGAGTCCCTGCTCTGGCAGTATTGCCTGAAGTATACTCCAGGCACAACTCAGACCAACATCTCAAACAGGCTGCCAAGCTGCTAAAACCCAAGCAGCGGTGACCCACAGCCTCCACCTCCAAATCCAAAGTCCCCACCAAGCCAAGAGCCAAAAAGCCCAAAAAGGCTTTTTCCCATCGCAGATCGTCGCTATCGGCATTGGTCAGCTCAGGAACGGGTAGTTGTCTAGTGTAAGTAGCCCACCCCGTACTTTTAGCACTCCTGCTCCAGGCCTATACTAGAAACAGAGAGCCTGGCACTTCCCTGTTTTCTAATCACTGCCTTCTCGTCTTTACGCTTAAAAAAGATTACCACAGCCTCCACCTCCAAATCCAAAGTCCCCACCAAGCCAAGAGCCAAAAAGCCCAAAAAGGCTACTCAGGGAGTTGAGTCCCCTGAGGATGCCCCTGCACCACAAAGGCAGGAAGTAGCTACTGGAATTAATCCCCCAGTAGTTACAAGGACTCTACCAGCCACAACCGCTCAGGCATCCTCTCAACAGGAGCCTGAAGCAACCACTTCTGGGGCAGCCACATCTCTGGAACCAATCTCACTAGAGAAGGTTACCATTGAAGAGCACCACTCTCCCCAGGTGCAAACAAATTCACCCCTATCTCCCATTGCAACCGCCCCACAAAGTCCAACCATTTTAATTGCAAAAGTGCTTACTCAGCTCAACACTCCACCCTCTCCCCAGGCACCTATCACAACTAGGAAAACCCCAACCAATGAGAGGGAAGAACCAAGTATTGCTAAGAACCCCCAGCACAGGGATTACCATGTTCTATCTTCCAGTGTGGCAGAGGAGATAAGAACATCTGGTGAGGCTGCCACTCTTCCTGATTCTGCACATGAACAGGATGCAGCTGGTAACATCTCTAAGTCCTCACCAGAGGCAACTGCCGATGAAGGATCCTCTCCTGAGGCAGGAAGTCCCCAGTACCAAGACAAAGGGGCACATGTGATTACTGAGCCACACTCAGCACATGTACATCCTGATCTAATCAGGAGGTTAGGTGATTCAGCTATAACTGATGATGACCTGAGCTTCTTCTATGATGTTTTAGCTCACAATATCATTCTTGAGGATGAGGTGAGTAGACTCAAAGAGCTACTTGCCAAAATGAGTCAAGAATCAAGTCTATCTACCACCATTCACCCACAGATGGCACCTTCTCCTGAAGGTCTCACAAACACAGAGCCACTCCCAAAATCTCAGCCACCAGCCCCTACTTCTAGCACTATTTCTCAAGGACAGAACCCCCTGAGCAAATGGTTGCTATCTTTCAAAATTCCCTGCCTCTCATCACACCCATCATCACTGACATAGTGAATAAAACCCTTGATGAGAGGCTTGCCTCAAACATACAAACCCTGGTGGATGATGTTGTGACTAAAAGGCTTTCTGATAGTCAAACCCCTGCATCCAATGCAACCAAAAAGGGGGAGACTCAGTCAGTGAAAGCAATCAAGAGGAAGAGAATGGAGGAGGAGAAAGAGAAAGAGAAAGAAGTAGAGAAGGAGGTAGAAACTGAGAGGGAGATGGTAGTGGAGACTGAGAAAGAGAAGGAGAGTGAGAAGGGAAAAGAAATAGAAAAGGTGATTGAAAGTGAAAAAGACTTTCATGTCACATATAAAAAGAAGAAGGGGGGAGAAAAGGAGAAGGAAAAGGAGCTAGCAGTCCTTGTCAAGGAAGCTGATGCCCAACACAGCAGGTCAATGGATAAAATCATTGATCAGCTATTTAGGCAAGGCTTTGACACTGCTGAGCTAGATAATAAGATAAGGAAGTTGGAAGTACAGGAGATTGAAAGCCGATGGTCTAGTCATAGTGAACAAGAAAAGGAGAGATTAGAAGCTATGGCCAGATTCATTTTGAAGTATTTGGGGAGATCAGTCCTGGAAGTCAAATCATGGTCCAGGGACAACATCTTGGAAATAACCACCAAGATTTGTCCGTCTGAGGTATTCACCAAGGGCTAATCATAGAAGCCCTAAGTGAAACTGGTGCTGGGAGCAGGACTAAACTAGCCAAGCACACCAAAGCCTCACTTACATCCAAATTGCTAGAACAGCCTGCCTAATCTCCCATACCAAAATAATACACATCACAACCCACAAAACCAACTCCCTTACCCACAAATCCAATAGCCGATGATGCACCCCAGAAGAGGAAGAGAAGGGTGTTGAGGCTTGAAGAAGAAGAAGAAGATGATGATGATGATGATGAGGACAGGCTGCCAATTTCAGCTGTCATTCCATTGCCGAAGGCCAAAAGTCACCCTCTAACAATTACTCCTGAGATCCAAAGGCAAACTGTTAAAGTGAAGCTAGAAGAAGAAGAGCTTCACAAATAGCATGATGAGGAATTGTTGAGAAGGGTTGACAAAGCTTATGTTGTCACTTCATCAATCATAATATGAAGAAACATGCTCAGAGATTATACACTCTCAGAAAAACATTTCAATATCAAAAGAGAGAGTGAGGATTTGGCCTGATCCCAGGGTGTCTCATAGGATTCTTAAGAAAGATATTACACAGAGATACAATCGCCAAGTAAAGAAGATCATAGATGAAGTGATCACACTGGCCATTGTAGTATCACCCTGGGAGATCCTAGATGACTTCAAGAAAGCCTATAAAGCTAATCAGCCCCACAAAAGATGCTAGAGAATAAAGTGGTCAAAAAGGGGTTAGTGTATAGTAGGCTTGAGGAAGTTAGGAAGAATGAGCTCCAGTTGTTTCTAGAGGGTAATCACCCTGATGAATTTGCCTACAGAGCAATAACAACTGTGGAGCTCAAGAATGGGAAACAGATCAAATACCTCTCTGAGTACTATGGGCCTGAGTCACTTTTTGAGGGAGAAGCAGAAGAGCTCACCATGGAGGAACAAATAGTCTTCCTTAAGGCCTACACAAGAGAGTCTTACAGACTCATAGTTAGGAAGTAGGTTTCATGGATAGGGTAACAGCTCTATGTCCAGTTCCCCAAGACAGAGTTCCCATCCATCCTTTGATAATCATACTTTTTGAAACCTCTTCCCAGGCCTGTGCTGATCTGGGTCATTTCTGAGCTGATCCAGAAGAAAAAGACCAATCTTTCTGCCAAATAAGTGGGACATCAAATAAGCTTAAAGGTTTTGGCTGCATTGGTTCAGGGGGAGTTTGTTGGACCAAAAGAACCAATGAGCCAGATCAGAAAAACCTTTAAGTCCCACAGACATCACAACAACTGCTGAAGACTTCATCAGCTGATGATGACAACAACTGAAGACTTCATCAGCTGAAGTACAAAGACTGAAGATATCAGGTGATGTACAAAGACTGAATACATCAGCTGAAGTACAACAACTGAAGACATCAGCTGATGTACAAAGACTGAAGACATCAGTTGAAGTACAAAGACTGAAGACAACAACTGAAGACATCAGCTGAAGACATCAGCTGATGACAACAGCTGAAGTTCAAGTCTGAAGTTCAAGTACTAAAGACTGCAGAAGTTGTCACAATAGCTGAAGTAGTATTCTTCAGTTGTTGTGATGGTTTTCTTTTTCAGTAGTTTCCTTTAAGTTGTTTCCTTTTAGTAGTTTCTTATCAGTAGTTTTCTTTTATGTTTCAGTACTTTGTAAAACGTCTGAAGAGCATGTTCTTCAGATGTTTAGTTTTAGTAGTTTCTTTTCAGTAGTTGTAATAATTTACACTTGTCTTTTGTAAGAAGATGTCAGCTGTTAGACATATTCAGTAGTTTAGTCTACTTTCAGTAGTTTGTTGTAATAACGGTTAGATGTGACTATCAAGTGACATCAGCTGACGTCACCCTTCCTTATAAAAGGAAGGATGACCTAATTCTATTAGTGCCGAAGCGTGTGTTGAATAAAAAAATATACCTTTTGGCAGAAATTTCTCTCTATATATAACCATACTGTTTCATTGATACATCTTGTGTGTTCTTGCTATAATTTGTTCTAATTCGTATGCTATTCTATGGAAAATCCAATCTAATTGATCAAACTAGATGCTTAGATCCTTTCAGAGTTCAATTACTCCACCAAAGAGAACAAATGAACCTTAAGATCAAACAATAAGCCAATCGTCTGTTTATCACAAACAGGCCTTACATAAAACTGGCTTATGGAAAGAAAAATCAAGTCCCATGTCTGAAAATGAGAATAAGAAGAAGATTGATCTACCCTCACCCTCAAATGGACAGTGGGTAGACTTTATGATGTGTGATTCCTCTGGGTCACCCAAGCCAGTTAAGGCTTGGGTCCCTAACCTCAACTAATCATTTCCTTTGAAATGCAGGGTGTCTACTATAGTGCTTCTATGAATACCTGAATTATTGATAGCGGTGCATCAAGGCACATGACTAGAAACCTGTCTCTCTTGTCAAACGTCAAACAGATAAAAGGAGGACACGTTTCATTTGCTGGAAATAAAGGAGGTTATATCACTGCACAAGGAGAAGTGGGAAACCAGAAAGTGAAGTTTGATAAGGTAAAGTATGTTCAACAACTTCAAAATTACTTACTTTCTATCTCATAGATATGCGACAAAGAGTTCAAAGTTGTATTTGACAACAAGAAGTGCTATGTTCTGAAAAAGGACTATGTCATCCCGGATGACCAAGTGTTAATGTCAGCTTCAAGATATAACGATTTGTATGTCTTGGACCTCTTAAAGGCCTTCATAACCGATCAACAAGTATAATGCTTTTTGTCAAAGGCAACAGAAAAGGACTCCATCTCCTGGCATAGGAGAATGGGACACATCAATCCCCGAAAGATGAATCACTTGATCAATAATGATCCAGTGCGTGGAGTAAATGTTCAAAACTTCCAACTACCGGATTTCTGTGTCGCATGTAAGAAAGGGAAACAGACAAAGAAGTCTCACAAGGCAAAGAACGTCCATTCAATCGACCTGCCTCTTGAGCTTCTTCACATAGATCTGTTTGGCCCAATCAGTACGAAGAGCATTGCTGGTGATTTGTACTTTTATGTAGTTATAGATGATTACTCAAGATTTTCTTGGGTGATGTTTCTGAAATCCAAACCAGAGACATTTGAATCATTCAAAGAGCTAGTAACTATATTGGAGTCACTCTACAAGCTGAAGGTAAGGCAAGTTCACTCAGACAAAGGCACCAAGTTCAAGAACCAATGGATGGAGGAATTCTGCAAAGAAAGGGAATTGTTCACCAATTCACATCTGCTTACCCTCCTCAAATGAACAGGGTTACTGAGAGAAATAATCACAGCTTGATAAAGACAGCCCGGACGATGCTAGCAGACTCGAAGCTGCCTATCCAATTTTGGAACGAGGCAGTAGCTAATGCATGTTACACCCTTAATCGAGTCCTGGTAGTCAAACGTCATGGTAAGACGTGTTACAAGTTACTCCAATGACGTAAAACTAATCTATATTACCTCGAACCGTTTGGTGCACCATGTACACTGTTGAAGAAAACTCAGTCAGGGAAATTTAGCGAGAAGGCTGAAGAAGGGATCTTCTTAGGATACAACATACCGAATAAGAGAGTTTACAACAACTCAATGGGTCTAGTAGAAGTGTGGTGCAATGTTGATGTACAGAGATACACCACATCCCTTGCTGGAAAAGGACCCTCTTTCTTTTTCGACTATGATGGATTCTTTAAATCCTTCAACATCCCTCTCTCCCCTCCTGAGGAAGAGTTATCGACCAGAATGATGTATGAAGTTTTAAACACACCATCACTAGACCCGACGACTTCAGCGTCACAAGGTGAGTCTTCCAGTTCTTTAGGGGGAGTACTTGAGGTAAGTGACTCTTTCTATGATGATGAAGACGTAGCTAATGATCGGGTGGATCAAGGGCAACATGTTCCTACTACTACAGATACACAAGCATCTGATGTTGATGCCTCTGACACTTCGAAACCTCACACTCCCACTGCCTCAGATACTGAACCTGCTGTTCACAATCTGGATAATGAGGTAGTTGTACCCACCACTCCTGGATCTCGCCTAAATGTTTATCATCCATTGGATAATGTCATTGGAGATATTAGATCAGGAGTCTAGACTAGAAATCAGCTATACTCAACTGATTATGCCTCGGTAATGGAAAAGGGATATCTTCACGATGGTGCATATCGATGTTTTGTGTCTCAATTTGAGCCAAAATATGTGAGTGAAGCCCTAAAAGATGAGGCATGGGTGAGTGCCATGCAAGAAGAACTTCTTCAATTCAAGAAGTTGGGAGTATGGACTCTAGTGGATAGACCTAAAGGTGCTAAGGTCATTGGTACCAAATGGGTCTTGAAGTGCAAGAAAGATGACCAAGGGTCATAATAAGAAACAAGGCTCGACTTGTAGTTCAGGGATTTTGACAAGTCGAGGGCATTGATTATAATGAAGTGTTTGCATCGGTGGCAAGAATGGAAGCAATCCGTATCTTCCTAGCCTATCCATCTTACATGCAGATCAAAGTCTATCAATTAGACGTAAAGAGTGCATTCCTTTATGGTGAAATCCGGGAGACAGTGTATGTCAGTCAACCCAAAGGATTTGAAGATCCATATCATCAGGACAGAGTTTACAAACTAGATAAGGCTCTCTACAAGCTCCGTCAAGCCCCAAGAGCTTGGTATGAGAAACTCTCGACTCATCTTGTGAACATGGCTTTCGCAGAGGAGTGATTGACTGTACACTGTTCATCAAAGAAAAGGATGGTGACTTACTGCTAGCTCAGATCTATGTTGATGACATAATCTTCGGTTCTAAAAATGAAGCATTATGCAAAGAATTTGAAGCAGTAATGAAAGCTGAATTTGAGATGAGTGCCATGGGTGAGATGAGTTCTTTCTCGGATTATAGGTGGATCAGACACCAAAGGGGATATTTCTGCATCAGACCAAGTATGTAGGTGATATTCTTAATCGGTTTGATATGGATAATGCTCCGCAGCTGGGACTCCACTTGCTACCAACCATGACGTCGCACCAGACGAAAATGGTGATCTGGTGGATGCCACTATGTACCGAGGAATGATCGGATCTCTCATGTACCTCACTGCCTCAAGACCTGATATCATGTACGCGACATGTCTATGTTCCAGATATCAGGCGAAACCTAAAGTCAACCATCTCATAGGCATCAAAAGGATATTTCGTTATCTGAAGGGTACTTCAACACTTGGGTTGTGGTATCCTCATGATGATGACTTTGATCTTACAGCGTATAGTGATTCGGATTATGGCGGCTGCAAAGTGAACTACAAGTCCACCTCAATAGGATGTCAATTCTTTGGGAGAAGATTAGTCACGTGGCAGTGTAAGAAGCAGACATCAGTTGCTCTCTCAACTTGTGAAGCTGAATACGTTGCTGCTAAAAGCTGCTGTTCACAAATCATCTGGATTCAACAGCAAATGCGGGACTATGGTTTGAAATTCTCTAACACTCCTATATTTGTTGATAATTCTGCTGCTATAGCCGTAACTAAAAATCAGGTCCAACATCCTAAGACCAAACACATCGGAATTAAATATCACTTTATACGTGATTGTTTTGAAAAGAATTTAATCGATGTGGTTAAAATTAATACGGATTTCCAATACGCTAACCTCTACACAAAAGATTTTGATAAACCAAGATTTTTATACCTGTTAGAGGTCAACGGCATGAAAAAGAAATGTGAAGTGATTCCAGAAGATGAAATGCTTAGTCCGATAACCGTTTAATTTTATTTTTTATTTCTTTTTTTTCTTATTTTAATTTTCCTGTCTTAAAAATCCAAAAACAAAAAATTTTCAGTTTTAGAATTTTAGGGGGAGATTTAGTATTAATTCAGTATTCATTTACTTAAAAAAACGAGGGAGGAGGACAGTCAAGTTAATAGAAATGAGATTGTATCTGTGATACTAATTCAATGACTAGGGAAAATGATAGAACACAGGAACAAAGAGTTTGGGACTTTAAAAGAATTTAACTAATTAAGATGCAAAATTCTAAATATAAGTCTAAGAAGTCTAAGCAACATAAGAGGAAAAATGATAGTAAAACTAGCTACCACTAAGGTAACATAGAGAAAGTAGACCTAGAGGTTGCTAGATCACTAGATGATGTGTCGGTAGATTCAACACAATAGATAAGTAGACTTCATTGGTGAGTTCAAGCTCAAACTAAGTTGTTCAACAAGATGTGGGTTATCATCTTATCCCTGGTTAACACAATCAACTTAGTTCCAATAAGGGATGACGAGCAAAATAAATGCCACAAATGTGTGCGGATGACCATAAAAATGAGCAAAGCACATAAAAAATGCAAAAAACAATCAAGCTAATAACCTATGTTGTTGGTGCGATCTGTGCAAAAAGATTATAATTGCTCAAACAAGAAGGTAGGTTGTGTGCCTCTCTGCTATGCGGTGGCACTGACCTGAGGATAAGCATAACCTAAATATTCTAGAATTCATTGTTGTTTGTGCCTCTCTACTGTGCGATGGCACTGACTGAGGCTTCGCATCTCTTTGAAAGCTCTTAAAATAGTTTCTTCTTGTCAAAATACCCGTAGACCGCTCAAACCTCCTGAGGAAAGTTGATTACCATATAAGTGTGGGATCCACAAATGCTGATTGAAATAATTAAACCTTAAATCATCACCAATGTGTGCTAAAAATTGTGTATGGATTTAAAAGGACAAGTATACTGATAATCATCGTGAGCTACAATTCTTGAAAGTCCAAATCATTGTGTGTATCTTACAGCACTAGTATGATTTCCTACACGTGCTAATGACTCTCGATGAAAACTAGAATCAAGCATCAAAAGGCTTTGAGAAAATGTCCCAAATGATTTGATAAACCTGTATGATTCCAAAATGAATCGTTCCAGTTATGATCAATTTAACTTGATGCTATACTGTCTAGAAAGGAAATCTGGTAGATACTTATCTTAGGATTTCAACCTCACACAAAATTACAAAATAAGTTTTAGTTTTGTCTTTTAGTTCTAGTTACTTAATCTGTTTAATTTTTGGTCAGTTTAGTTAGTAAACGTCAGACTATGCATTGGAATTATATCTGGGATTCAATCACTAAAAAGGGTCACGTCTGAGGTGATAAATTGTTTTGTTGATAAAAGGATCACGTCTGAGGTGATCAACAGTTTTCTAAGGTAAAATGGTCATGTCTGAGATGATCACTGGTCATAATGTTTTATCAATTGTTAATAGGGCTGATTGTCAAATGGTCATAAAGTCAAACCATAAGTATGAGCCATTCACACGACTGGACCATGAGTATGGACAAGTCGTACGATGAACCATACGTATGAGCCATTCGCACGACTGGACCATGAGTATGGAACAGTCGTACGACTGAACCATAAGTATGAGTCAATCGCACGACTAACCCACACGCATTGACCAGACGTGCGATTGGACCATAAGCATGAGTAAATTCACACGATTGGATCACAAGAATGAACCAATCGCAAGAATGGAGGTGACCGAATGAGTCAGTCGCATGACTGAAACCTAGTCGCACGACTGAATGTGACCGATTGAGCCAATCGCACGATTGAAGAGTGCGAATGGATCCAGTCACCCGATTGAAGTATGCGACTAGGTTCAGTCGCACGACTGGAGGAAACCCTAGTATAAATAGAGGGGGAGTCGGTCGCAGAATCCCATTCACCCTCAATCGCCCTTAAATCGCACGACACACTGTTACTCTACCTGATTGTCTTCTGATTGTTCTAAACCACCATTAGTGTGATCTGACGATTTCTAGTGATCATATAGGTAATGCGCGACGATATTAATTCAAATTTTCAATCTATTCATGCCCTAAATGATCGAATTTGAGCCTTAAACTTAACCGAGACTTAACTTGCCTAAGAAACCTATAAAACTAAGTATATTGTTCAAATAAAAGGTATTAGGTGTTATGTCGGTCACTTGCGAGTCTAACGAGCCAACCACGAAGTCTAACATCAAGTTTTGCAAAAAATTTGAATTTGAAAACCAAACAGTCTGTCATGCGAATGGACACCCTGATGAACTTCAATCATACGACTGAGTTGTACGAATGGCTTAATCGCACGACTGAGCTGGATGAATGGCTCAATCACACGACTGAACCATGCATATGAACTCAGTCGCATCAAGATCTAGAAAAGGAGAGCTGATATGAGATCAAAATGCCAGTAAAATTGTTGGGCGACTGACGTAACCGCATGGGATAGCATACGATTGAGCCCAGTCGCAAACTCAGTCGTACGTATGAGCTCATTCGCACGACTAGTTCTCCAGTCGCACAGTTCATTCGCACGACAGAACAGAAGATTTCAAGTCCAAATGAATCAACTGTTACTCATTGACACTCACTAACGTTTATTTACATTGTGTAACAGATGGCGAGTCGTTGGACTATGAGCACAAAGCACAACATTTGTGCTACTCTGGATCTGACCTCCTGGAATGTGGCTGAGTTCTCGAGCATTATCACATTCTTATGGAGATCGAGGATCTTCCGTGCGATCTCTACTCCGTGCACTCCATACCCCTCAGTTTAGCAGGCTTTCTGGGAAAGCGTTGTAGCCGACAGGTCCTCAGAGCCCCACTGTATCAGGAGCTCCATTTTTGATAGGCCATAGAGATCACTAAGGATGATCGCCAGATAGTCTTGGAGTTTGGAGATGATGCAGACTACCCTACACGACTGCACCCACTGACAATACGAGGCTGTTTTATGCGGGCCAAGTACTCGAGGGATATCAACGCAGGTGTGCTCAACAAGAGCAACCTGTGATCCCAATTTAAGTACTTAGCCCACGTGCTACTAAGGTGCATTGCCTCGAGGAAGGGGGCTTTGATGAGATGTCCGATCAGATGCAGAACGCATATGTGGTGTTGGTACTGAACCACCTGTTCAGCTTCTCGAGGATGATCTTCACCTATCTGGTGGAGAACATCGAGGTGAAGGACAAGGAGAGCTTCTGCATATACCCTCGCTTTATGCAGATGATTATCGATCATAAGCTCCCTTTGCTGCCAAAGGAGAAGGATGATGTTGTGGTACTAGAGGTGATGGATGATACCACCCCGACGGATGAAAGTGTACAGGGGAAGCAGGTGAAGCCCCCTGTCAGGTGGTTGTTGGGCATTTGCCCGTGAAGACTATGTGGCGCCAGCGAAGAGGAAGTGGCGCCATGATGACAGTGATTCAGATACTGAGCAGATTGTGCTCCCCGCTGATGATTCTGATGATGATGATAGCTGGATAGTGGAGATGTTGGCCCCACCTAATCTAGGGCCACTACTACTGCTGTTACATCTCCATCATCCACCCAGGAGGAGTAGAGTTCCAACCTGATGAGGAGGAGGAGTCGGATGAGGAGCCTTTGGTGCGAACGGTGGGAGCCGGGTCGTAGCCACTGAGAGATGTGTTAGGGCGGTTGGTGGACGCCAGGGTGAGTCTAGGGAGGCTTCTACTGATCCATCTTACACTCAGACGAGCCTAGTAGGCAAGGGGGACCTCTATCTCCAAGGGATCGAGGAGAAAAAGAATGGCTCAACCCTATGGGAAGAAGGGAAAGAGGCCCAGATTCACACTGATCACCACCACTTCTACCACTCCACCCACCACTTCTACTACGCCACCTACCACTACTATCACACCACCCTCCACCACTACTACTACACCTCCACCTTCCACCACTACAGCCTACCATCCACCATCCACCACCCACTCACATACAACCACCCATATTCACCACAGCCACCACTACTACCACCAGCCACCAAGCCGGTCCCTCATCACACACCACATTCGCTACTGGATCTACTCTACCCTCCATTGGGGTAGAGGAACAGCTGGCAGCACTAAACCGTAAGGTGCTGAAGTTGTTCGCTGCTGATGAAGAGAAGGCTGCATGACTAC
Source organism: Flaveria linearis (assembly GCA_024085815.1). Taxonomy (NCBI): domain Eukaryota; kingdom Viridiplantae; phylum Streptophyta; class Magnoliopsida; order Asterales; family Asteraceae; genus Flaveria; species Flaveria linearis. The sequence continues at coordinate 37,445,947 of CM044010.1, read as the reverse complement.
GTCAGCTTGAGGAGCTCAACGCTACCAAAGCACAGTAGATCTCTCAGCAAGCATAGCAGATCTCTCAGCAAGCATAGCAGATCTCTCAGCAAGCTCAGCAGATTACCCAACTCCAGGTGCATAACTTCTAATCAGCCAAGAAGATAGAGGAGTTGGAGGCTTCCAACAAGACGATCATGCTCAAGCTCAAGGGAACAAAAGATGAGCCTCTGAAGATCAGAGAAGGAGATGATGATGAGGATGATGGTGAAGATGATGACAGTGATGATGATGAGGCGAGTGATGATGGAGGCCAAGAGGAAGGCAGGATGATGATGATGATGAAGAAAGTGATGCAACTGCATCTTCCTCAGCTCAGGGTCGGGAGAGAAGAACAAAGAGAAATCAAGACCAAGGAGCATCATCCTCTGCCCCACCTGCTGACGAGCCACCAATTCAAGACAAAAGTAATGCTTAGATATTTTTGTATTTGAAAGCTTTTGTATTCGAATCATGTATTAAACTTATGTACTTAAGGTTTATATATATATTTAATATTAAACTGTCTTGATTACTTACTAATGGTTGATGTATTTACATGTTTAAATCAAGCAAATCAATCATCTTAGCAAGACGAGTATGATGTTGCTCCCCAACAGCAAATCAAGTCTCAATTAACTATGCTACTTGATTTGCAAGGGATTATTAGGAGGTCTGTGAGTTATACTCCCGAAGAAGGAGAAATAATTCATGACCTTACTGATGAGCAACTTGCTGAGATGTTCCGGCTCAACCCGGACGGGATTGTCAAAGACGCTCCAACTGTTGATGTGGCTAGTGATGACGAGCTAAATGATATGGATGAAATAGAGATTGAAGACGTCACAGCCTAGCATTATCCAGAGTACACTGACCGAGAGGTAATGTGGTTCCCAATTTGGGTGATACTCTCGGCAATGATACATTTGATAAGCTGGATCAGATGGAGAAGGAAGCAAAGAAGTCAGAAAGCCAAGCCCAAGCCTCGGACGCTGATGTGGACATCAAAAAGGCTGAATGGGCGGCTTGTTTTATAGAGATCCGAGCCCAACGCACTGCTCCAAAGCCGAGTGCCTACACCAAGCTCTACAAAGTGAAGAAACATCTAAAGGTGTCAGGGAAAATTATAGCGTGGGCATATTTTGAGGATCTGAAGGTTTATGCAGTCAGAGGGAGAAGGGAATAAAGTACTTTAGATTTCCACATGATATACGACTAACCAGCTGGCACGCCTAAAGTTGTTGTATGCTGATCCGAAAAAGATGTCAGGCTGGTTTGAGGCTGCATTGAGAAGAGAGTACCACACCAGGTGGATTAACTTCAGACCTCAACAACCAACGAGGTATATCAGAAGGTCTAAAGTTAATTCCATTACTGGCAAGCCTAAGGTTATGTTGAAGTGGAGTCCTCCGCGCACTATGTCAAGAATCCCTCTAAGGGAAATGCCACAGGACTTCAATCCACACTTCAAGTGGTGGTACTATGATTGGAGAACAGGTGAAGTAGTTATTGTCTTGCAGAAGGAGAGCCAAATGGATACTATCAGGGTATTTGACCCAATGTGGCTGATCAACTTGTCTGCTGATGAGGTCTACACATTATACAAGTGGCCACTGTTTTACGATACGCAAGACATTGTACAAGACCTCCAGTTCCTAAATGTTATACGGCTCTGTTTTGCATTTGAGATAAATGCTGGAGTTACAAGAGAGGAGAAGTACAATAAGTTTAATGAGCTGATGAAGGATGTTAGACACTGATGTAAACTAGGTCCAAGGGGAGTTTGTTGATACATATGTACCTAGTTTAGGAGGTTAATATAAATGTCTTTCATGTCTTACATATTTGTAACACCGAGAAGACTAGTAAAAGGAAGGATCAAGAATGTTATATATTTCAGGAGCTAGATCAGTGGGTATGAATAAAATAAAATATGTGGTTGATGCTTATAATGTTTAATATTTCATTGTTTATTGTGTGATAACGCATATTGAACTAACTATATAGGTTTGTGGTTGTTTGCATAATTCTTAGTCAAATATGGTTGAGAAATGTGTTTAAACTTAATCGTGTGAAGTTCTCATGTGAACGGGCCATGCTAATGGACCATACGCATGAACACTTCATGCTAATGGACCAGTCGTATGACTGAACCAGGAGACTGGATCAGTCGCACGATTGTGACATAACATTGACTCAGTCGCACGACTGGACCTTCAGTCGTGCGGATGGATCAATCGCATGCTTTAGTCGCACGACTGAACCATGCTAATGATTCAGTTGTATGATTGGAAAACCCTAACCTATAAATACCACTTAATTCGTGGAAAAATGAGAGAATTTGAATACCTACGCATATAATCGTACCCTAGTCGTCCAGAGACTCCAGAAACCTGTTCCAACTTCATAGTTCGTTTCTAATCAATCTAGTTCGTTCTTACGTTTGTTTCATTGTAGGATTGATCAGATTGTCGTTCTCACTGATTGGATCACCAATCAAATAGGATTTCTCACTATTTGAGTTGGTATATGCACATAATTAGTTAGTACTCCGTACGTACACGGTCCTAACAAAATCTCGATTCAGTCAAAACAACTAACTGTAACTTTTGCAAAATACCTTTGAAATCAAATTTAAAATCAAAATTTTCTAACAAACAGAGTACTACAAATTTGCCCTACTATGAGTGGTGTGATAAATACACCCACACTACAGAGAATTGCAAATATGGCAAGTATTGTAAGTATTGTAACATGAACAATCATAGTACAGAATCATGCCACTTTAACAATCATAGCACTGCAAATTGCTTTTTCAACAAGAAAAATAAGAAGCAAAACAAACAAAATCCATTTAAGAAATCAACTGAGAAATAGATAGTTGTTCCTAACAAGAACAAAGGAGGAGCACCAAGACAAACTCCTCATACTAAAGTTGCTTTAAACAGTGATAAAACATTTTATGACAACTTTAAAACAAACAAGAGACATAAGTCTCAAAATAGATCCACATCTGACATTAGCTCTCAAAGGAGAAGAGCTCAAAGCACTTCTCTAGATAGAGCAAAACATACACAAAGGAAATCTAGTGTATCTAGAATTCCTAAACCATCTGACAATGCCAAATTAGAAGAAATATGCGTTTGGGAAAAGACGAAAAACCCAAGACTAACTTGTAAGGCCCCGCTCCCGGGCACCTTACGGTTGGTCATTCATCGCACTACAATATATATTAAGTAAAATAACACAGGGGAATTAATAATATATACTTTCCCATTTCATCATAAAAGCTTTTACAATACATTACATCTTTAACTTGACTTCAAAATACAAGCTTTCCTTACATTGCCTAACTTTACTATGATTGCCACGGAAGCATATGAAACCTGAGATTACGTAAGTAATCTCGTTTATTCGGATCCTCAGCAATCATAGGGTCATAAACAGTGACCTCTGATATAAAAATATAAAATTTTTACATTATAAAGAAGATTTCTTAAGTAATCCCGTTTATGGGAATCCTCAAGAAATCTTATAATAGCATGCAACGTGATGTGTTGCGTGCATTACGGGCCCGCAACACATGTCGTGGCAGCATCATCAAAAGGAGAATGTCGTCCCAAAAGAGCTGAGTAGCCGCCTCGTGCCATCCCCAGCAACACTACCTGCCAACTGGAAACACATAAAAAGTTAGCGTTGCTGAGTGAGTTCTAGTTTTATAATAAAACATACTTTCATTCTTTATAACCGTTCTTACATACATGTGTTCACACATCATACGTACATGTAGATAATATTATTATTATTTTCATCATTCGTTCATGAATCTTTCATTCGTGTACCATTCATCATTCTCGTTCACTTTCATACATACATTCTTTACATTCATTCATTACATTTGTTCGATCGTTCGTTTCATTCATTCATACATTCATTACATTTGTTCGAACATTCTTTACATTCGGTGACATGTACAATACCTCATACATCATACATACTGCTGGTGCTGGACCTGTGGTAATCGACCACGAACGTTGTGCACTAATGCTGATCCAGTCACCTGGGGTAGGTACATGCACCACTTATCTTTCCACTTTCCTTCTGGATCAATGCCATATGCTATACCCCGAACATTGTGCACTACTGCGGGTGCTGGACCTGTGATGATCAATCACGAACGTTGTGCACTACTGCTGATCCAGTCACCTAGGGTAAGCGGCAAGGATCCCATACATACATATGGTCAATCACAAAGACTGACCCCGATGTGCATCCTTCGGGGTAGCTAACCCGCACACCGTTGAGCTAACACCTGCCAGGGGTGTGCACCTCCATACAATTGCTTGCAAGCCTTTCTTACATTCATTCATTCATTCGTTAATGCATGCATTCATTCATCATGTTCCTCTTTCATTATCTTTCAATTTACGTTCTTATTACATTCGTTTCATTCTTTCATTCATTCACGTAAAGTCATAAAGAGATAACATACGTCAACACAAGGAACATAGATATTTACAAGTCATCAGTATTCACCATCTATCATGGAAACATCATACTTAACATACATACATCATACATACACTTCTCTATTCATTCACATCAGCCCTATTCGGGCGATTGAACATACCTCAGTCACATGGCCTCCATGCGACTGGGTCGTGCGATTGGGCAGTCATGCGAATGGGTGTACAATCGTGAGACTGGACTTCCTTTCGTATGAATAGACACTATGCGACTGGCTATATGCGACTAACCCTCAACCGCGCGACTGAACTACCCTGCGATTGGACCTATGCGACCGAAACCCTCAATCGCATGGCCTGTCGTGCGACTGAGGCTCAATTGTGCGTCTGAGCCTCAATCGTACGATTGAACATCAGCTATTCTTTATTCGGGCGAATGGCCCTTCAGTCGCATAACCCTAACTGGGCAGCGACTGGAGTTCTTCACGAACAGCAGTCGCGAACCAACGAAGTCCAAACCCTTCTAAACATGATTTCAGCCCAAATTAGCCCTCCTAAACCTCAGGGATTCATGCTAGGACATCATACAAGCATATACAAGTCCTAATTCATACTATAAACGCATTACTCAAGATCTCACCCAAATGGGTCAAACATACACTATTTCAAAAATAGGGTTTATATGTGATCCAGTCCCAAAATCGTTTGAAAACGTGTAAATGAGGGGTTCTAGAACTCACAATAACAGGTAGGAGTTGATGAGCTTCGATTTGGCTAGCTTCTCGACAAATCTTGAGCTCGGTCAGCACTTTCCCTCTTTCTTTCTCTGCTCTCGCTCGCTCTCTGCTCTTTCCCGACTGAAAAATGTAAGTGTTGGGAGGAGAATGAGAGCTGCTCCCCTTTTATAGGTATTGCTCAGTCGCATCTGGTCCAGGGGAGACTGGACCTTCAGTCGCATGAACACCATGCGACTGGACCCCAGTCGCATGAGTTCCATGCGGTTCATCCTTCATTCGGGTGATTGAACTCAAATCGTACGGTTGAGCTTCAATCGGCCGAATATCATACGGTTGAACCTCCAGTCGCATCAATTCCATGCGACTGAGGCTCAGTCGCATAAGCTACCAAAAGTCAAACTGTCGGGCGTTACATATCTTGGCTTGGGTTTCACCCTCTAACTGATTTCTTTATTTGTGCAGGGACATCAAAGAAGGCCTGATAACATATGGTATGTTAACAGTGGTTGTTCCACACACATGACTGGTAATTATTCCCTCCTTTAGGTTTTAAGAGCAAACATGGAAGAAACATAGCTTTTAGAGGTGATAAGACAAATGGAAAGATTACAGAAGAAGGAACAGTATCCAATGAGTTGATAAGCTTTGAAAATATCAACTACTACTCCAAAGTCCAGTTCAATCTTCTCAGTATGTCCAAAATCTGTGACAAAGGATATGTCTCCTTGTTTGACACCAAAACTTGCTACATCCTCAAGACGGTTTTCAAATACTTGAAGACAGTATCCTTTTGAAAACACCGTCAGATCAATACATACATAAATGATATGAACACTGGTTCAGCATCAAACCCAGAAACATGTTTATTATAAAAAGCAACAATAGATGTTTCCCAATTATGGCATACATGATTGGGTCACTCAAATTTAACAGAATGAATCAACTTGTAAAAGGTAACTTAGTAATAGGTTTACCACAAAAAGAATTCTTCTGTACAGACCACTGCACTGCATGTCTAAAAGGCAAACAACACAAAGTCCCCATAAATCAAAATTGGTAAACTCTAACAACACACCACTCAAATTGCTTCACTTGGACTTATTTGGTCCAACAAAATCCTCAGCATAGGAAAGAAGTAATACTGTCTTGTTATAGTACATGACAATTCTATATTCACCTGGGTTTTCTTTCTACTACACAACTCAGAAACATCAGAAATCATCAAATCATTTATCACTAAGATTGAGAATCAATTAGATCTTAAAGTTAAATCTTTAAGAAGTGATATGGTACTGAATTTAAGAATGACTTCAATTCTTCTTTTTATGCAGAAAAAGGAATCGGTCATTAATTCAGTGTAGTAATAACTCCTCAGCAAAATGGAGTAACTAAAAGGAGAAATAGAACATTAATAGAAGCAGTCAGATCTCTGTTAGCTGACTCTCTATTGCTCATATCATTTTAGGCTGAAGCAATTAATACAGCTTGCTACATTCAAATAGAACATTATTAATTAAAGAACAAAACAAAACTCAATATGAGTTAATGTTTAAAAGAAAACCATTCATTAGATTTCTTAAAGCATTTGGATGTTCTGTTTGAATATTAAACACCAGAGAACATTTATCCAAGTTTGTTCCAAAGGCAGACAAAGGATTCTTTGTTGGATATTCTAGAAGCTCAAAAGCTTATAGAGTATACAATCCAAGACTAAACATTATGGAAGAAACAATAGATTTGTTTTTAATGAATATTCTTTCACAAAGAAAGTTATTGGATCAGACTGGTTGTTTGATATTGGTTCACTAATAAAATTATTTGACAAATCTTACTTTGATGATTCAGGTACAAAGGAAGATATTGAATATCCAATGGTACATCCTCTATCAAATGATATTCCTTTAACTACCAATCCTCCAAGGAGAACAAACACGACTCCTTCAAGTACCACAATTACACACCTCAAGATCAAACAAACGCATGCAAAGGAACATCAACACCCAGTCCATCATCATTAACTCCAGTGATCAATCAACCACAACCTTTTGGTGACCCTCAACTAAGCAAACAAACAAGGTCACAGCATCCAGACACTATTGAAGAAGATGATGACTATCATTCATTACCAGATACACATCATGATGATGAAATCTTAGATTTCTTTCATTATTCCCCATAAACATTCAATGATCCTGCATAGACATATAATCCCACAACTTCAAATACCCTTGCTCATCCATCAACACCAGATCAAACAATCACCAATCTTGATTCAACTATCCCTGTTATTTAGATTAAAACCACAATAGCTCACAAATATCATCATTTGGAGAATATTATTGGTGATCTCAATGTCAAATTGACACGAAGTCAAACTAATACAACAAACATTTGCTTTTTTCCTGCTTTCTATCACTGACTATACCCATAAACATCATAGATCACTTAAAGACAATAGTTGGCTAGAAGTAATGCAAGAGGAACTATACTAATTCAGAAAGCAAGAGGTTTGGCAGTTAGTTGACCTCCCTAAAGGTCAATATGCCATTCAGAAACAAAGTATATGACATAGGATTGTCATCATAAACAAAGCAAGGCTTATTGCTCAAGGATGCACTCAAGAGGAAGGCATTGATTATGACAATGTCTTTGCTCCTGTAGTTAGGCTAGAGGCAATCAGATTATTCCTGCACATGCCTCCTCCAAGAACTTCATTTTCTTTCAAATAAATGTCAAATGTGCATTCCTCTTTGGAAATATAGATGAAAAGGTATATGTTACTCAACCACCAGGCTTTAAAGACCCAGACTTTCCTCACAGAGTGTACAAGTTAGATAAAGCTCTTTGTGGTCTTTATCAAGCACCAAGGAAGTGGTATGAAACTTTATCTAAGTTTCTACTACAGAATGGGTACATAAGAGGAAAGATTGATCAGACATTGTTCCTTAAGAGAAAAGGACCAGACTTTCTTGTTGTTCAAGTCTATATGGATGATATCATTTTTGGCTCCACCAACATACACTTTGTAGAGAGCTTAAGGCTCTTATAAAATCAAAATTCCAAATGAGTTCAATGGGAGGACTCATATTCTTCCTTGGTCTACAAGTTCAACAATCTGCTAAGGAATTTTCATCAACTAAAGCAAATATGCACATCAAATCTTAAAAAAATGACTAATTGCATATCCAGCAAAACACCATTTGCAACTGGACTAAAGTTTGGCCAAGATCAAGAAGGCACATTAGTTGATCAGAAGCTCTACAGATCTATGATAGGCTCCTTGATATACCTAATAGCAAGCAGACCAGACATCATGTATGCAGTTTGCATGTGTGACAGATACCAAGCAGATCCAAAAGAATCACACATCAATGCAGTAAAGAAAATCTTTAGATACTTAGAAGGCAAACTAGTACTTGGTTTGTGGTATCCAAAAGATGGAGATTTCTTTTTATTTGCATACATAGATAGTGATTATGGTGGATGCAATCAAAACAAAAAATCCATAACAGGAGGATGTCAGTTTCTTAAATCAAGATTGATCTCATAGTAGTGCAAGAAACAAAAATAGCTGAAGCAGAATATATCGTTGCTTCTGTATGTTGTTCTCAAGTGCTTGGGATTCAAAATCAAATACTTGATTATAACTTTAATTTTCTTAAAACACATATACATATAGACAATTCTGATACATGTTTATCACTGACAATTCCATTCAACATTCAAAAAAACCAAACATACTAATATCAAATACCACTTTCTGAGAGATTGCTCAAAAAGGGTCTGATAAAGTTGATCAAGGTTCATACAGATAATCAATTGGCTGACCTTTTTACAAAACCATTTGATTAAACAAGATTTAGTCACTTGGTATGATCAACTATGAATCAAACAAGTAATTTTTCAAACATTAATATCAAGCAAGTTTGAATCATACATGACCAACACATGAGCAATGATAGTACAATAGATAATTCCTCACTTGAGTCATTTTCACTACTAAAGTCTGACAATATTTCTGTTTGATGTGTGGATAGGCTCAGCATGAAACACCTAACATCACATACAACAGTGAAGAACTAAATTCTCATGATTGTGTGATCAGCAACACCCATCTTGGTTTATGATAAGTATTGGTCTATCCAATATAGATTGCTTGTAAAGTAACTGCTATATACTAAGTGAAACAGTTTATAAACTGCTCAATCATACAAGTGTCTCCTTTGTTATGATTATTATAGGCCTGGAGTACACTCAGGCATTCTTTGTTGTGTTAAGCACAGACCTGAATGACCTACATTATGATCCAAAAAGATTCCTAATAAGGAACATATTATTCTTGTATGAACAATCAATAAAGTCTTTTAGACTACTTCATAAGAATCCCAAAAAGGATCACCTTCCAAATGAAGTGACAAGAATCCCAATATGAATCAAACAATAAGGATCAAATTGAGCATTTATACTCCTAAGTAGCTAGGTCATAGTTATTTCAAGTGCTTTCTGGCATATTTTGAGGAGGATTGATCTTAACATATATTCAGGTGTAGGATACATAGAACTCATATCAATACACCCAAAACATGATAAATCACTCATTATTTAAATCAATCATTATTACCACGCATGAGTTTAAGTGAATAATAATATCTACAATCAATATTGTATTAGTCTATGTCTATTCTTAAAAACTATTCAAACAACTCAATTAGGATTTATGACTAGTGTGATCTCATGACATGTGCAAATAATTCAGGTCCAAGCAAACAAAACATTCAATTCTTAGTTAGATGAAGTTTTATCTTTCTAACCAAGGATATCATACAACCACTTACTTTGGAATTTGCAAATTTCTATAAACCAACTTTCAATTTTTTGTCATTTCATAAACTTTTTATAAAATATGCAAAAATTTAGGGCGAGAAAAAGAACATGAAAATATCAAAGTCAGCTGAACATGTGTATAATTATACAATTTTAAATTTTGAAACATTAATTTTGAATTTTAAATAAAGTCATGTCAAGCCAGTACTCAAACACAGCAGTTTGACACATATACATGCACAATATTACTTCTGACTGATATTTTATCATCCATATATTGATTATGTTAAAATTACAAAATTATAATAGACAATTAAATGAAATTTTGCTTTAGAAGTAATTAAACAAAATTTGCTTGAAAATTAAACAACATTTTGCTTCGGAAGAAAATTAAACAAAATTTTCTTCGAAAGAAAATTAATCAAATTTGCTTCAGAGAAATATTAATCAAGATTTTTCAACTTTTTTGGAAAATTTGTCAACTGTTGACACAGCGGACACATAAACATACATCCATTGTAGCTACAAGAGTATGAACAAACAGCATCCGCTATGCATCAATTAACACAAAAATGTTCACAGTGCATGATATTTATAACCGCTGTAAATATAGTAACACTCTATAGTGTATGACTAACATTAGTCATCCATTGTTGAAACAGTACAAGTGTATACCGTGTATGCAAACGGGTAATCATATGATGTAAACATTCACACAATCACACAAAGGGGTTCCACAACGCATGACATAAGTCATCTGTTGTGAAAGTATAGAAATCATTCAAAGTATACATAGTAGATGAACATTTAATGTTCATCCGATGTGAACAACAAAACAGTCTTTAAAGTGTCCATAGCGAATGAACAATTGTTCATCCGCTTTGGAACATGTCAAACAAAGTGTATTACTATTTAGTCATTGGTTGTAAATTTCATATTTTAAACAAGTGTGCACAGCGCATGACCAATTGACCATCGGCTATGAAAACAGTACAACATACAAGGGTCTATAGCGTACAAGTTTAAACTTGTATAGCGAACACACTGTTCACACAGCGCATGTGTATTTCACAGTGCATGACTTAAAATTAAATTTTAAGTTTAACTATTCACATAGCGTACACATACACTGTACCCACAGTGGATAGTCATTTTTTCCGATGTATATACATATATATCAACACTTGTCATTTTTTCATTCATCACGAGAGAGAGAGAGAGCGAATATCAAAAATTCTGAAATGTTACAATAGTGCATAAACCCTTAAATCCCTGATCATCCTAAACCTATATTCTATTTGATTTCCTTTCTCATAATAAAATAAGTATAACAACACTATTCTAATCATTAAACAATCATCAAACATCTTGTTCATTGATTTTGATTCGAACATTGTTAGACCTAAGTCGAACAATGAACCGAAACCAAAACATGAATCATTTGTTGTTTTAACTCAAATCAAACACTAAATATGTATTAGATGACCTTAGTCAAATGTTAATAGCTGTTGATTTGATGTAATTTGATTAAGTGTTCATCGGGTTGAAGAACAGACATGATGTTCATGCCAAAATCAGTCATAATTATGTTTGATCTTTGGAAATGTTTAACAAGACTTGAAACATGTTATAACTTGATAAATATTTTCAATAGTCAGTTAAAATTATGTAAAAATAGTTAATTTAGCATAACTTAGATCATAACATCATTAAATACACAAGTATTCAATGTGCATTCAATGAAAGATTTGACTTTAAAAGTCAAACTAAAATTTACCATTGGAGTTGTTATGAAATAAAATCAGAGTATTATTATAAAACAAACATAATGCAAAACAATTTGGATAAAAAAATTGAATCCAACAAGATTTTCGTAATCAAAATTGACCAAATAGTTTACTTTTGACAAGTCCAACTGATTCATTTGTTAATGTCAATAAAACATACACTTAACCAAATCACAAGTTTTAAGCATACATATGACATCATTTCATAACAATCATAACAACTCAGTGAACACTTGATCAACATGTCATCATATTCATCATCACATTATTACTAACAAATATAATAGTAACAAATAAACATTAAAGGATTGCAACATCATCCTTAGGGGGAGTATTGTTGGACTGAACAATTGCATTGAAGGATAATGCTTTCCATAATAAAACATAATATGTTCTAACATCATAAAAAATCATTAACTAACACATTAGTATCATTAACATTCATAACAGACACTAATTATTATTTAAATTTTTTTAGGTATGTAGATAAAAGAAATTTAACACACGTGTCTGCATCAGATGAAGAACTATCCAAAGCGGATGAACAAGAGTCTGCAGCAGATGAAGAAAAACTCCAAATGTCTACAGCAGATGAGCAAAGCATGCATAGAGGATGATCAATGTCCACAGCTGATGAACTGTCCACAGCGGATGCTCATCCAAAACGGATGAACACTCCACACCGGACAACTATCAAGACAAACGTACATCAAGTGTTAACAGTGGACAGCATCCAAGACACAGCGGATAACTTATTCAACATTCACGGCGGATGACTAATCATGCACAGCGGACAGTCTTTCATCCACAGCGGACGACTTAGACTTAGGATTTTATGTAATTTTGTTTTACAAAAAGGTATTTTTGTAACTATAAATTGCTTCATGTATAGGCTATAAATAGCAGTATACCCTAATCATTTGTAAGATTTTAAACAATCAATACAAACAAACATTTAATATTATCATTCAAGCATTCAAACACACAATCATACACACACACGAATATTCATATCATTAATTATGAGTTTCCGCTTCATGATTATTGAGTGTTGAATACATATAACAATTGTTGTTATATGATGAGAGATTGAAAAGATCCTTGAGGAAACTCAAATATTTCGTCACTCTTCTTTCCTTTTTAAAGAAGGAGATCGTCACCGTTCTCTTCTTCCCGAGAACCTTACTTAGCATAAAAAGCAATTCAATTTTCAAATATCTTACCCACCCCAACCCCCCCCCCCCCCCCCCCACCCCCCACCCCCCCCCCCCCCCCCCCCCGTATCCTCTAATCGACCAAGAACACCAAACACCGTATCTACTATCGGAGATTAGACTAGAAAGCCTACCATCCCGAACAAAGCGCACCCGCCCTCAACAATAGATGACTTCACCGGACACAAGTGAGGCTAAAGGCGATAGTATGCAAAAGGTGTAAAGGCCGTTGATGGTGGTGGTGAAGGCGGAACGAAAGTTTCATAAGAAGGGGAGTTGTTATCAGAGGTGATTCGTTTAAAGATCCACCAAGGTAGTTTTGGGTTAAAATTATCAAAGTGCATACGTTTCAAGCTTAATAAAGTATACTCTTAAGTTTTTAAATTGTAAAATTACAGCTTTTAGGTGTAGGTTTTACACCTTAATCATTTGAATTTCGGGGCGTCGCCTTTGCAGGAAAATTACGATTGTACCGACGGTAATCCGATGAGTTACTTCAAGGTCTGCTGTAGAAAATTTGAGGTAGACTTGGTCATCAGTTTGTTTCCATCAATTATGGGGTGTTTATTTCTTGCGTGTTTGATCGGTTACTAAGTCAATATTAGTTCTACTTCGGGTGTTTAGGGTTTGCATAATCAAAAAGGGTAAAGAATAATATTATTCATATTATTTAATACAAGTTGCTTATTCTTGGTATTTGTACTTGAACCATCGATATGGAGCTTTTTAAATGTTTAGATGCATGAAAGGAAGAAGAGGCCTATAAGTCTTCAACATAACAGTTATGGAGTCTTTGGCATAATACTTACTTTTGTATGACAGACATTGATCCTTTATTAAAAGTATATATATTTGTGGCCTATTGAATTTTCATGATTATCATCTCATAAGCCTTATCGGTTGTTTGATGATTAAAGTAATTTGTTCTTTCTAATGGTGTTGATCATTTTCTTCTTTCAATGTTGATGTTTGTGACACCTATTATGTAAGTGAATGGATGTTTTTAATGTCCTTCTAACCAATACTTAATAAAATTCGCATGCCAAAAGAATAACTTTGTTAGCAGAATGACTTTAAACCAGATTATTAATCCACATGTGATGATATGTTCTAACTCATTAATAGGATTGGCAGTCCATTTTGTCAAGGAAATTTAATGTTGATTAAACATGTATATATTATAACTAGCTATAGTAACCCGTGTGTTACACGGGTTGAATAAATAAAAATTTAATATTACAAAATTTATTAATTATAAATAATATTTTAAGATATAATATCATTGAAATATGTATTAGAAATGACTGTAAGTTATAAAATAGTGATATCAACTTTTTAAAACTTTATTTTTTTCAAAAAAATAAATAAACGTTTTGTTCTAAACAAACGGTATAAAAATGTCATTTTTAAAAATTTTCTTATTATAACCCTTAAATTTAATTATTTTTGGTTTTAAAAAAATAACTTTTAAAAATACCAATTTTAAATATTTTGTATTTTTTAAGAAAATCTTGTGCTTTAAATAAATTTATTATTTTATAAAAAAATTGTTTATTTAGGAATAATATTAATAAATAGATCTCTTTGTTAATTTATTAAATCTAAAAAAGTGTTAAATATTATTATTAGTAATTAAGGTAATTATTTAATAGGAGAGAGAAGCGGGAAAATTTGGTGAGAATGATTGTGGTGTTGACACGTGTCATCCCAGATACCTTTTTATTAGAGTAGGAAGATTTAATTCTTATATGTCACAAATTAAGATCATACATAAATCTTATCAAATTAATTGTTGCTTTATAATGTTAGTAATATTTCTTAGATTGACTATCTTATATCAGTTAATTTGAAATGAAATAAAGGACTGAGTCAGAAAGTTATGCAGATAGTATAAATGAAGTACATGAACTTTGTTGGTTTTGTAGGTTAAAAGGTTGTCTATGAATAAGTTTTGTGTGTTGATGAGTTTAGATAGTTTTACTCCACTCAGATGTAATCTTATTTGCAGTTATTTTGTATTTATATGCTTATATGTTGTTATCACAGATGCCTGTAATAAGCTTTACCAACATGCTAATGAAGACTTGAGGTATTTGTTTACTTAAGGAGTATGTGTGCTATTAATGGATCTCACTAAGCCTCTTGGGTTTTTTTATTTTTATTTATTTTATTATTTTAATTTGTGCTTCAATTTGCTAACCTTTGATATCAATGATCTGATCTAGAAGCGATGATGATAATATAGAAGTTATCAAAGATATTATCAACCTTCTGATGGTAGATAGTAATTTGCTAACATATGGCATTCCTGCTTTCAACATGAAACGATTCTTACTTAGAAGAATTAGGACAAGCAGTTTTTATTTGCTCTTTTATATATATGATGGGGTACCACCCCCAATGATCAGAAGTATTGGACAACATCATAACTTTGACTTATGCATAATGCCCTAAAGCCTCGGCTAGCATGGCACGACCATGGTAAGCCGCGGCTGAAGAGTAAAGCTAATAAGCAAGTGACAATGAAGTTTAGAACATACTACCACAACTAAAAGTAAGAAAGCACAAGTAAAGAATTAGAACCTCAGCCGCGGCTCGCATAGGCATACCCTAGCCGCGGCTCACAAAACAAATACCTCAGGAGAACTCTAGTTCGAACTTAAACCATAACCCATTGACAAAAGAGGGTTCAACACAACCTAACAACACTCGAAATAAGGAAATATGATCACAAGTGCCAACCTCCGCCGCGGCTGACTCAGTGGAAGATCCTAGCCGCAGCTCGGTAAGGAAATGACTAGATCGGGATTCCATACCTAGGAATTTTAAAGGATCAAGCATAAAGGAAAGAAGAGTCTTAACCAAGAAGGAAAGCTCTCATTGGTTTCTAGAGAATATAATCAAATTGTAACATGACAAAGAGATTAGGTTAGCATCTAAGTAGATAGGGACATATGAGTAAACACAATCAGGAGTGACAAAAGGTAGAAGTCAACTATAAAGACAAGATGGCATTTATGATATGTAAGAAACATTTTACACCGAAATGATATAACACCCTCTATCCAATATATTTGGGTTCAGATGTTTGACCACAGGATACCCAAACTAAAACCAGGCCCCAAGCTTTCTGAATTGTTAGCCACTATAAATACCACTATCCATCAACATGTAAACCCAGGCACACAATCATCTAAAACTCTCTGATATCTTATAATTCCACCATACGCTTATTAGGCCTGGCAATTTAAGCCCGTAGCTTTCATATTGGGTTTTCATGGGCATTTTAAAAAAAAGAAATGGGTCATACTGGGTCTAAAAATTTATTCAATGGTTCAGGATGGGTCATGAGTTTTAATATATAAATACCTTGCGGGTCAGGATGGGCCATAGAAATAAATACGGGTCATCCTTCAACCTCTACCAAGTTCCAATCGACTTGTGCAATCCGCCATCTCCGTAATCGGCCATCGCCAATCAACTTCCATCGCCATCTGCCCATCCCCAATCGAACTACCATCGTCATCACCATCCGTCATCGTGTGATTACCACCGGCGAACTACGACCACTAACCATCCTCACCAACACTTGGTGCTCCTCCACCCAGTTCCTCCCCGACGGCATCCTCCTCCACATCGGCGGCGATCGTATTCACCCGTGTGAAACCACACAGAATTGTGATTGGGTGGAATTGGAGGATCTTCATTTGGCTAATGGAAGATGGTATTCTACTAATCAGATATTACCTGATGGATCGGTGGTCGAGCAACTAGTAGCGTAGAGTTTTTTCCGGCGAGGCACGGCGGCGGTGCGGTGGATTTCCCTTTTGTTTCTGGATGCTCTTTTGCAATCGACAGCCCAACACTTCAATCTTCGATTATCATCACAAGAACCAGCATCAGTTTCGACCCTTCAAATATTGTTAATTTGATTAAGTACGTCATTTCATTTCTTCTGTCAGATTATATGGAGTGCAATGTATTGAGCAATTTATTTTATCAATTCAACAATAATAGTCTGCAATATAAGAGAATAAGAGATGCAATGAATTGAACCAAAGTAGTGTATCATTTGTGTTGTACAAGCATGCACACTAATTGTTTGCTTAAATGCCTGTGTGGGTTCTTGGTGACCCGTCCCGACCCGAACTCAATTTGACCCGAACCCAATTTGACCCGAACCCATTTTGACCCGAATCCATTTTGACCCAAACCCATCCTGACCCGTTGCTTACCTGAACCCATTCTGACCCGAACCCGTCCTGACCCGAACCCATCCCGACCCGACACCTAACCCGACCCGCCCATTTTGCCAGGCCTAACGCTTATCTTCTTCATCTTTAACCTCTCATATCCATCATCTTCATTCTCACTCTCATACATCTATGCTTATCTTTGATACATCTTATATACATACTGACTTGAGCGTCGGAGTGTCCTCGAAGCCCAAGCTTCAGGGCCCTCTAACGAGCTTTCTGTGGTTGCAGCTCATATGTATAAGAAGAAGGGAAATGATGATTATCACCTACGGACGGATCTGAACCAAAGGAGTCATTCTATTGCACTGCTTCTTATTGGACTCGCCTCTAGGTGAGAAATTTGGAGCAACAATATACATTTAGAATCCATCTTAGTTTAGGTTGGGTTTTTTTACGAATTCAAAAGCAGTTTTTGATTTGCTGCTTTGAAGAACAGCTTACATATTATGCATTTTCATTTGCACTTAGAAACATCTTATTAAGTTTATAATTCCCTACATCTACTAATTTAACATTATATTGTGTATTGCATTTTTGTGAATAAGTGAAGTTTATTTTGATATATTACAAACCATCTATGACAATTATAAACCTAACAACACAAAATAAATAATTTAATAGTAATACAACTATTGTATTGACTTAGGTGGTATTTGTTTTTTAGAAAAAGAGCTTCTAAAGCTCTTTTGTCTGCGCCAAAAAGAGGCGGGCAGATGTTTGAGGTCTGCAGAGTGTTTGTTTTTTGAAGACGTTTTATTAAAAAACGTCTGCGTGACCTCTTCTTGGAGAAGAGGTGGACTAATGTCTTCTTACCTCTACAAACCTCTTCTAACCAAAAGAAAAAAAACCCTAGAGCTCTCTTCTCTTCTCTTTCCCGTCCCCATTCTCACCCCCACCAAACTCCCTCCACCACCACCACGAAAACTGTTCCCGGCGGTTCCCTCCTGCCGCCGCCACCTTCTCCGGCCAGTTCCCTCCTATCGCCGCCACCTTCTCCAGCCAGTACCCTCCTGCCACCGCCACCTCCTCTGCGCGCCTCCCTTCTCCAGCCGAGTTCCCCTCTTGTCGTGACCTATCTCCAGCCGAAGGTAAGTTTTTATGAATGTTGCTGCTGTTGTTGTTATTATGAATGTTGGTGTTGAGTTTTCTTGTTAATTTCTTTGATGTTGCTACTGATGTTGTTATTTGAATGTTGTATGTTATTTTTTTTTGTTAATTTCTTTGATGTTGCTGCTGATGTTGTTATTTTGAATGTTGTTGAGTTTTGTTGTTAATTTCTTTGATGTTGCTGCTGATGTTGTTATTTTGATGATGTTGTTATTTTGAAGGTTGAATGTTAGAATAGGAATAATAGAAATGGGATAATAGAAATGGTTGAATCTTGTTATTTTGCTGCTGATGTTGTTATTTTGTTGTCATTTGCTTGTTTGAATAGGGATAATAGAAATGGTTGGTTGAATTGATTAGAAATGGTTGAATCTTGTCATTTTGATTGAATTTGCTTGTTTGTTGGTTAATAGACATGGGAGATAAACATCAATGGATGACTGAGCAATTAAAATGCTTATTAGAGGTTAGCATTGATGAGGTAAATAGTGTGGGTAAAAGAGGTTTAAGCTTGTATAAAGACTCATGGAGTAAGGTAGCAAAAGCTCTTAAGGAAAAGTTCGGCATAGATATGACTCAAAAACAATTGAAAAACGCATATGACAATCTTAAAGTCAAATACCAAGGATGGGTGTATTTGAAAAATAAAACTGGCAACATATACAATGCTCAAACGAATACGTTTACCTTAACGAACGAGGAATGGGAAGATTTTAAGAAGGTATGTTCATATATATACATATATATATATATATATATATATATATATATATATATATAATACGTTTTACTTATAACTAAAAACTTATAAAATTCTTTTACATGGGTTTAGGGGCATCCAAAAGCGGCATCGTTGAAAGCTGTTCCATTGCCTTTTCCAGAACTTTGTGCACAGTTGTTTGATGATAGTACTGCCACTGGGAGTGGCAAGTGGACATCAACCCAAACATCAGTGGCTGGGTCGTCTTCTCGTCAACATATCCAACGACTTATGATTACGGACACCAATTTACATGACACAAAAGATGACGCGGGCACTTATCATACGAGCTTTGAGGCTTCTCCTGAGCCTGCTACGGATGCTCCTTTTGAGCCGGCTTGTGAGCCTACCCCTGAGCCTAATTTAAAGAAAAGGGCCAAAACCTCAAAATCAACTACCAATGATGATGATTTAGCACATGATATGAGAAAGGCCCTACAGTTTATGATGAATGGCAAAGAAGGGGCAACGATTCATGATTGTTGTGAGAAATTAAAGTTGCTTGGGTTAGAGCCAATGGATCCTCTATTCTTAGATGCTTATAACATTTTCGGGTCCTCAGACATGAGAGAGATATAGATGGCATTGCCATCTGTTCCTGAGGCACTAAAGGGGTGGATTGAAATGACGGCTAGAAGTACGGGACTAATAAAGTAGTGAAGAACATGGTTTTAAAACATTATCTGTTTTTGGTTATGCATTATCTGCTTTTGGTTATCTTTTGAAAACTTTGTATGTTTTTTTGGTTATGTTGAAAACTTTGTATGCTTGAAAACTTTGTATGTTTTTTTGGTTATGTTGAATACTTTGTATGCTTTTATGTTTACTGGTTGTGCATGTTTAATGATTATTTATGATTTATTAACACAGGATCATTATGGACTATGATAAGAAACTACTTCTCTTAATCCTTATGTACTTGTATATCCGTTTCTTTCGGAATAGAGGTGTGAAACGAATGCGAGACAATGATTCGAGAATGACGGGACATAAATACACGTTAGAGTTATTGCATGCAAACCCGAAACAATGCATTGAATTGCTACGTATGTCTCGTGAATCCTTTGTCCGACTATGCGCACATTTTAGAATTAATTATTCGTTAAAGGATAGTAAACATGTATCGGTCGAGGAGAAGATGGCTATGTTTTTAATGTTAATCGGTCATAATCAACGTTATGTGGTTATCAAGCGTAGATTTCAACACTCGAAACAAACAATTCATAAATATTTTTATGAAGTATTGGATAAAATGATGGTTTTCGCCAAAGATATGATAGTCCCAACTACTTTCAATCCAAATCCAAACATTCCAGGACATAACAAAAGGATACGATGGATTTTTAAAGGAGCGGTCGGTGCACTAGATGGAACTTTGGTACATGCTATTGTCCCTACTGGAAAACAAGATTTATATAGAGGTAGGGGAAAAGGAGATTGCTATCAAAACGTACTAGCAATTTGTGACTTTAACATGATTTTTACGTTTATCGTTGCCGGTTGGGAAGGAGTAGCACATGATTCTAGAATTTTATCAGAGACATTATCGGATCCAGATGCACCATTTCCGTTTCCACCACCAGGTTTGTTTATGATTTATTAAATACTTTCATTTTAGTTTAATATTCTAATTAATTATATTTATACAGATAAATATTATCTTTGTGATGCCGCATACGTAAACATACGAGGGTTTATGGCTCCATATCGTAATGTGAGGTATTGGCTTGGAGATTTTCGTCGAAGAAGAGCATTAACAAATAAAGAAAAATTTAACCATGCACATGCAAAACTTCGGAACGTTATTGAGCGCGCTTATGGTGTGTTGAAAGCACGATTCCCAATATTGAAGAGGATGGCTCCATTTCCGTTGGTTACACAAAGGAATATAACCATTGCATGTTTCGCGCTACATAACTTTATAAGGAAAGAGGGTTTGAGCGATGATTTCTTTACACAATATGATCAACCCGATATGTCGCTAGGAAATAGACATGCGAACGTTGATGCTGATGAAGATGAGGTTGAAGGACTTAGTACTGCATCAGATCGGGAATACATGACTCAGTTACGAGATGAAATTGCTGAGCAGTTAATGAATGTGTCATTCGGAAATAATATGGAATGAATGATCTAAAAAATGTTGTTGTGGTTTAATTTATATTAATTCAGCATTGTATAACTCTTTTAACAATTTATTTTAATTTCAGTTTATTGTGACAGTTTATTTAAATTTCTGTTTATTTTAACTTTTTATTAATTTCAGTTTATTTCAGCAGTCTGCAGACGTTACAAAACAAACAGTCTTCTTAATACAGGCTGCAAAGGTTTGGTCCACCTCTTCTCCTATAGATGTCTGCAGATGTGGTCTGCAAACTGCAGACGTTTTACCTCTTCAGAAACAAACAGCACCTTAGCAACTCAAAATAGATAAGGTTTACCCGAACTGCACTTCACTACTTTGTTATCCGTTGTTGTTGATGTTGTAATTTGATTATATCAGTTTCAAGACAAATTTTAGCCTCCTCCACAAACCGCAGGCATATTCACTAGTGTGTGTGTGTGTGTTTATATGTGTGTATTGTGCTACCATTGACAAGATTTGAAAACATGATTTTTTAAACTTTATATTTTATTGATGTGATTCAATTGTGTTATTTGAACTTTAAGGATAATCAATATAATGTCCTTTAAAATTTGAATATGCATATTAATAAAGTGAACGTAAATATATAAAAACTTTCGGATCAAGATAATAAACAAAAGTCTATATTGATAATTCATGTTAAATCTCATACATGCATTTTGATCACATACATATTGATTACACAAACATTTGAGATAACAAATATTATAAACTTCAGTGGTTTAGTCTAAACCCGAAAACTGATTAAACCGACCCGAATACTGAAACTCAAAAACCGATTAAATATTATTTATTTGGTTTGGTCTTCGGGTTGATTTCCTACACCTTAAACCCCGAGGAACTTGAAACCCAATTAGAAAACCCGAATGACACCCCTTGTTTGTAGTAACGCCTGATGCCATGCGTTATACTCTTGTACTAGATTGATCAGGTTTGGACCTCCACATGATTCTCAATATTCCAAGGATTATTCCACAGAAGTCCTTTCTATATTAAATCAACGCAGTACATTTGTACAATATCCTATTAATATTATCTCTATCATATCATTTGTCACATAAGCAATTAAAATGTAACTTCCTCTGAGTAATTTAATAGCTTCTCTCTACAGTTTTTGCAATATTTCTGTGCTTTGTTGTTAAAATCAAGTGACGTAAAACATGTTCTTGCGTGAAGGAAATTGATATGATACTTATAGGTTAGTCGAATAGCATTCTTCCCCTCCATCATGAACCCCGTTACAGTTTTTTCTTGCGGGCAACTCTTGGGCTTGAGTCCCATTTTGGTTTGTGTCGCACTGTTTTAAACAATCATTATGTTCTTTGTTAGTCGGTTGTTCGGGGACTAGAGTTTCCGGCTCACTTCTATGGCTTTGGTTTTCTTGAGCATCGTGGCTATTAGTGTCACTTTGATTTCGACAACAGTTTTGAGTTTCACTTGGACAAGCATTTTGACTTGGATTGTGACTTTGAATTTGAGCATTGGAATCTTCACATATGCAAGCGAGTGGATCATCATGAAACTCGCCCTTTCCAGGCATGAACTCATTAGGGCGTCCCATGAATCCAATCTGATGAGTTCTAACTCGCGAGGCAAATTCTTCCCATGTCATGTTACCACGATCCGCAAATAATCGATGAAGTTTCTTGGAGTTTGGTCTGATTGTTGGCCTGTACCCAAAGTATCTCCTGGAAAGAAATTGATTAGCATGAAATGCAGCGACTTTTGGTCGAAAAAATGAATGAATTTGTTTTAATTAGTAGTATCATACCTTGTACCAGCTAACATTTTCGCCATGTTACCATTGTTGTTGGCCACAAAAACGTCACTCTCGTTACTTACGATGAAATCTAGAGCTGCCATACGCGAAGAATATGGTGCAAACGGTGCTAACTCCTCTTCGGTTGCAAGAGTGTCCTTAGAATAAAAATTTGGAAAAAGTTCTTTTAACGGCGATAATGTGTTTTCGCCCCCGAAAACTTGACCTGACGCCACATAAATATGAACATCCTCCCCATAGCCTAAGGCTCTTAGCAAAAGCCCCACTTCCTCCGGTGTCAACGGGCATCTGCCTAAGCTTCGCTCCTTATCAGGGTCCCGTTTCTGTATGCATGACAAATTTATAAGTCTTACGAAAATCTAATCAAACGCCTTATCCTTAAAATTTTCCGATGGATTACCAACATAAATCCATCGGAAAGTCTTTCAAGTGGAAATCTTCAAGTTCTAAAAAGCCTGGGCAAGCAAAATATTTATCATAATTTACATAGGGAATTGAATCCCCCAAATTGTATAAGGATAGCATAAAAAATGGTTTTGTGTATTCCGTTAGTGATCCAATAGGTGATCTGTTGGTGATACTCATTATTTGTTTAATAGTGTGAGTTAGTCTCTATATGCGTGCCTATCGTGTTGGTTTGCATATAGGGGTTTTATGTAGACCAAATGGACAAAGAACAAAGAGCGTTTTACAGGTAACGTATCCCTTCTGTTTCGTATTTGCTGTAATTCTTGTCTTTCCTTGTCTCCACCACCAAAGTAGCATCCAGAGAACGCGAGCATATCCGATTCAAATCTGTTATTGATGAAATAATCCACATATATGATCTAATCATAATGTCTTAAACTTTTTAATCAGTATGTTCATATAGTTTTTGTCTTTTCAAACAGAAAGTTTTACCTCAAGTGTAGAGCGATATAACGCTCACTTTTCATCCTCATTCGCTCGACTAACCTTCTGCCCATTTCACTTACAGGATTTGTGTACCTCAAGGCATGATAATTCGCCCGACACCACAGCTTCTGAAGATCCGTATCCAAGTTATTGGAGAGCCTGTAATCGAATTTCGTTAGCATAACAACCTGCAACACATCACAAATTTATGATCAAGTTCACCAACTAGAAAACATAAGTAAATGACCAAGAACTAACCTTTTTCTTTTCTAGCAGAGGTAACACACGAGACTCATAGCATTCCTGATCACACTTGCGTGGTACGCGTGTTTGATGCGGGTGATCAAAGGATCCTCCTTCAATCGTCGGAAGCTCTTTTATGATGCTAACATCTTTTGATAGATATGATATGAACCAATCAACATCAAAGATATCGGAAAAGTTGCTACACAGTGAGGAAAATTAGTACTAGATTAACTATATAATTGTTAAGATCCTAAGTTTCCAATAAAGAGAACTACTTTTATGCCCACCTTTGATCTTTCCAATATGATTTGTTATCTAATTTGGGAACAACTAACGTCGAGTTAAGTATATAAGCTGCAACGACAGCATCGGTTATCTGCATTCCAGTAGTCTAGGAATTCACTATGATAGGATCAAAATGAGTAAGTAATTCTTTAAAACATTAAAAAAAATAAGGTGTCATATGTTTTGGTGTAATCTACTTTGCTTATTTCCATCACATGTAACATACTTATATAATGCAACTATATGTAACACAAATAACCCCATATGAGAAAATTGTTGGATCAAGAATACTTGCCCATGTTCGTTGTTGATTAAAACCACCACTCGTAACGATCATCAAGAACCGATTGGAGTTTGTTTTCACATCAGCATCTACGTGCAAATTTTATGTAAAAGGTTTGAACAAGAGAAGACAATCTCTTATGATCATAACATTGTTTTTCAGGGTCTCCCCTAATTAAAAAGTTTGAAACATGTATACAGAATATATAATATTGCGAAAACCTTGGAATTTATTGGTTTTCTGAGAGCAACCGTAATAGATGTTCGATTCACTTATCGTCCATATCCCATCTTCTAAACTCCCTCCTCCTCTCTAATTTCCATAAAAAAATTATTTATTAGAATAATAACACTTAATTAATAAATGGGATCGACAAAACTATATATAAAATATAAATCTGGAATCGAAATTTATTAAATGAATAGAGAATTGAAGGAATTGAAGTGCGTTAATTTACTAAAACTTGTAATCCATGATCTTGTTTGGCTTGTTTAAAAACAAAAAGGTCAAAAAGGTGTAGTTGACAATAGCGCCATCGTCTTGGTGAGGAAGTGAGAGATCTCAATTCTTTGTTAATTCATTTAGTTGAGAAGATGAGTTAGCTGGTGTTTGTTTTTTAAAAAAGAGCTTTTAAAGCTCTTTTGTCTGCGTCAAAAAGAGACGGGCAGATGTTTCTAGTCTGCAGAGTGTTTGTTTTTTTGAAGACGTTTCATTAAAAAACGTCTGCGTCTGCGTGACCTCTTCTTGAAGAAGAGGTGGACTAATGTCTTCACACATCATTCTCACCTCTTCACATTTCAACCCTAAACTACTCTTCCCCCAAATACCCACACCCCACCTCCATTCCCTGATTTTTACTTCTCTGCTCCCGTCGCCACTCCCCCCGTCACCACTCCACCGTCGCCACTCCACCGTCGCCACTCCACCGTCGCCACTCCACCGTCGCCACTCCATCGTGATTTTTACTTGTCGAGTAAAGATTGGAGATTTGAGTTTTGTTGTTGTTGTGAAGTTTGAGAGGTGTGTGGTTTTGGGTGTTGGGAAAGATGGAGATGGGGTTGAAAAGATGATGGGTGTGAAGGCTGAAACAGCCATCGGTGGTCGGCGGTGAGTGGCGGTGGTCTGTTGACGATGGCGGGTGGCGGGTGGCGGGTGGCGGAGCTGACGGAGTGGGGAATCAGGTGACGGAGGAGATGAGCTGCGGTGTGCTCTCAGGGGAAAGTTTAGGTGTGATTTTATTATTATTATTATTATAATAATAATAATAATATAATAATAATAATAATAATAATAATAATAATAATAATAATAATAATAATAATAATAATAATAATAATAATAATAATAATAATAATATTATTATTATAATAATAATAATAATAATAATAATAATAACAACATTACATATGTTAAAAACAAACAGTCTTTTTCTTGCAGACTGCAGACATTTGGTCCACCTCTTCTGCTACAGATGTCTGCAGATGTGGTCTGCAAACTGCAGACGTTTTACCTCTTCAGAAACAAACAGCACCTTAGTGTTAAATGAAATTCATTAACAAAGATGTATAATACTTCAAACCAAAAAGGTCAAGAAGCATCAAACACTTTATAAACAAATGAGGTCTTGTTTCCTAAAACAAACATTTCACATTTGAATATAACATTCCACAATTTGGAGTATTAGAGCCACCATCCCCACTTAATGATTGTTCTCTGCAACTGCTATCTAAAGATCTACAAAAATTATAATCAGATTTCACTTTTTAAGATACTGAAGCATGTTTCTGGGTTTTAAGACCAAATAAGTTCTCAAATAATTTAGGTGCCATTGGAGGTATGTTCATGGGCTCCGGAGCCATGAAATTCACAATCTTCTCATGAACATGATACCTGCAAAATTTACTTCAGATTTCAGAAATCTATGAATCCTACATCAACCAGGCTATATATATTAAACTTCAACCAGCATGCCTCATTTTGAGAGTAATCATCATTTTCCCATATATTTTCATTAATCAAGCATTATTTAACATGGATAAATCACTTAAAATTTGAGCAAATTCATTAATAAGCAGCACCTGATCTTTCGGCTTTTCGAAGCACGCCGATCAACAATTTTGCGTTTTTTAGTTTGTAACCTCTTCAGAGCATAAAATGCACTCTCTGAGAACAACCAAACAAAGAAAAAATCACAAACTTGACAACTCACCAAGGTTTGAAGAGCGATTCAATCAGTGGGTAACTAATCTTAAAGAAAATATATCAAAAACCAATGCTCGGGTTTCTTACCAGAGGATCCCACATCAACAGTCTCAAAAAATTCTCTCAGTAATTGTTGATAGAACTCAGAATCATCAAGTAATTCAGGATCACCATCAGCATTTATCGTCTGATCGGAACAACAAAAATAGAGTATATTAATAATCCACAAATGATTTGGGTGTAAACAAAGATTTCAAAACATCCAATGGGAATTGCAATTATAGGGATTGACTTTTGAGCGACCTGTCAAATTGTCATAATCTCAATTTTTGGTAAAATTCAAGCAAAAAGTGGGCAATTGTATTAAACTAACATCATATAAGTATATTACAAAGAAATCAAAAAATAAGAGAAACATTCTAAAAACATTGGGGTGATCAATAGTCATGTTGAAAAGTTTGAAAATTTTAGAATAAGTGGGACTCGGAGTAGCTCCATACCTCATCTTTATCTTGAGTTGAGTTAGAAACCTGCCAACAGCATGATCAATAAATTGAATTATATTGGAGAGCAATAACTACAGCCAAAAAAGGATGTAAACATAGGCAAATTTACAACTCCAAATAAAGGACTTTCATATATTATAGAAATTGCAACATATGACTTGGAACTAGTCAAATGTCTTAAATCCGTGTGATGGCCCAGGACGAGGTGGTACTTGTGATATTTCGGCTTGGGACGCATTTTATTTGGCAGCCTCTGTTTTAGCCACCTTTTAATGGCAAAGTAACTACAGGTTAGCCGCTGCCTCTCTCCAAGAAATACGATTTGGTACCGTGAGTAGCTTTGTAGACACAGATCAATATCACCATTAACAAGTGATTAGGATCTAAGTTCAGATTGAAGGTTAGTTTTGCATGTTCATTTTGTAATTAATAATAATTCTTTAAGTAAACAGTGCTGTTAGTATAAGGAGATGCAAGGGGGTGCCGCTGAAAATGAGCATTAAACAGTAAAATCAGATACTTTTGCAGTTTTTTGGTTCTTGGGTTTTCCTTCTGTTGAAAATATTTCTAGATATTTTGTTCTTTTATCCAGTTCTATTAAGTAGTACAATGAGCAAACTGGTCAAATTTTGTTGAATGTTGGCTACAGAAAATAAGACATGTAGAAGTTTTTATGGGACTTAAATAAATATAGAAGTTAGTAACTTACATCACCAAAACCGGGACAACAGATCTCCTTTGTTGCATCCCTTTTATCATTCTACTTGGGTCCCGCATGTATGATGCAACTTGTTCACTTATATTCTACAAGAGAGAAATAATCAGGTGAGCGATGGTGCAGATACTTAACATGAGCAGCCAAAACCCCAAAAAGCAAACCTGATTAAAGGCTTGAAATTTATTTTTCATGCCAGCAGCACCACTTGTCACCTGTGTCTTCCTCTGCCATTTATCCACTGAAAGGTTTCTAAATGGAGCAATTCTGCATCATAGCAATATCAACAATAACAAATTCAGTATGCAAAAATGTATTTAGCTTGAATATTCATGATACATTTTTTACATTATAGTTTGATTGTTCCTGTGATGATATGTTATATTGTTATATAAAAATAGAAGTACCTAGATTGCATTTGAGAAATTTGGAACCATTCTTCATCTCCTTCGGTTAAGTTCCGTAAGGCATCTAAGCTTTCAGAATATTGTGCAGCATCACCTTTTTAAAGAGGAATGGTTTTGTTTCAACATCCAATTAATAGAAACATTCAAACAGCATAACAGTTCCAGCGAACTCGTGTAGCATACCTTCAGTGGCATCCATAATTGACAAATTCTTCTCAACAAGTGTCTTTTAATATAGAAGTTTCATGAAGAAAAATTTAGCACAAAAGAAATTAGTTATTTTATGCTAATAGAGATACAAGCCTACAAATGGAAAAAGGATAGTTTCTAATAACTATCTTACCTCCTGCAATTTAATAATAGAATCAAGAGTTTTCTTTGTTGAATCAATTAGGTCTGCATAAGCTTCTTTAACTCCTTCACTAGAATTGCAGAAAGCAGATCTGATTGGCTCCTGCAGAAAATTGTCATAGTTAAACTTGACGATACAGCACAACACACATAAATGTTCATGTTACGAGGGAACAAAAGCTTGTAATTTGAAGTGAACCTGTGGAAGACGATTTGAGGTTGAGAATGACTTCTGTAGCAAGAATCTGAACTCAAGAGTTTTGTCCCAGAGAGCCTTGACAAATGTGCATAACATAAATTAAACCACAAGCAACTTACAGCAAGAAATTTTTAACCTTCCGTAAATAATTAATGTGTAAAAATATGACTACAAATATATTAATTTATTACGAATCTAATTGTTTAATAATTTTATATATAATGCGTTAAGACTTAAGAGGTTCTATGCATCAAAATTACATTTCTGGCGAGTTTCGGCATGTTTCCTTTGATCTAATTATTATGATTTCACTCATATGACATGCTTAAAATAAAAAATAACCTGAATTGACCGAATTCCATGTACATGAATGAAAATTACCACGTGTACACATACTTAATCCTCTCGTTGAATCTAATCAGTGCTAAGTTAACAACCACATAAAATGCTTACAAAATCACTTTGTTAGATGACAAAATACGAGAGGGGAATAATCACTAAGCTTAGTACAAGTATAATCTGACAATCTTCCTAGAATCAGAAGCGCATAACAATTTCTCAGAAATACATACCCGTTGATTTTTTACAGCTTGACCTTTGAGAATATCATCATCTTGGTCACGTCTTATGTTTCTAAAAAGGTCTCTGCAAAATTTTACAAGAAAAAATATCACATGAGATTGAATGATTTGGGATATTAAATGATTTACCAAGCTCAGAAACAAAACCTTTTAGTTGTGTTTTTACAATAATCAAGAAGTGTGAAGAATCACAGCACAAAGAGATGACAATTGAGTGGGGTGGCAGCAGGTCAAAATGATAACCTTTTAGTAAAATCGAAATGGACTGAACTGGGTTAGACCACCCTGCAAACATCTTGTATCTATTTCTTTAACATTTTTTATAATGAATGTGTAAACTATGGTTACAAAAGCTATAAAGCTTGAATAACAATCTAACATTTTTAATAAAGCAATTTATGTTGGAAGTAAATCTTGATTGTTTACATGTTGAGGCACTGAATCTAGTGAACCGAGAAGTTGACCGAGAAGTTGAAGGTTGTTTTGGTTCACATATGAAAGATGGTGTTTGTAATAAACACAATAAGGAAAAGAGATCAGCTCTTTAGATGGAATAAATGCCACTTGTTAAGACTAAGTTCAAGTGTATTGTTTATTATTTGTTTGGAGTATAATCCGGAATCCTGGTAGGATACTTGTTTAAAAAGATTTGTTTTTTGTATAAATAGGGGTTAGGATCATTGTATTTGTTGTGGCTTTTTGTTCTTAAGAATATCAAAAGAGCCATGAGACTTTTCACAATATATCGATGTGTTTTCGTGTGTGATACGATTTTAGCCAACAATTGGTATCATAGCTTAGGTGAAGCTCGTACCCAAGAAGGCTGAGATCAAAACCTGTGAGGAGATAATCCAACGAAGCACATGGAAGAATAAAACCACCAAGTGAAGATCAGATCAGTGTGTAATCCGGTCCAGAGCAATGTAATCAATGTTGTAAAAATCAGCCTAATCGGCCGACTAATCGGTGATTAATCGCTAGTCAGCCGGTGACCTTGGTGATTTCATGTAATCGGTGGATAAAATCGGTAATCGGTCGTAGTCGGTCAAAATCGGACTTAATCAGACCAAATCGGACCTAATTGGACCAAATCGGTCCTAATCGGCCCAAATCGATCCTAATCGACCCTTGATCGCCAGCCAGATTCCGGCCTGATTCAGGCCACATTTTGGCCAAATTCCGGCCAAATGTTTGAGATTCTGGTCAAACCTTGAAGATTTTGGTCAAATGTATATAAATTTTGGTAAAATGTGTGTGTAATTGTGTATATAAATCTTTTTTATGAAGAAGAAGCGTGTATATCTTTTCTCTATGCTTGGCTGGTGGAATAGATCATTGCATTTTTTAGAAGTACTAAAAGCTGGCGATGACTTGTCAACTCAATCTAGAGCTTACGAAACTATGCTTAAGGCATAGAAGAGATGAATAGAAGGAAACTTTATAATGAATAAAAACTTTTATATAATTACATGTAAAAATGTGTGTATATATATAAAACTGGAAATTACATATAAAAATTCCAATCCGATTAGTCCCTAGTAATCTTGATTAATCGCTAGTCGGTACCCCACCATCCGACTAGCGCCTAGCAATTTTTACAACACTGAGTGTAATTCGACCAAGGAGGAGATTGAACCGTTTATAGTCGAAGAATAATGGATCAATGTGGTGATCATTCGACTCAGTTAGACAAAAGAGTTCATAGTCAAATAACAATGATAAGGCCGGTGAGTGGCAACTGCCAAGATCATTCTCCTCGGTATTAATCACAACCTGTGTGGTGTGATCAGATTTCTGAAAAAGACCATGAGTGGTTCTTCCAATGAGAGTAAGTAGAGATAGATAACAGTACTGACTGCAATTTGAGGAGCAATGGCAGAAAGTTTTGTTTTGATCAGTGTGGAGCGATTAAACAGATTCAAAGGACTTGGTTCTTGATCAACGGAAACCTGTGCAGAAGTCCAAACCTCTGTGGATTTGGTCTTAACCGGAATAAACAAACAAACAAACATCGTCTTAACCGGAATGAAGCAAATAAAAAAAAATTGGCCTGTGTGGTTCAAAGGTGTTGAGCTGTCTGATTTGGTGATAATCAGTTCAAATGTGTTGAGTTGTCTGATTTTGTGATAATCAGCAGAAGAGACAGCAATTTTCAGGAATTTTTTTTGCATCAGACCTAATAAGACAGCAGCAAAGTGGCTGCTTAGGAGGATTTTTTTCTTTTTTTTTTACCCAAGAAAGAAATGAAAGTGATCAACATCTTAAAACGACTACCAATGAGGTTGCAGTATTGTTTGCTGATAAAATTGTATGGACGTATGTTGGGTGTGTATATCCCAAAAGAGCAGAAAACAATTGATCACAGGGGTGTGTTTTTGTGACCTTTGTAGAACATGGGGTTGAGGATGGGAGTTTCATAAGTTACAACTTACAAGAGAGTAGAGTCCAAGAACTAACATGGAAGAGTTACAAATCTTGTTAGAAATTCAAGATTTGCGAGGAACAAATCAAGATTAAGGGGGATACTGTTGGAAGTTAAATCTTGATTTTTTACATGTTGAGGGGCTGAATTAGTAAACCAAGAAGTTGAAGGTTGTTTTGCCCCACATGTGAAAGATGGAGTTTTAAATAAACACATAAAGGAAAAGAGGCTGGCACTTTAGATGGAATAAATGCCTAGAGTTGTTAAGATTAAGTTCAAGTGTTTTGTGTATTAGTTGTTTTGCGTATAACTAGGAGTTTGAGTCAATGGTAGGAGACTTGTATAGCAAGGTTTGCTTTTAGTACAAACACGGATTAGGATCATTGGATTTGGTGTGCTTTTTTGTTTTTAAGAATATCAAAAGAGTCATGGGAGTTTCCACAAAATATCAGTGTGTTTTCGTCTGTGATAGATGATTCTAGGCCAACAGTTTACTGTTCTAGGCCAACAGTTTACGTGGATTTATTCATTAAAACATTTTTTGAAGCTGTTTTCTTATAGTTGCCCATGTTTTAACTTAACCCAAGTGGCCAGTTAGAGTTGAAACCATAACCAAATCAACCAATGTAAACTGGTTGAAACTACCACCTCTACAGTCTATACATTAAAAAAAAAGGTCATTCATGGAACCAGAGAAGCTTACTGTTCTCTATTTTGAAGATCTTTGTACTCCTTCTCAAGTTCTTCCATATCACCATGATCATTGTCTTCTACTTTCATGTCTATACCATCATTATCATCATCATCATCATGTTCATCACTCTCACCTTCATTATCCTCATCCTCATCCTCTCCGGTAGTATCATTCACAAGAGCATCTACCTCATCCTCCAACTATGTCATCAGATAAAATTAATATTTATCAACAAATTAGTAGTTTGATAAATAATAATACATATAAGCAAAAAGAGGAAGATGCAATATGATCCATTTACATTCATACTATCCATTTCTGAGTCATACTCTTCTTCACTATCATTATGGTTATCCTTAATGCCATATTTCTCACTATCCACCTGCAGAACAAAAACATATTGCCAGTCACTTCTCGTTACACACATAAATTAGGATGGAATAAATTCATAAAACCAAATAATGCATTAACAGCATTGGAAAATCAATAAAACCATACATACACTAACAAATTAGATAAAACGGATACTAAGCGAAATTAACTGAATTAATATTAGGAACTAAAAATTGATCAAAATGAAACCTATTGGAATGCAAGCTAACTTTTTGATGTTTTTATTGGAATGGAAACATAAAATATGTAAGCAAAAAAGTGATCAAATTTTGTTGCATATTACCAATCCCAATCAGTTTGGCCCTTTGGCCGATAACATGGAAGCAAATCCACTCTTTTACAAACACCAAGAGGTCAAAGAAACTTAAAATATGAACAGCATAAGAATTTATACATCTTCCAAACAAGGTCAGCTTATATATGAAACATTGATGAGCTTTCACATATACAATTGCTTACATTCTGAAATCGCTGTTTGATGGTATCATCATCATCGTCAGAACTAATGTCTCTCTGCTTTACTTTTCTCGTTTTCTTTGAAGATTTCCCCATTATTCCAACAAAACCCAATCTGCATAAAAGATGAGATTAAAAGTAGACAAAATCAATCCCAAATCAATAAGAATTCAGCCGCAGATGTTGGTTGGTTTCAAAAGGCAAACGGACCTGATGGAGTCGGAGAAGTCGAACACAACGGACGGAGATGAACACGACGGCTGTCTTCTGAAATAAAACCGAATAAATACTACTACTCTTCTTGTTTTATGTCTGATAGACTGATATCTTTTGATAATAAAACCCTAAAAAGAGAGCCGATGCATATACCCACTTCGTATACATCATGTAAACGTATGTGTATGTGTATATACTAGAAGGGGCTTATGTTTCTTTTTCTGGTATTTTGTTATTCTTATGGTATTTCTATAAAAGTTTATTATATTTTTCTTAAGTATAAATTGTCACTTTAATTCAATAGTTTGTTTTTTCGCATCTGGATCTATGTGGTTTACAAATCTTGTCATATTCATCCAGTCCGTTAACTCCATCCAAAATTTCCGTTAAATGAGGGGTATATTGGTCATTTTACATATATGTTTTTATTTTTCTTTTTTTAAACCTGATTTAATATATACTCTTTAAATACATTGCTATTTTAGTCCCTGTGGTTTGAGCGTATTTGCCAATTTAGTCCAAAAATAACCACCACACCACTACCTGTCACAAGAACCACCGAACCACCACCACCGCCCCATCATAAAGCCACCAACACCACACCAGAGCGCCCACCACCACCACGCATATTGGATCGTCGCTACCATGTAAACCCTAAAAATCGACAATCAATATTGGACTTGTAACATACTACTTCGAAAATGCATATCAAACGCTACTAATACCTCTACAATACTCGTTTTCAAGGGTTCCATATACGTTTTCGAAGGGGTTTGTTATAAGTTCGAGATTAACGGTTTGTTTCTAGGGTCTACATGGTGGTGGTGATCTAGTGTGTGATGGCGGAGATCTAATGTGTGGTTGTGGAGATCTAATGTGTGGTGGTGGTGCC
Source organism: Flaveria linearis (assembly GCA_024085815.1). Lineage (NCBI taxonomy): Eukaryota > Viridiplantae > Streptophyta > Magnoliopsida > Asterales > Asteraceae > Flaveria > Flaveria linearis. Next base: position 37,411,107 of record CM044010.1, on the reverse strand, counting down.
CGTCTGGTGTGGTGTTGGTGGTTTTATGATAGGGTGGTGGTGATGATTTGGTGGTTCTGATGGAGTGGTGGTGGTTTTGCGGCGTGGTGGTGGTGTGGTGTGTAAATACGAGGTCCAACTCTAGATGGTTCTGGTCTTTTTGAACTTCGATTTACCGATGCTCTCTGAAGCTTCACACCTACGCACAATGAAAACAACACCAGTTAAGGCGTTCCAAGGGGGAAATATCCCTGGAACGACCCTCCGGCGTGAGAGTAAGTATTGGTTGAATGGAAATATGTGATAGGGATAATTAAGGGGGAGCTTTTGTGTGTATTCTTTTGTGAGGATCTCGATCCTCCTTACCTGGTATTTACAATGTTTGCCTGCTGCAATCGTGTGCTGATTTACTGGGATTATTCCCCGATAAATCCATTACCTTTATATTCTCCGTCCGTTACTGAATTATCGGTTATGATTGGGGTGATTCGATGTAATTAAATGTGGGGCACATGTCCTGCTGGCTTACCCGTTCCGCCCACATGGGCCGGGCTTTCGGGTTCGGGTACCCGGTCTTGTGTGGGTTATTTGTACCCTACATCTACATGGTGGTTCCATCACGGGTGGTGGTGATATGTGTTTTATGCCAAGGTGGTGGGATTTTTTGACTGAATTGGCAAAAATGTCTAAACCATAGGGACTAAAATAGCAATTTGTTTAAAGGGGATATATTAAATGGGGTTTAAACAAATAGAAAAATAAAACATATATGTAAAATGACCAATATACCATTCATTTAACGGAGAATGTTAGATGGAGTTAACGAACTGGATGAATATGACAAGATTTGTAAACCACAGGAACCCAGATGCGAAAAAATAAACTATTGGATGAAAGTGGCAATTTTCACCAAACCACAGGGACGAAAATGGCAATTTACTCTTTTCTTAATCTATAATTTAGGACACCAAATAAATGAGTTCTGCATGACTAAGGTCCTGTTTGATTGGTCTGACCCAACGTCTGACCACTGACTGGCTGACCGGTCAGCCAGTCAATGCGTTTGATTCGTCTGACTGGTAGATCTGACCCGGAAGGAAGGACTGACCGAGTCCTCTTTTTCTTCCCATCTGACCCATTCATTCTTCCCCCTCTTCTCCACAAACCATCCCTTCACCCCTCTTCTCCACAAACAATCGGCGCCTCCCCCCCCGCCCACCCGCCGCCGCTCCGCTCTTCCCTGTCTCCGTCGCCCGCCCGCAGCCCTTCCCCGCCCACCCGCTGCTGCTCCGCCCTTCCCCGCCTCCATCGCCCACCCGCAACCCTTCCCCCGCCCACCCGCCGCCGCTGCCGCCCTTCCCTGCCCCCGTCGCGCCGCCCGCAGCCCTTCCCCCGCCCACCCGCCGGTTGATATTGGTTAATGGTTTATTGATTTGATATGGGTTAAATGGTTTATGATATTTACTTGTATGTAGAAGTTTGGTTCGATATTGTGTTTGTGATTTGTGCTACATTTGGATCTTTCGATATGTTAATGTCATGGTTGTTCTATGGATTATGGGATGCAATTATGGTATTGATTATATGGGTTCTTGTAATCGATTTTGATATTACTTCTTGATTATTTACTTGTATATAGACATGTCAGTTAGAATGTGTTGACAAAACTTTTCTCGAAGCGTGTATACATGAGGTAACAATCAATGGTCGAGAAATTAATTTCTATTGATTACATAACACAAGTTATAATACAAAGGCAAGTTTCGGTCAGCACAGTCAGTCAGATACATAAGCAAACACCCACATTTCAGTCAGATGTATGACTCGGTCAGATCTTCTGACTGGGTCAGCTTCTGACTCAGTCAGCTCATACTGGGTCAGCACAATCAAACAGCCCCTAATTGTATATTTATGTATCAACTTATTATACCTTACAGATTGGTTCAACAAAAATTTTACACCAAAACGTTTAAAAAAAACATGGGCTACAATTATAGTGTCAAAAAGTTTTTAAAAGTGCTAGATAAAAAGATATAGCTGAAATCTTAAAAAAATTATTTTTTTTATTTATGGGTAGATAATATAAAATTCTATATAGATGTTAGTGAGTGTAGGGATATTATGTAACTAATCGTAAAGGGTAATCTGAATAATATTATAAATATTATTTTATCCTCAAAAGTGGTTGTATCTTAATCATTAAATAAAGTAATTATTCTTAATTTTATGGTATCTTAAAATACCCCTCTCATATGTTTTATAGATAGTATAGACTAGTAAAAATGTTCGTGTGTTGCGTCGGTAAGGATGTTGCGCGAGCTTTGAGAATTCGATTTTAGTTAGTATCGGCTTGGTGCGTTATGACATAAATTGAAAAAATTAAAATTATTGAAAAAATGAATAAAAGAAAACAATTACGTATATCATAAAAGTCTTTAAAACAACTATATTAACAACTACATTATTTTAACAAGATTAATGAAAGCATGGGTGGTATTTGTTATCGAAAATCACTTATTACCTAGATTTTAAGGGGAGTTTCGTTTTATGAATTTAGATTAGAGTTTCATACAATGGATAACTACGTATTTATTTGTTTACTTGTTAAAAACATGTAAGATTTTATACCAAGTTTCGTTCTTTTTTCATAGTTTACTAGCCCTTCGAAAGTAGTCTTTTTATAACTAACCAACCATTTCCAAAATTTGAATAAACATTTGATGAAAATATGCTTATATACTTGCCTTTATTTTTCCATATATGACTTAACTGTAGAAACAAAAATAACATCAATTCATGCTTTTTGAAAAAAAAACATTTGATTATAAAGCATGCTCATAGCCCGAAACAAATAGACAGATTCCAAGTTCAAACCTAACACTTCACATGACAGTAAATTAGACAATAAATCTGTCACACCCCCGCTGGTAGCGGAAACACGAGGATGCGACGGACGGGATCGTCACAACACATTGGGGGTCTAAGAGAATCACTAAAGGTATTCTCCGTAAATGGGTCATGACGTCGTCCGACACATAGGGACACGTGTCAAGTACAGTCAATTCCAAAATGTCATACCATAAATGCAAAAGTAATCCAGAGTTTCCATTCAGAAACAAAGAAGCACAAGTACCAAAACAACTCCAAGTACAAATCCAACAAATTACAATTCAACAAAACAAACAGGTCCAAACAAGTCCAAAAGTTTCATGAAATGTCTATTGCTCCTAAAGGAGTGGTCTTGTCTAAAGTCCACAGTCATGCACCTAAGCCTCAGTACCTGAAAAGACATGCTCTAAAAAGTCAACATATGTTCGTGAGTTCACAGGTTTATAAGTTTCAAAAGACGTCGCCGTGAAAGTAGTTAATAAAATGAGTGTATGGGTAAGAGAGCATAGTAGGTAAGAGAGCATAGTAGTCATAGAATTCATACAAATCAAGTGTCATGTCCATGCCCACAACCGGATTATATTCACCCAAGGGCTCGCCTAGGCCAAGTCAGTCTCGACTAGTATACCGACGACAGGGGTGGGGGTGTCAGCCCTTTAGTACTAACAATACCACTCCATGACAGTCCAGTCTAAGTACAGTCCAGTTCAGTCCAAGTATAGTACACATTTGTGAAAGAAATCTAGACTCGATACTATGACTCAAACCACACACAAGTTCTTTAAAGCACAACATAGAACAAAACATTGAGCAAGCTTTTCCCCTAAGAATACATAATTAAAAAGGGGCCGTGAAACTCACCTCTAGCAAAGTCTCAAAGTCCATAGTAAGAATGTCATATCACTATAGAACACAAACACCAAACAGATTACTAAAAGGCCAAGTTGACCTAGTTAGGTGTAGCCCTCGAAGTCCAGTCCTTAATGTTCATTCTGATTAATGCTTTTAGTAAAAGTCTATTTTTTAAGTCCATTGTCAATATTAGTGTCTCAAGTCCCGTCTCATAATTTAGTTCAATAATTATGTTTTACATCGTTAACGTCCCTCGATGAAACTTTATCAACCCATTATTAATAAGTTATATATTTTAATTATTTAAAACCTTATACACCTTAAATTTACTTGTTTAACCCAATCGTTATATTTATTTGATTATTTAGTTTCAAACCTTATTTTTAAGTTTATCAAAATATTTCAGCATGTACATCTGATTGCGCATCAGTTTTGTATAAGCTGTTTGGATATCGAAAAGGTAACGAATCATTGCGTAAAAGGTACCATGTGAAAGAGAAGACCTTAAATTAAACTTCAGAATAAGATTCATCTCCTTTGGATAAAATATGAAAAAGTTATGACTCAATGAATACAGACCAACCTGCTGCCCAGATTCGTCAGTTTTGACCTTTGGTTTTGTTAGCCACGTTTGGAGGACCAAACGATGTCGAAACGACACGAGACCACTTGGGTTAGTTAGAGGATTCACAGAACTTGATCTTAGATGCAAAGTTTGCCCCATTTGGACCTATTATGATCAAGTTATGACCTGTACAAATTATCCATTTTTCTGACAGCAAACTGTCCAATTTCTCAGCATTGTCTATTGAGTTCTAAAACTCGGTTTTCGACCTTTATTGACTCGACCCCATAAGAATGTTTAATTTAAGACCCAAGAACATTCATTAAGTCCAGATTTCATGAGGTTACAATACCAACACAAAGATTAATGTACAATCAAGAACCAAGACACTAGGGTTTTACCGAACTGTGGCTCTAACACTCAAACGCTTAAATCTTCACGATCTAGCACCCAAAACCAAGAATGAGAGATTATTAGATGAAGATTTCATATTTAGATGATGAACACCATCAAAATTTCAGTAGAACAAGAGTTAAATCCATCAAGAAATGATTTTTGTTTACCGTAGGTTTGAAGATGAACGAGTCTTGATTAGTATGAGACCTTGGATGTCTTGGTTATCATCAAATCGATGGATCACACAAAGAGGACAAAATTTTTGATTGGAATGAAGGAGGAAGAGAGAATTTTGAGTGGTGGTGGCTAGGGTTTCAAAGGAGTTTCACAATTTGTGAAAATGAGGCCAAGGCAAGGGGAATACCCCCATTAATCCCTTTGTGGCCGCAACAAGGAGGCAGAAGGGCCTTCGGGCCCTTGGCCCGTCTCATGTAATCCGTCTAGTCCCGAATCGCGTGTCGTCCAATTTTTACGTTTTTAAATTCTACATGTTGATACGATTCCAACGGACTATTATATGCTATATAAATTATTTAATTTATAGTTTTGAATTAGATTATGTCTATTTAGTAGACTTTAGGTAAGCCCACTGATGTCCGATTTTTGTCCGATTTAGGTAAGCCCACTGATGAACCATCGTGCTAACCAAATCGATAAATGTCCACTATCAACATGTCCAAGGCCCACTAAAACATATAAAGCCCATAATACATAGTTTTAGAACTTAGTGTGTCTACACACGTCTAATGTACTATTCCCAGGATAAGTCAACATTAGGTCAACTTTCAAGTCAACTTTCATACTTAGACCTAGTCAAAGTCAAAAATCAAGTCAACGGTCAAAGTCAATGGTAAATACACCCATTTTGGTGACGGATGTCACAAAATCGATTAAATCCAGATAACAAGGAAAGTTAAACATCATAATACAAATCAAAGTTGACCTGATTTGGGGGTGGTTGGAACAAAGCAACAGGCCAGTGTGTCACACCCTCAATTTCCACAAACGGGGTAATACCGTTAGGCGCGTGACATACCAGAATCTCAGCCGTTAGTTACACCAAACGACACAACATTTATAAAAACATAATTACTCATTGACGATAAAACTTTCCAGATCAGAGTTAACTAAGAAAACATAATAGTAAATGCGAAGCATATCAGTTCATAATTCAAACAGCGCGACACGCGCAAACCAAATATTAAGTTGATAGCAAATGTAAATAAGTTGTGTTGACCAGACAATGATGAAATGCAAGATGAGATGATCCTAACGTGTCCGCCTTAAGAACCTGAAAGAAACATGCTAAGTGTCAACACAAGGTTGGTGAGTTCACAGATTTTGATAAACAGAACATAATGTAACAGATACAGTAAACAAAGTAATATCAGTATATAGCTAGTCTACTTAACCAGATACTAAGTGTATGAAGTTTGCAACCAAAGCTGACAATGTAAATGAACGCCTCGGCTGTGAATACCAGGTCACAGCAACAGAAATTAGGTCAATTAAACACCCGTTTGACGAACGTTGTGCTAGCACGACTAACCCGGGTGGGGTTTGTCAAACCCAGTAGATCTACTCAGAATTACCTCGCTATAACACGTACATTAACGGTTATAGTGAATAAGTGTAAGCACAAAGATTAGGGTTCCGATTAACCTGTATTCCGTTCAGTGTATATATAATTAATATTAATTATTAATATTAATTATTAATATTAATTACTAATTATAAACATAAGGATTGTTCGGTTTCGTGTTTCACGACTCGGTTACGGTATCGATTATCGATTTATCCACTACTATGCCAGCACACCCACCCCAATTCATCTTAATCCACATAACTCAGTTATTAGCACTAACACGAGATCATGTACAAGGGTACTCTTTATATATTATTACTATATATCTTTTTATAATAAAACCCATATGTTCCATAATACTTTACCATACAACATGAACACACAACGACCTAAAAAAAAACATATAATATTATATATATGTATATATATATATATATTACACACACGTATAGTATATATTACATAAGCACACAATATATATTATACACACACATATGTAAAACATCAACCCACGCGAATGATAACCCATAATATTCATTAGGACCTCTCTGCCAAATTATTTAGGTTATACGTACCCATTTTAAATCTCGCATATACATTCAATTAAATCAAATAACACACACATTCATACATGCATGCATTCAAAGAAATCTAAGAACACACATGCACCAACCTAACATCATGGCATATACCCATACACACTACACTGTACATATGCATTAAAACACCTCCAATTTTCTATACATTCCCCCACCATATTTTGGTTAAACTCCACTGCACATATACATATACATACAGCCGCATATATGTATGTGTATACATCTGCCATAAACAGACACATTCACACCAGGGAAATCACATACAATGGACACCCACATACATCCATGGTGCACACACAACAACAAATCACACTCACACATATACGGCAGACGTACCGGAACACTCGGTTCGACCGAGGACAGCCATGAAACCTTCAAAGGAAGCACGAAAAATACGCGACAATACAAGTACGTTTACGTAAAAAGTCATGTATATAATCACCCCTGCGGAGAACCCTTTCACAACCAACTCAGGCCAACACAAGATTCACACATATACATACATTATTGCACATATATATATATATATATATATATATATATATATATATATACACTAGTGGTAAGCCCGCGCGATGCTGCGGGTGGACGATTTACGTAGTATCATAACAGAAGGAATATAGGCAACATTACAAAGGTAAACCACATTGCCTAATAATCCAAACGCACCAAGTAAATGCATTACACAGGTGCACAAAATGCAGGTCATTGTTAACAAAAATAGCTACAAAATTACCAAAAAAGGAACAAGTGGTTGCCAAGCAGGATAAATTGAAATATAATTTTGGTGTTATTTTCGTTTGCCTGCTTTATGAATACTCAACAAACATGAATGTGGTTTTCAGGTTACATGTTATTCTATGTTCTTTTGATGTACTTGCAACTTAAGGTGAGAATCTAAATGATGTTATACAAAGAAATTAACTCAGCATTTATAGAGAAAAAGAAAGGGAGGAGGGTAAAGTAAGAGAGATAGAAACTAATTAATCAACAAGCTTATAGTGACAATGTACAACTTGTGAGGGGTGATCACTATTCATATAGTGAGAACCGTAAAGGTGATTACAATGTCATTAGTAAGGAGAGAAAGGTCATCACTACCTAGATTGGTGAGACACTTGAGAGGTGATACTATTTAGATCAAAAGAATTGGAGATGATAATCACTACTCAATTAGTGAAATGTCCAATGGGTGATTATTACCCGATTAGTACAATGTTGAAGAAAATGATCACTACTACCCAAGTAGTGAAATGTTCAAGAGGTGATTACTATCCTATTATTGATACGAGGAGAGCTGATGAGTACATTCTCAATGAACCAACTTTATAAAATTATAACAATCCATTCTTAATTTAATTAGGTCTCCATGACCCGTACCCACTTTATAAAGTGATAACTAAAATACAAATAAAATGGGTAAAAAAAACCCGACTTATGAACTTAGCTATATAAACGAACAATATTTAATAAAAATATGTACTCAAAAGTCACCAGTTGCGGCCAAAAATAATAACCAGAAAGTTAAAGCCAACAATGCAATTTGCTTGCCTCGAGTAATCTACTCAACCACATGCCACAAAATAAGTGTGCCAGCTTATTCTTCCAATCTGGTTACTTCTTTTACCACCCACGGGTCCATAAAAAACCAAACAATCATTTGTTCAAACTTCATAAACATATGCTAAGTGATGGCTCAAAAGTCAAACCCAACTCAACAACAGAAAACATATGCTACCAAAGAAATAAACGTTATACCAAATACATCCAAGCTACTATAAAAAGTATAATACAATGCAATAGCTTACCAAATCAGTTAAACAGTACCAATAAAATAACTACAAACCAATCTTCATATTTTCATTTTCATTTGTATTTACTGTCATGCTTTAGATCTTAGGAAGAACAAACAGCTTTCTAAGTACACCGATAATAAAAAAGCAAGGGTTGTATTGATTTATCATTGATGAGCTCAAGAAGTTAATCAAGTCAAACCAAGATTTACGCGATAAGCTTTGTTTATTAGTCAACCAGAGGTATAGTAAATTTACTCAGATGTTTCTACTATCTAGTCATTTGTCTTTTCTTATCTCTTCATGTAATTATATAAACTCTTTTTGTAGCCTCAACCAATTGTGCAGGAACCCAAAGCCTAATCCAGACATATAAGTATATTTGACAACCTTGTTTGTGGGCCATCACAAACTGGACGGGCAATGGGCCCCTGTGACCAAACAATTAATGGCCTTAATGCTTAGAGTAGGCTTTTTGCAATAGGTTGGTCATAGATGGTGATATAGAAAGTCAACTTAACCAGTCAACTTACATTGAAATTGCTAATATTAATGTTTTGTTATGGATGAAATGACTTCGTATTCACAGTCATTGCAGCCACACGAAACACCGGTTTATCTTGTTACGTCTCTTGGGGCCAGTCAAACAACCACTCTCTTTGACTCAACATCTTGTTTTAGTGCTTCTAGATAGATTAGTGACAATGTCTAATAAAGTGTTTTTCTCCCTAATTAAAAGCATTTGTACACCCAATTGAGTGTTTTGAAAAGCAAGATCATTTTTTGCTTAACATTACCTATAAACTTGAATTGTGGCATTTGAAATTAACTTGCAACTAAATTTCACATGTATCATGAAGGAATGTTCTAAATTCCCAGGTCAATAAATAAGCCATGAACACTGCTGTTAAATTTTACCCTCTCCTAACTATTTCCCAAGTCAACAATTTCTTTAAAGTAACACTTTTACTATTTATATGGAGCGAAAATTCATTTTAATTCAATTATGAAAATCTAACTTAGATGAATAGCATAACATGGGTCGTATTTTTTTTTAAACCTTGGCTAATATACAGTCTTATAATGAAAAATCCAAAAAAGCATAATGTTTATTTAGCATACTCTTATGGCTAATAAAAAGAACTGATTAGCTGGATACTTGAATGTCATGCACCTTCAATGAAATTTGAAGCAATCAGGGATGAAATACTTTATACGACGCTAATAACATTTTCAATTTGAAATTTGGCAATGAAATTAACACATGGAATCTTCTAAGCACCACAAAAGTACATTTGTGCATTTCTAGGCATCTATTTCATGTTACCATCTACACATAACGTGGCTGCTTATGTCTAAAGTGATTATGTGACATTGATTGAATAGCTCATCATGTAATCATGTGTGCGACAAAATTTGATTATTTAAGTTAGTACAATAATATATACTAATATTTGTGTAGTTGAGTTTGTATTTGGCTTTACCTTGAATGGTTTAATGGCTCTTGGGACTCTGAATGTGAGATTACTTGACAATAAAAAAGCTAGTTGGATTCAATGCATAAATGGTTACTTTTCTTTAAAGTGCTAGGACATTTGTAGATTTGCTGAAAAATCAAAAATATATAAAAAGAATCAAGCCCAGATTAATGATTTAATGCCATATGAAAATAGCAAAAAACATAGCAGGAGTAGAGTGCAACATACTTTCTAGAATATTTGCTTAAATCCCAATGAAGAAAGTTTAAACTTTTTTTCTTAGCCAAATCTTTATTTATCAACTCAATAGCACAAGCAAACTCCACACGGAAAAGGGATTCACGGGGTTTCTTTTTCTTTTTTTGGCCTGCAAAAGCTTATGATTATTAAATATTAAAAAGAAACACAATGGTGATAATTGATAAACAAATTTATATGGATATTTGTATGGTATGTAACACTGTTTGTATCTTAATCAAATTCAAAATAATTATTGGATTTATATAGCTCTTGGTAAGATTCTCAAAGTGAAGTATGGTGTCATCATACTTGTGGTCCTTCTTTGACACTATAAGGATAATAAATAGTATTTCACATTTCTTTTTAGTCTCTTATGAATTTGTTTCAGAAGTACATTGCAATTAGTAAGAAAGAAGATCCACTGCCCTAAAAACTTAAACTGAGCAAAAAGTTTAAATATATTTTATCCACTTATTAAGCAACTTACAAAGGCAATATAAATCTAGAAATCTCATTTGCAATATTACAGACCTACCATTCAGAAATCTTTCACAATTCTTGACTTTACATATATGATTTCTAACTAAATAAATGCAGTGAGTTACTACACTAATCCTATAGACTAAAATCCTTAAAGTATAGAAAGAGACCACCAAATGAGTAAACTATAAGAACAAATATATCTCCAGCTTGAGTTCATTAAGAACAGTTCTTCAATTTAGTTTTTTTTGCAAGCTTGATTACACAAAGCGCAGGGTATGTAAGTTTTGCTTGTAAGCTTGATTACACAAAGCACATGGTATGTAGCATGTATACTATAGTATTAGCATGCTAACACACAAATTGGACACAAAACTTTGACCACGTATTCAAAACTACATAGTAGACCACTTGCACATGAAACTTAAAAATAGACATTTTAGTGTAAACCAAATTTTGGAAAGCTAACAACAGACATCTTAGTGTATACCCCATTTAGAAAAGCTATATATACTTATCTAGCATGTATCACATTCATGATCTCTACCAGCTATAATGACATGTAAGCGTTAATCGGTAGTAAGGCCCATGTAAATGCAACTATTTGCTTTTGAAAATGTCCCAACAACATCGCAGCAACTTTCTTGCAAAGTTTCCATGTTAAATTACAAATTTACCCATAACCATCATTTAAAAATATATTGGTACAATTAATTTTAAGTCCACAAGATTTCTTGGTAAGGATGTTACCTTTACTTATACTATTCAACAACTAAATATGGCTCGTATTCACTTCTGTATGGATAGCACGTTGTAGCTAGCTAAGCGTGTTTAAATGGAAACCCTTACAAACATGGTTGTAATTAAGCTGTGTATGCATAAAATTTAAACAAAAGAACACAAAATTAGGGTGAGATTTACATTGCAGCAGAAGTGGCTAGAGGTGAATTGGGGTAGGCCGGGTAAGAGGACCCCTGATGACAAGTTCTTTGACTGATTCCTTCGACCTGATAATGAGTTGTTTGACCTATTAATTCCTTTGACATGCCACTAACTGAGAAGAGAAAATGGGTTTTCAAGGTTCTTTATACGTCTTTCTTTCTGTCGGAAACACACAGCAAAGAAAGATTGATAGACGTACCAGTGGTATCTTCATGGTGTAAATGAAAGGAACGTGTCTTCTCTAACCCTAAACGGATTGAAGCTGCTTCTCTTTTGAGTTCATCACACCTTATAGGGAGACATAGTGAAACTGATCGCAATGAATGGCATTGCTGATTGACTTGTCATTGAAGGAGAAGGAGAGATGAAACATAAGACTGAATGGAAGGGGAATGGGAAGGGGTCGGCGGTTGAATTGAAGGGGAAAGGTCCGACGAGTGCGTTGAAGGGTCCAACAGTTAAGTTTAACAACTTGAAGAAGGCTGAAGGTAATGGAAAATGAAAGAGCGCGTCTTACGAATACTGTAAAATTAGTTTATTGCCCCATCAAAATGTATTATATAGGAATAGATATATATATATATGTATATATGTATATATGTATCTATATATATGTGTGTGTGTGTATATGTGTATATATATATGTATATATATATGTATATATATATGTATATATATGTATATATATATATGTATATATATATGTATATATATGTATATGTGTATATATATATACACACACACACACAAGATAAGCATACATACACAGAAGGATTTACACACATACACATCCATAATACAACACCCATATACAAGAGGTTTTGCATTCATCCATGGCAGAAAACTCACACAATTAGTAACCCATACCCGACAGAACATCTACGTGCACATACATACGCATACACCCGAGGGAAAGACGCACACACAAGAAGAAAACATTTCAAGTCTGCATACAAACATACATGGTCGGACACGCACACAATAAAGTAACCGATGCCCGAAATGATGAAACAACACCCGGAACAGTACCGTTACGAGTAGTCTAGAGGAACCGTACCAGTTCGATTATAGGTAAACAACGGAACATGAGCGGAAGAAGACGCCTCACACCGGTAAGCACGCGGTTGCAGGGGTGTTGCCGGGGACTAGCGATCACGCCGGAGGGAGCTTCTCGCACAGGAAGAGGTCGACGGTAGGGATGGCTTTCGAATGTGGTAGCCTGGTAGGGTTACGGGAATAAATGAAACGAGGAGGAAGGGAAGTTGGTTATTAAATGGAGTTATACTTTACATTTTTGTCACAACCAGCCCCTCTAATTTCCCTAAATTGTATTTTGTTAATTAGGTTAGTAATTATAAGTTAATTACAAAGTTAATTAACTGAGTTAGTAATTACAAGTTAACTACATTTAGTTCATAATTATAATAATAATCATTATTATTTAATAGTAGTAATTTAATTAATTTATACGTAATGGAGAGGGGTTAGGTTTAGAAAACAGATTAACCTGGAAAAACTCGGGTTGTCACAAAGTGAAATCTTTGGAGATTTGTGCAAAATGTTATTTCTTTTGAATAAGAAACCGACAATGGTGGACGAGAGTGAATCGGTATGTACCACCAAACACTTGGAGATAAAACCAGGGTGTAATCGGTGATGGTTAAAGCGTGTGATGATGATGATATTGATGATATGGAGAAGATGAGGGGTTGAGGGTGCAATAGGAAGACGGAGTACAATGATGTTGTGAGTCGATAATTCTGAAATTGAGTAAAGAATTTATAGCATAACTTAAAATGATGATCATCGGTGTGATATGCATAGACCGGAGAAAGTTAATTAAAAAATTATCATCATAATTATCATCTTGATTGTTATTGAGCTGTTAACAACCGACAAGGGAAATGGGAAGGGGGATGAGTGCTCATTAGCAATGAATGAATAATATTGAAAGTGAATGACGATTTGTTTTGACCACGTGTATATGTTTTAGCATTTGTATCATAAGCATTATATGTTGTACTTTATTATAAGGGCATAAATATAAAATGATTAATCTTTTTAAATTTTAGCATGGGTTTTTATATGGGTGTTTTAATCCATATGTAAAATTACCATTCTATTCTCCTTTCACAGATATAAATAGATATTAATATTATAAAATTCATGACATGCCTCTAGAAAAATATTAATATTATTGTTATTATAAATATAAAGATATATATTAGTTATATACTTAAATATTTAAATAAAATAATACTTAGTTTAAATAGTATTTAGTTATAAAAATATAATTAGTAAATATAAATTTAATTATTAATTTATATTATCATAAATAAAATAAAATTTAGTAAAGTAAATTAAATAATATCATATTATTAAACAATACATTAATAATATGCATTAAACACATGAAAGAGATAAGGGTAAAAATATCAAGTTATATAAAATTTAATGAATAAATTTACCATATTGCCCCTGAAGTATATTAAAATCTTAATCCATTTCCTATTCTACCCCTTTCAAAATACATTCCACTCCTTTGTATATGTTGATTCAAAACTTGTACGTTTGGCAAAATTACATCTCTATCCAAAGAGATTTATTATATACTAGTATAATTTTTTTTTAAAAAACAGGTTAAAGATTATAAAGTTAACAATATCAAGTTAGTAATAATTAATCTATGTTAAGGTTTGAACCTTAGACTTTTAAAAAACATAAAGTCTACCACCTTCTCTTGAATCACTAGGCCAATAGATCATTGGTATATATCTCGTTTTTTTTAATAGCTGGTTAGAGATTATAAATTAATAATATCAAGTTAGTAATAATTAATCTATGACACTATTTGAACCCTAGACTTTCAAAATAGAGAACCATTAGGGCAATAGATCATTGGTGTATATCTCATTTATTTATACATAAAGCAGTTTGTGTTGTGCTTGAGAGTTTCTAATATTCATTTATTTAATTAATATTTTTAGTGTTTAAAAGTTTACGATTTTTCTATATTATCGAGTTAATTGTTTTTAATATTCGTTTGTGCTCATTTGTTTAATAAAAGAATGAACACAACCAGAATTTTCGTTCGTTGAACATGAACAAGGTTTTGTTCGTGAAGTTATGTCCGTGAACATTCGTTCTCATGTTCAATTGCATTGACTTGTGTTTTGTTTGTATCTGTTTATTTAAAGGTTTTTATACTTCTCCTTTTTATTGGTTTTAATCTTTAAAAAAATAAAACTTAGTTATACTATATGTCTCTATCAGCATCTCGAATTTAACCAATTCAATTTCAGTTTATGTTAAATTTTGAGAAACTTCTAAACCTTGGTGTTAATTATGTTTTATGATTATTATATCATTAATGTTCATATAGTTATTATAAATAATTTTTTTGATGGATTCTAGGTAATCTTTATAATGAAAATGTAGATTTGATTTAAAATGAATATAAGATCGTTTGTATTTGTTGATGTTCATGAAAATTCGTTTATTTTTCTAATGATTTATATATGTTCATTTGTGTTTGTTTATATTCGTTGAGTTCATTTGTGTTTGTTTATGTTCAATGAGTGTTCCTAAACAGTTTATGTTCAATGAGTGTTCCTAAACAGTTTATGAACATGTTTATTTTTTTAATAAACGATCACGGACAAGACATTGTTTGTGTTACTTTGGTTCATTTGCAGACCTAATGTCAACCTTAAATGAATAGGAACGTGATCTCAAAAAACATATCAAAATTCTTTTTACAAACTCTTTTACCCATGCAATAAAGGTATGACATTAAAATACTATAGTTCACTTGTGTGCTATAGGTCTAGTATCTCAAGGTTATGATGGGGGACGACTAGCATGATGATGCTATAATTCATGTGTGTGGTAGAGATCTGCATTTCATATGCTATAGTTTACCAATGTGATGAAAGTCTAGCATAATGTTGCTATAGTTTATGCATGTGATAGATGACTAGCATAATATTGTTAAAGTTTATGCATGTGGTATAGGTCTAGCAAAAACAAAAGTAAAAGGATTGACATATGCTTATATATACTTTAAATGTAAGTTATGGTTATGTATATATGTTGTGTGCTCTATGGTCAGTTTTAGCTATAGTGATTAATAAAATGTGTCTAATACAATACTAGGTTAATTAGTTACACGTGTATTATACGGGTTTACAAATGATAAAATATTAAAAATATATTGATAATATGATCTAATTCACATGTATAATAAAGGATTTAATGCCAAGACTAAAAGATGTTCATAACATGATATAACTATATTTTATATCAGTAATATGTAAAAACAAACATAAAACCTATGTCATGAAATCTGAAATTGTTATGCACCCATGTAATAAATGATCGTTATTAAGAAAAAATAAAAAAAGATCAAATATTACATTAATTTATAAATACTTCTAATAAATAGATTTAGATACAACTCAAATTTCGTTAATTGATATACAAAAAAGACATAGTTATTAAATTGCTTTAGTTTTTGAATCATCTCTTAACGTAGCCTAATTATTCATTTACTGTATGCTCAAAAAAATTTAAGTGTTTAATAAATAGAGCCTTTTAAAATATGCGATTGTAATAAAAACAATTATTTATATTTTAATAACATGAAAATAATGAATATTAGAAATTAATGTGATTTAACAAAAATAAATAAATATTTGATATTAAAATTAACATTTAAATTTTGTATCTGGATAATGTATTAAAAATAAATATATGAAAAATATTTATTAATTTTGGTAAGTTGACATCTATACTAATAAATCAAAATATCTATAAGACACATGTAAAATATATAGGATGTTCAACTAGGCAAGATTTAAACACATATCCTCGTTAAAATAAAAGTTTTAAATTAGTATATAAATATAGTTTTCTTAGTAAATAGTTTTCTTAGTAAATTTGCTTAATGAATGCCAATTTATTATTATGTTAATTACAGCAACTTTTTTTCTAAAAATAAATTGAATGTTTCCTCAAAAATATTTTAACTAGAGTTAATTTTAACTAGAATTTAAAATTAGACATCATCTTTTTAAACAAACATTTTTAAAATATCAATATTCACGAAGACAAACACAATTATAATGAGTGTTTAATCACTATAAAACAAACATCTTCGTTTCAATGTATATCAGGATTCCATCTTCTCAAATCTAAATATGTTTTAATACCTCACAATCTCACATTCACAGTTCCATGTTTTTGAATACGGTGTCTATTATTTCAACCTGTGTAACGCACGGGTATCTAACATAGTATTTTTAATATTAGTGAGTTGGTGAGTATTAATATGGTGATGACATATGGCATATCCTACGTGGATCATAGGTGTCGTGTCTAAAAAAACGACATGTGGCAATAGTTATTCTTTTTATTATCTATAAATTATAATAAAGAAGGTTTTTTGAAGCCACGTGTCATCATTCTAGCACATCATATGACACGTGTCATCATTCTAGCATATGAAAAAAATTATTTCCCGCCTCTCTCTCATAATAAATACGAAAATCATAACAAAATAACTTTCCTGTATTACTAAATATGTTTAACAAATATATCTATATTTGTGTTTCTTGTCTTTCTCATATTAAATGATAATTATTTTAAACAACTAAATTGAACTATCAAAAATCATAAATATTTTTATTTTAACAATTCATTAATACATACAAATTATATGATTCTAACTATGTTTTATCTTTAAAGATAACGTAATAATTTTTAATTTCATTATTTGTTATAATTTTCAAATATTTATTATATTTTTATTTCATCAAAAACCTATAACATCTAGAAAAATAAGATATTTATAAAACTAATAATTTTGACATGTTTTACTTTTTCCACCCATGTAATACATGGGCTCTAACCTAGTAAGTTATAGATATAGATGTATCTATGTTACATGCCAGATGATTAGTTTGGATTATGTTATGTGTATGTTAAACATTCAAATGTTTATATTACATGAATAAAGGGTTATATATTATTATAAGTTTTCTCAAACCTAGAGCTCACTTACTTTTGCTAATTTTTAATTTACATGTTAGATTGACAATGTTTGGATTGTTAATGTAACATGAACCCTTTGGCAAGGATTAACAGGCTACCCTGCATCAAGACTTGACATTCTCACTTTAGATGTTTTATAAAATCAGACTATATGACTATGATTTATGTTCACAAAAATTGTAGTTTGAATGCTTTACAAGGAATGATTTATGAATTATGGTTTAATGAATTACTTTTTTTATGTCTGAGACCAATTGAGAGGTATCCTTGTTTGGGGCCTTTCATAGCCATTTTTATATCCATATATTCACACTTTGGATCAAGCCTACTATTACAACCCTTTTTAAGTTCGTATGGGGATGTTTGATGTGCATATAATTATAAACAAATTTGACGTCAATGCATCAGATTTTTTAATTGTTTCTTTGATAATTCTAGTGGAATTGATTCTTAATTAGTTTACTTTGAATTTTTAGGAAGACACAGCCTCTGATGACCAAACAAGTAAAACCTTGAAGAAAATTGAAGAATCAGTCAAGATAGGAGGCTACGCACTAGGGCCTCTTAGGAAACAACCCCATGTCCCAATACTGGAACAAAAAACTTATGGTCCAACATGCCACGTGCCTTATGGTACTACGCCCCTGTGCCCACTAAAATTGTAAAAATGATTACGTGTAGGGTACTGGAAAATAAGTTGTTGAACCACAAGGTCATGCCTCGTTAGGCATGGGTGATCTTTTATATATAAGCCAAGGCTTATTTGGAGAAGACACCTTGGAGAGAACCTCCATACTTATTTCCAGTAGTTTAATTTCATATAATTTAGCTAACACACACACACACATTATCACTGTTTTTTTTCCAAAAAATGATTTGAGATGGATATCATGTGATATGATCGTGGCAACTTTCTAAAGAGTCATATAATTTGGTAACTTTAATTGAAGTTATTTCTAGTTCTAATATAGTGATCATTTAGGAATCCATATTTTAAAATTAATTTTATTAATACAGAGGAATTAAACATAGATACTTCTTTCATATGATTGATTATCATTTACATATCTTATATTTTTATATTTGATTAATTTCCTATTCACTTTCACACACTTCCCTTTGATTTTACTAGACAATAACCATCATTAATTATTGAGAGTCTTTGTAGACATCTTTGGGCATTCACGGTAGGTTCCCCCTTTAATATGAGTGTGTGTCTTATATTATGGGGATGTTTGTGAGTGATTGTGATTGAAAAAGAAAGAAAATTTATGAGGATTGTACCGTGATGTTTTATATTTGAGGAAATACGGTACAACCCACATAAATATATTAAGAATTTTAAAAGTGGTTGTGAGTGAATGAAAGAGAAAAGGTAATAATAAAGATATAAAAAGTATTATTTAACTGAAATATAGAGTAAAAAAGTAGTATTTTAGTGTAAATATGGTGATGGGGAAGGGGAAACTAGAGTGAATGCTCTTACTGAAGCTATACTATTTATAAATTGGATGCATTTTTCCATTGTGTGTTGTAGTGATCGAATGTATAATATTGTTTGTTATACATTTAAAGCTTAATTAAATTTTCAAACTCATCAAAGAACATGTCATTGTTAAACAAAGCTCATGATGATTCAAGGGAAAATATATTTGATTATGTTTATCTTCATCAAAGAGATGCAAAACTTGGTTTAGAAAATTTAACTTGTATAAATATTCCATCAATTTGAAAAGCAAGTTCTTAAACCAATTTATCATCAAACTTTAAATAGTGGAATTTAAATATTTTCTATCAACAATTTCTTTAGATTAATCTTTAATTGAACATAAGTATGCCAGGATGTAGTCTTTATCATAATGCCAGATAGCTCCAAAATCAATATCAAGCCCACATCTTTATTCAATATGCATAATTGTCAACTAATATAGATACAAAAGTCAGTATTGTCGAATGAGCTCTAATTTTACTTTAGCAAAATGTTTAAACAAATATTTATCAAACTTTCTTTAGTATACTTTAACTATGATATAACTTTAATGTTTCATTGGCACTTTATTAAGTTTTTGTACTTTATGCTTTATCATACGCATGCTTACACCTAAGTAAGACTTTTTTAACTTTTATTACGATAAATCTTTATATGTACTTTAGTCATTCTTTATCTTTTCGTTAACTTTACTTTAACTTGAGTCTGTACTTCATAAAAGACTCCTTTAACCATGGCTTAGGCAATACACAAGACTTTACTTTCACTTGCATTACATAAGACTCCTATTCGGCTTGCAACGAATGCAAGACTCCTATGTCGAGGCTCGAAGTACGTTAAAAACTCTATGTTTGCAAGAGTTATTTAGAATACTTTAGCATTTTCACAACTACACTCAAGGTTTAAAAGAATAGAATTAAGCCTTGAGGCGTTTTCCCATCGCCTCACGAGGCGTAAGCCTCGAGGCGAAACGAGGCATAAACCTTAGGAGGAATTAAAAAATAAATATAAAAATTATATGTATGATGTTAACATTACACATAATTAATTCTGTTTAAGCACATTACCCAATTAGTTCTATTTAAACCCATTACCCAATTAATTCTATTTAAGCCCATTACCCAACTTAATGAACTTAAAGGCCCATTCTAAAAAACAAATGTGGGCTCACATAAAAGAAACATTCTCAAAATTTAGGTCTTATCCTCAAATCAAACCACAACTTGCACTCTTGCAGCCGCTTCCAATATGTCGTTCCTCCATACCTCCATTCTTTGGAGCAATAGGTAACAAATAACCGAAGGCTTACAAGTCTGGATCGAAGGCTTGCAGGTATGAAAACTGAGGATCGAAGGCTTTCAGCTCTCGATTGAGGCTGGGTTAGTTTCAGATTCGAACATAAAGTGAAAATCAAATGCTTCATATCAGTCTCTATTCTTCATCTTTGTTCCAAAACCACCCTATTACCATCGGTGGGTATTTTTTTATCCCACCCAAAATAGACCACCTCAAAAGAAAGCCTCGCCTCTGCGCTCTACATACCGCCTCAGCCACCAGAGGTGTACGCACGAGCTTGACCCCCTGAGGCTGTAAGGCCCCGTTCCCAGAACGCTTACAGTTGTCATTCATAGCGTAAAACATTTAAGACATGACATTTGCAGCGGAATTTAAACAAACATCCATTTAAAGCATATAAATCATAATGTGAACAAACACTTGTCTCTCAAATATATTAGATACATTGTACTATTCAAGTTAAAACATGATTTCATAATTTAGGGATGCCAAATCATGTGGGCCAAGTAGCTTCCACCCCCGTGCCATCCTTCGAATCAATATTTACCTGCCAACTATTATGCATAAAAGTCAACTTTACTGAGTGAGGCCTAGTTTTAAGTAATATGATAAATTATATACTTTTCTTCATTTTATTAAACACACATACATCATAACATATAACATTACTTGCAACATATCACACCATTAAACATGTTCATTATCTTTCATTCATTCATTCATTCATTATCTTCTATTTCATCTTAACCAGGTTTGCACAAAGCAAGAGCCCGAACATCTTGATTGACAACGAATGCCACCCCTACCGGTGCACATAAACACGGTAGATAACCCCCGAGAGTTGATCCACACTGCAAGGCGCATGGCCTGCTTATGAATACAGATCCATGATCATACATTAGACCCACATAAGTGAAGTCCATCATAGTGCTTACAAGACTTTTCATCGTCATACGGGCCCGGGGGTAACATTTCTTTAGTTCAACTTTTCATTAGTTTTATCTTCCATTAATTTATAATACTTTACTTATTAAGTATACAACATATCATGTACAGTTTTACCATGGAGCATAACTATCATCAGGAAGACAGAAGAATATAACACCGTATAACCGACCCTTCATGGGATAGTGGGGGTTCGGGGGCGGCAGCCCCTGATAGCAGGGTTCTAGGGGCAGTAGCCCCTAGTGGGGTCTAAGGGGTAACGCCCCTGGATGGGGCCTAGAACTCACCTCGTCAAAATAAATAGTTTCTCGTCCAAGTTTTCTAGGCTAGATTCGCACTACACAGCCTGCACATAAGTTAACACTCAAATCGGTCATTTCTATGCAATTTCGCTTCCAGTTTCACTGCCAGTTTCGCTGGTAGGTTCGTTGACAGTTTCGCTGGTAGGTTCGTTGACAGTTTCGCTGCCAGCTTCGCCCAGCAGTTTTGCATGGCAGTTTTGCTGCCAGGTGTACCCAACTTTTGTTGGAATTTCCTAGGTTCGCAAGTCCTACTGGTCAACCTGGGCACTAGTGAAATTTCCAGCGAAACTGTAGTTTCGCTGGGAATTCTCTTAGTTTTGCTGGAAGAGCCCACAGTTCCGTTGGAAGAGCCCACAGTTCCGCTGATCGAGCTCACAGTCTCGCTGGACATATAAAAATGATGAACCAATCCGTTTTTAACCCAAAATCTTAACTTTTTTCATCCAAATCCTTGGTTTATCATCCACAAAACTATATCTAACCTTTTTACACGTTTTCATACGTAAAAATGTGACCTTTATATGATTCTTTGAAACTTTTGAACCCAAAACCCTAGAAATCCGGATCTGTTCTACAGAGGCGTTTAGAGGACGATTCTTACCTTGATTTGTTGCTCCTTTCTTGTGGTTTAAAGCTCAAACTCGTAGATCTTCAATCTCTTCAACAATGGAACACCAAATCTTGAGTTTTATTCACCTTCTCTCTCTACTTTCTCTCTCTAGAAATTAGGGGCTAGGGTTGCAAATGAGGAGGGTGGGGGCTGATAATGCATGTTTAAGGGCTGATTATAGGCCCTTGAACCCATCAAAACGTAGCCCATTAGGGTTAATTTAGTCCATAACCCACCTTTCTTTCTTATTTATATTAATTAACCCCCAACAAACCCATTATTATTAAATGGCTTGCTTCAGAAATTTCGGGGCGTTACAGAGGGGCCGCCTTAGAAACGATTTCTGGCCGCCTCGCCTCAAGGCGCGCCTCGAGTCGCACACCTCAAACGTTTTTTTAAACCATGACTACACTATAATGAGATAACTGTTCTTAAATTATCATTTAAGCTCTTAAATATTTCAAATGTGAACTTTAGCTTTCTTTTTTTATAATCACCTTTTGCTCTTTAAGTGTTCTTTAACTACTTTAACTATAATTACCTTTTATCTCTTTAGCTACTTTAACTATAGTTATCTTTATTTCTTTAGCTACTTAACATCTTTAACTATAATTATCTTTAATTCTTAGCTACTATGATTAGCCAAGTGCTTTACTATGTACCATGAACTATATAGGACCGAGTACCATAGGTTAAGAACTATTCTGTAGCCGAGTACTTTCCTATAAACGAGTACTACCAAAGGCTGAATACATAGAATACACAGAATACTCATCTATGAGCTAAGAACTATCACATTGTCATATACTAAGGCGATTATAATGGTCAAATGCTATCGAGTACTATTGCGGGTACTATGGTTGAGATGGCATACTTTATCATACAAGAATTAGATTTTTTGACATAAAACATTGTTTCATTGATGAAAACCCATAAACCGTTAACTTTATCATCATAAACCATGTATATCATCATAAATTTGTCATGGCACGCATACTAGCCACAAAACAATATAAAATATGTAAAAGTGAAGATCTACAATAAGCGGAGTCAAATACTCAACTGTTTATACACACAGATATCAAAAACAAAAAAAATTAGAAACATTGTCTCGCACTCTAAGTTATGAACGTACATGTTCTCACAAGTTGCATAATAAAAACATGAGCAAAGAACACCAATATGCAATCATTTTAGTATTCAAATAAGGAAACTATTTCAGATTATACTATGTATTCACACAACTACGACAATTTGTCATAAGAAACGTCTTTATTATTAAACAATATCAAAGATAGTCGACAATTTTCTAAATAACTTTTGTTTAACATTTCTTTTAATCATTATCAATGAAACAAGATGAACTGCTAGTATCAAGATTTTATCGAGAACATAAGTGAAAAAGGTTATATTGCCTTTAAACTAGTAAAGAGTTACACACTAAAACCATATCAATCTAAAGAAACCCATTTAAACAATTCGTAATAACAAATATGGACTTGTAAGCATTATTGCTAGAATAAGAATTTATCGTCAACATTTTGTTATTGTTACGCTAAATGACATGAATGCAACACAATCTTAGGACACTGTTGTTAAAATCACTTTGCAAAGAACAAATAAGTATAGACAACTTGTATCAAAATTAAATAATGACTTGAATTGGATGAGGCTATCCAACTCATTTTCAGTTGCATTTCTAGTTTTATTGAAATTTCAACGGTTTTGGTATTCAGTTGCTCCTGATGCATATATAACATTTAGAAATGGTAGGCACAATACTTATAATTCAAAATATATGTTACACCAAACTTCATTAAAAAAGCCCTCCTTTAATTTATCAGATCACCTACAAATCTATTCAAGGTGTAGTCAAAATAAATAAATAAATTGAGGAAACTTCAAAGTACTTAAATATGCAGGCAAAGATAGGTGGTGGAAATACCTACAATCCTGAATCAAGAACATGAAATTCACAAACCACAATTATTCCAGAAAATAACACATCAAACCCAGCGAACATAAGCCCAATATTAAAATATATTATTAAAATATATTATTAGAATTTAGCATGGACTACTATCACGATTGGGCTTATGGGCTTAGATATCTAGGATTATATTATAAACACTATATATTATATCATCATTTTAATGAATAATTAGTCAATTATTTTATCATTTTATATGGTATCAGAACATTTAACTTTCTGAACCCTTTCTTTTCTTAAATTGCATAAAAAAATAGTAACTCGCATAAAAAAACAGATATTTGGGGTGGTTCCTAAATAGCTTAAAATAAAAATATATTTGGTGCGATTTGAGCTTTTTAAGAGTGGTTTGAGTTTTTTTAAGGGGGTTTCTTCAAACTTTTTAAATATAATGCTCACAACATTTGTATTTTAATTTCAGACCGTCTTCTAATTAAATTCAATAAATACTTATTTATTCACTTATACGTATATTATTAACATGTCAATTTATCTACCATTTTTATGTTATAAGTTTTACTTATACTAATATATATGTTTACGTATATATTAATATATATTTATGTGTAGATATTATTTATATATATGCGTATAAACATACCATAGTTATAAATATGTTTCTATATCTATGATATGTTTATATATGTCTATATGAATATATACTTAAATACATTTACATTGTGTTTCTGAGTCTCATTTAAGGAGAGTAAAGAAAGGAAGTGTAAGGAAAGAAAAAATAGTTGTGTTCTAAAGTTTTTTTAATGGAAGGATTATTAGAAATTTGTGTTCCCGAGTTTACTTAAGAATAGAAAAGAAAGGAAGTGAAAGGAAATGGAAGAAAAATAAAGGAGAAATCAGTCCTTTTAAAATGGAAGGAAATGAAGAGAAAAGTAAAGAAAAAAAGAAAGAAAAGAAAGAAAAGAAAGAAAAGAAAGAAAAAAAGAGAAAAGAAAAGAAGAGAAGAGAAAGGAAAAGAAAGTATTTTATTTCTTTTCACTCGTTAAGTAAACTCGGGAACACAGCGTTAGAATCCTTTTGATATTACATATTCATCCGAATTTATCTAATAGAGAGAAAGTTTGGTTATCCACTTTTTAGGACTATTTTTTGAACATTTTATCTCATTTAAGATATGCATATATTTGAACTAGTTGACATTTAAGGAAAACCGGTAATTATTTCTTCTTACTCTTTCGAGTTTACGGCTTATCTGCATACTTAGGGAGTTAAGGGGAAATGGTGCCGATTTTTTGTTAAATAGTCAACTCGTAACTGTATACAAATGAGATAGAATATTTAAAAAGCGAGTTAAGATCCACCGTCTTAGGGTATCGACAACCACTTACACTAATTTCATATTATTTATTTCTTTATGTTTTAATTCACAGATGGATTGTAGAGACTATTTGATGTATAAAACCAGACGTATGAATGAGATATATAGAAAGGGCGCCAAAGTTTTCTTAAGGTCACCAAAGCTAATCGGGTGAGTTTTGCCACTAAATGGATATGATATCCTGATAAAATTTGTAAAAATTTTAAAAGATTTGTCAATATTTAAGAAATAGAATTGTATTTGCTTCAACATGATTTTATGTCTAGATACATTTGTTGATCAAGACACGAGGAATTGAATTTTGACCATTGCATGACGTCAATCAATGTAGGCAATCATGAAAATTAAATTTGAAACGATGTTAGTTACAATTTAAATTGTGAAAATTTAAATGACATGTTTAATGATTTAGAAAACAATACTAGGGATAACGATCAATAAAAATTACAAGAGATACTAAATGAAGGAGAAAAACCTGATATCCCAATTGCTAGAATTTTTTGAAACTCAGTATGTTGAAGTTGTTTAACTTATAGGCAACATACGGATGGAGTGATAAAAGTTTTACAAATCTATTAGTGGTTTTGAATAAGATGCTTCCAGAAGGTATCGAGTTATCAATTTCATTATACCAAGCAAAAAAAGTTGATGTGTCTGATGGGATTGGAAGTTCAAAAAATACATGCATGTTACAGGACTGGGTTTAATGGTTTAACAACAGTTTCACAGTTAGAGATAACACAATTACTAGATCAAATAGGGATCTGGGCAAAGAAATATTGAACAAACAAGTAAGTACACTCAAGAACACAAAGATTGGTTTTCAAGGATGATGTATATTGCTCTTAAGTATTTTTACAAGTGTTACAAAGCTTAGTCCTAAGACTGGTACATGAGATACTTTATACTACATCGTACAGCCGACCATACTTTGAAGGCCAGTTGGACACTAATCTATACAACAAGGTCAATATAAAGTAAAAAGACAAATTGTCTTTTAACATGTTACTATGATATGCCATAGCTCACATTCAATTATATTACAATATGGATAAAAGTACTAAAGTAGGAAGTTACAGATAAAACACCATAATGTATAGTTGACAAAAGTAAAAAGATAATCACCAACTTATATAAGTTGGTGAGTCTTTAGAGCTGGCAACGGAAAGCTCTTCTGCTATTGTCAAAAGTGTGTCAGTAGACACATCTCTTCTTAGTCTTTGGAAGAGTTCAGTCTTTAAGCTTCAGAAGACTTTGTCTTCAAGCTTCGAAAGACTTCATTTTGGCTTCAAGAGATTTTTGTCTTTGGATTCAGAAGTTTTGACCACTTAGTTATTTTTTCTTTGTACATTGTCAAATCTTTCAAAGTACTTCCTTGTACTTCAGTGTATGCTAAGAGATCTTTGGTTAGCATCACCCTCTAAGACAAACTTTTACAAACTCCCCCTAGGATGATGATCTCTTGACTATCTTAGAGGGTGATGCTATGAATGTTGATCTCTCACTTGGTTACAACCATCATTAGAATCATAGCCATTCCTCTCTTATTAGTTGGTCTGGATTCTTTAGGCTTTCATGGTATCTACTTATGTCCAAGAGATCATGCTCAGGTAGGTCAAGTATGTTCTACAAGAAGTATACTTGTTGACCTCCTTGATATCTTGTGACATACCATATGTCTGGTTTGGAGAGTACACCCAAGACAGGATGGGTCTTTCAGTAGCTAGAGGCTCTACTTGTAAGGGAGTTAGTTGAGCAACCTCTTTTGGTTCACCCTTAGGATGTATTAACTCATCTTGAGGTGCAGAGGTGGATGCCGTAGACTTCTTCTTCTTTGACTTAAATCTCTTCTAATAGCCATCATTTTCCTATTTCTATACTTTAACTAAGAAGGTTGGTCTTGATCACCTTATCTTTCTTTTTCCTTCTCAGTTTGGTCCTTCCCCTTTACATGTTTAGAAGAAGGTTTAGGACCCTGTTGTGGTTCAGAATATGAAGCTGGCTGTAGATAAGCAGTAGGTCTTGGTTCTATTTTCTGGTTGGGTTCAATCTTGACCTCAGCTTTGGGTGCAGCTCAACTTGGTGAAGAATGTAAGTCTTGAAGCTCACCCCTCTTGATCTTCTGCTTGATTACCTTGATGTGCTCATCCATTGTGGATAGAGACATGGGACCAAGCCTCCTCTCGGAGAACCCATACAGCTTCAAGAAGCTCACCATCTTTTGACTATCTTTAGACTTCTTCTTATTGGCTTTGATGGTGGCCCTTGATTTTGCAGCTTCCTCCCTCATCTTTCTTTTAGCAACTTTTCTTTCTTTTGGATTCTTGATCCAGCTGCTTAAGATACTCAAACTCTATATAGTCATAAGATAGAGGGAGTAAAGCCTCTACCTAGTAGAAACCTGTGGCACTCTAGTAATTAATCATGTTCTGTCTATCCTTTTCCTTATCTACTTGAACTTCTTCTTCTATAGCCATAGTTTCTACCTCAGGCATCTCTTGAACTTGGGGGAGGACATGAGCTTGATATAACTTTCTTTTCTTTCTTTATTTTTTTGATTTTAAGGAGGAAAACAACATCCTTAGCCTCCTTCCTCTCTTTAGACACATTTTTGTCAGCCAGTTCGTTCAATTTATCCAATGGAAGAGAGATTAGATAATCTATATCGTAATTCCTAGTTCCCAGGTAGTTCAATTTGGCTACCCTTAACTCATCATCTTGAGTGTTTGGCCTATAGATAGCTTTGATTACAGCCAGTATAAAGCTAGGGGTCTCTCTTAATCTTTCTTTCTTTGCCTTCCTCTTCCTCTCCCTTTCTCCTCCTCAATCTCCTTGGAGGTTAGAACTTTCTTTCTTTCTCAATCAATGGCTTATGTGACTAAGGGAGGAGAGAGATTTTTCCTTCTTGAGCTTGTTCTTCACTTGAGCTCTAGCCATGAAGAGGTTATGAGACACCTACACCAACTGGTGCGTTACTTAGAGGGGTTGGTACTGAAGGAGTAGGAGTCTCACGGTTCATAGGGTCCACAACTAGGCCTTCAACTGAGGTTTCTCCTTTGAAGCTAATCTTAAGGTCCAACTTAATATCTAGTTGGCCAATTGTTTTTTCTGCTAGCCTTTATCTGTACATGCTTTTTTCTTCTCTTGAACTCCTTAAACACCTTTCTTTGAGTCCTCTCTACCAACCTATCAACATGTCTGTTTTGACTTGGGTTGACAAATAGAAGGATTGGCAGAGGAAAGCTTTCATATAATCCCAGGTTATATATGATAAAGACTTCTAACTGGAATCTGCAAAGCACCAAGGCCATCTATCACTATCATACCTCCATCCTATGATTGGATTGTCAGCATGATTGGATTGAAGTGACATGGCCCTTGGTATAAAACCCTCCTCAAATATGCTAAAAAGGATGACAACCATATTGATATGGTCCAGAGGAGGTTGTTGAGTCTGGATAGTTGCAAGTGAGGGTGGTGAATACTCAATGTCCATACTCTGGGCAATGCTCCCATGTTCTATGATTGTAGTGACTTTCTCCCCCCTTTTTGGTAGCATCACTTACTTGCACAATTGAGTTGGAGTTTAAGTCCACTACATCTACATGTTCTTGTGGCCATGGTTGAGCATGCCTGGTAGGCCTCTTAGCAAGCTTACCCTTGAGATTGCTGTTCTCAACTTACTGATTAAGCACCTGTCTTTGTAAGGTAGCCATATGAGATTCATGGTTACTAACCTTTTAAACAAGATATATGCATGTATCCATTAATTGTTGCACCGTTTGTTTCATGATCCCCTTATCTTTATCAGAAGAATCATGGAGAGATGGGAGTATATAACCAAAGTCTTCCATCTCACCACCAGATATTTGTTCTTGGTCTCTTGATTTCCTCTGCTCTGTAACAACTTCATAAGAAGTGTCAAGAAGATGTGTTACCATGGTTGAGGTCTTAATAATATAATCACTTGCAAAAGTGAGAGCTTCTTCCACATGGACCTCTTGAACATGTTCAGAGAGGTCCACCTCAGTAGTGGGTGGATGATGTGGGCTAGATATGGAGGTGTCAGGAGCACTAATCTCTCCTTGAGTAAGGGAGGAGTAGAGAGATTTATGGTACTCACTGAATCCCATGTTTTTATCATCATATAATTGAAGGTTAGGAATTGGTTGGTTAAGATTTAAAGACTGGGGATGATAGCTTTTCCCTGAAGGTTGATCATCTGAGTGTTGAGACTCAGGATGAAGGCTTAAGGATGGGGTTGTGAGCTCATCAAGCTGAGCATGAGGAACCTTAATAGTGATCATAGAATGAATGTGAGTGGTCTGCTCCTCAGGAGAAGTGGGAGCTCTTGGTTCCACTGCGCACTTGCATTGGTGAGTATATAGGGGCCTGCTCAATCTGAGTAGACTGAGCAGGGGTTTGTTTGGATTTTATTATGTAGGTGATGGTGATTTGAGGCTGTATAGGTGGTGGTGATAAAGGTGTGGGTTCAACATTGGCTGGGGATGCCAATTAAGTCTTCACCTTAAGCATGTAGCTCTAACATTTTTGGGACTAGGGCTGTTTCTACCCTGGAAAAACCAATAGTGGTTTTCCTTATTATTTTAATGATTTTGGGCTTCATCTGTCCCAACTTTAGAACAATACCTGTTCCCCTTAACTATGAGCCCATTTCATAGTTGAGAATGTGCTGGACATATTTAGGGAACATGTAATACTCAAAGGAATCTAAGTTAGCAAGTAAATTTTATATATAATTGAAGTACCTGAACTTGATTCCTTGGACCATTCCATGGACTATATATGAAAGATCTTATGGACTTGGTCCCATCCTCAATGCTTTTTGGATATAGAGTGAATAACCACATGAAAGAGGTATTTCCACTGAGAAGAGACCTTTCCCTTCCTAAAGGTTCTGACTGAGAAGTCACCTTAGTAGCCCATCAGCTGGAATGATCCATTTGCTGCCTCCTTGTTGAAGGACAGTTCACCATTTTCATCATCCAGCCGAAGGTGTTGGTTGACGGTTGTTGGAGTGATGAAAATTTTCCTCCCCTGCACCGAGGCAGATAGTGCATTCTCACCGTCCATGATTACTTCTTGACAAGTCCTCCAAAACTCTAATAGTTGATCTTCATATAGTGGAGGGTTAATGGTAAGGGTTGTACGGTACGAAGAGTTGGAAAGAAAGAGGCATATCTCTTAAAAACCAGGGTGCTTTTCAGCAGATAACAGAGCACCTTGGTTGTGTTGACTATGTAGACGCATGACAAAGGCTGCTGGTTTTGGGGTTCAGGGTTGGCCATTTATGAAGGTTTTTTGGAAGAAAGGTTGGAAGAAAAAATGAGAGTTTGTGGATAATTTAGGGCTTGAAAGTTGTAGATGAAGAAGAAGAGAGAGGGATATCCATTGTAATTGATATTTATATGCTTGGATTTGAGACAAAGCTATTGCAAAACATAAACTTTGAAATCCAGATGTCAGTCCCACCTCAGTAAAAGTGCCTAAAAAGGTAGTTATCTTGGAAGTTGAAAATATTCCAAATGTAATTTGTATTAGGAAGCTTAAAGAAAGTTTCCAAATCTAGATTGACTTCGAAAGATATTCCTTAATTTTAGAAGATATGCTTCAGAAGTAAATATAGTTAGAGTAATTTTGCTTCCGAGACAGATTTGGTTTCGGAAGATATCAAGCTTCAAAAGTTATTTTCAAGGAGAAAATAAAACTTTTGAGACTTAGTTGATTTTAGAAGGAAATTGTCCTTCAAAACATATACGTACTTAGAATCAGACTTAAGGTTAGGAAGATATTTAGAATTTTTTCCAAAGTTAAATCCCATAGCAAGTAGTTGTTAGTTTTGAAGACATAATTTTCTTACGAAGTCAAATCCATTTCTTCCGAGAGAAAATCTGTTCGTACTTCTTAAAATTCTAAGGAATACAAACTTTGAAAAATATTTCTTCCTAGATAAACATGGCTTATATGTGTGATAATTTAGACAACAAAAAAGACACACCTTTTGAAAAATAATTTTAAATTTAATCTACTCAAGGTTAATCATCCAAATAGCTAATACATGATATTTAGATCTTTGTTCATCAAATGCTTTTGTGAACAGATCAGGATATTGTTTATTTGTGTTAACTTTGACCGGTTTAATCAATCGTTTTTAAGATTATCTTTGATCAAATGATACCCGATGTTGATGTGCTTTGTCTTTGAGTGCTGCACTAGGTTCTATGTGATTAAGATAGCACTATTGTTATCTATGTGGATAGGAGTCATGTTGAAGTTGAATCCATAATCTAGCATCTGATTCTGAATCCAAAGCCCTTGAGCACAGCAGCTTGCAACAATAATGTATACAACTTCAGCTGTTGATGCATATACACAAGATTTCTTCTTGTATTGCCATGAGATTATCCTTCCACCAAGGAACTGACATCCCCCAGATGTAGACTTGCCAATTATATTACAACCATATAGTCACTATCTATATATGCATGTAGACTGCCATGAGATTGAAGTAAGAATTCTTTAGATACCAATGTTCCAGTTTGGAAGCTTCTTTGAGATATCTAAGAATCCTATTAATAGCAACTAGGTGTGACATTATGAGGTTGGCTTGATATCTTGCACAAACGCATGTAGCAAACATGATATCAGGACTTCTAGCTGTTAGGTACATAAGAGACCCAATAATAGCCCTGTACTGATGCTCATCAACACACTCCTCCTCAAGATCAGGTCCTAGGGAGTGGTTTCTGGATGTGAGAGTCTTAGCAACCTTATAATCAGTTAGATGAAATCTGGTTAGTATGTCTTGTACATACTTTGACTAGTTTATGAAAATGCGATTGTCAACTTTCTTCACTTGACTTTGCTAGAAGGAAATTGAGTTCCCCCATGGCACTCATTTCAAACCTATTCTTTATCAGCTTGTCAAACTCGTTATAGAGGTTTTCATTAGTTGACCCACAGATAATGTCACCAATATAAACTTGAACCCTCATCAAGCCATTCCATGTACTTTTTATGAAGAGTATGTTGTCAATAATACCTCTTTTGTAACCATGTTAAACTAGGTACTGTGAAAGTGTCTCATACCACTTCCTTGGTGCTTGATGTAGTCAATAGAGAGCTTTTTCAAGCTTGTAGACATAATCAAAATGATCAGGATCTGCACATCCAGGTGGTTGATAGACATACACTTCTTCATATACCACCCCATATAGAAAAGCGCACTTGACGTCAAGTTGGTAGACCTTGCAATCCTTTGATGCAGCAAAAGCAAGGAATATTCTTACAACTTCAAGTCTTACTACAGAAGCAAAATAATCTATCTAGTCAATCCTTCCTCTTAAGTGTACCCTTGGACTACCAGTCTTGCCTTGTTCTTGATGACAAGTCCTCTATCATTTTTCTTGTTCCTAAATATCCATTTGGTTTCTATTGGCATCTTCCCATGTGGAAGAGGACATAGGTTCCAAACACCCTGTCTTTTGAATTGAAGCAGTTCCCCCTTCATTGCTTCAATCCAACTTCCATCTTTTAGAGCTTCATCAACTTTCTTTGGCTTAATTGGGATAAGAAGTAAGAGTGCAGACAAACATTTTGATCACGGGTTTGTCCTCTTGTTGTCACCCTAGTCTTAACATTACCAATAATGTTTCTGGTAGGATGTGATTTGTGGATTCTTAGCTGAGTAATCATAACAAGTTGATTTGATAGATCCAAATTTGAGAAATTTAGATCAGGTGGCTGAGTATCACCTACCACATCAGCAGACCCATCAAGTGTGACTTGATCCAAAGACTATGTAACATCATTGATGTTTTCTTCAGTGGAGTGGTTGTCAGTATCAAGATATTCTTGATCACTTCGACCATCTCCATCTTCTACTGCGTTGGAGATCCTTTCATTTGAGTTTTGTGCCTTGTTGCTAGAAGTGGTTGGTACCTCAGAAGTATCAGCTGAAGAGTTTGTTGTCATGTTTATGCTGATAGTATTTCAACTTATAGTGTTTGTTATCACTAGTGCTAAAGGGTTCTATCATTTAGTCATCTAAGCTAAATTCTTAGATCAAGATCTTCTATAGATATACCACCTGTTTTTCCTGAAATATCTTCATAAGATTTGTTAAAACACTTGGTAATTAAATCAAGATCAAATAGCCAATAAGGACCAGAACCTTTCACACTTTAGGTGCGTTCATTGAAGGTCACATCGACTGACTTTTCAACTATTCTAGTTCTAAGATTGTATACATTATAAACCTTAGCTGAGAAGAGTATCAAATGAAACGTCCATCATCTGCTTTCTCAGCAAACTTGGCTATGTGATCTTTGGTATTCAAGATGGTTTATGGCCATCCAATCATCTACTTTCTTGATCACATATTATGATCTTAACCTTTGATCATATTGATTCTCAATTTTCAGAATGAAGGATATCATGATTTCAGGGGTCTCATCCTTACTTCTATGAAAGAAGATCCAAGTATATCTTATGAAATCATCTGTCATCATAAGACAGTGTAATGTTCTTTAGAAATTCATTACACTTGTAGGGCCAAAGAGTATGTGTAATAAGTATAGGGGAGTAATGATACAGTTCATTTCCTTTGCCTGTGTGACACTTTGTGTTGCTTTCCTTTTAGACATGCAACACAATGATCATCACCTGTAAACTCTTTCTTAGCATTCCAGTTATAGAATCATTCTTAATCAGTTTATTCGTGTTCTTAAAGTTTCCACGACATATTGTTTTATACCAAAGGAAAGACTCATCATTATTTGATTTGGACAGAAAGCAAGAAACTTTTCTAGAAGGGAGGTTTCTTGCAAATCCATATTGTACATGTTCCCTTTCCTGGGGACTCTAGGCAAAATATGCTCTTGAAGAATGATCACCCGGCTTGAGAACAATGCACTCATGATCAGTTGTGCCATCCGTCACTAAAAGGTCCACAATTAACGTGGTGTTCATAGATCTTCTTGAATATTCAACTTTATTTCATAATCAATTTGTCTTAATTTCAAATCTTTGCTTTCTTAATTTTGTGCATTGTTTAATTATGCATAAATACTAATTGTTAAAAACCTAAGAAGATTCCACCCTAGTATTTTCCCTCTCTCCCTTAAGTGTTTAAGAAGATATTAGCAAGTAAAAGTTTCTTTATTATTATTAAAACTACTAACACTATTATTAATACAATTACTATTATTATTATTATGAATACTATTATTATTATCATTATATTATTAGAGCCATAAATTATTATTATTACTACAATTATTATTATCATTATTATTATTATTGTTATTATTGTTATTATTATTATTATTAAACTATTATTAGTATTATTATTAGAATTATCATTATTACTATCATTAACATCAATAATATTATTAATATGATTACTATTATTAAAGTTATTATTAGTACTATTATTAGTAATATTATTTTATCATTGATATTGTAAAATCATATCATTAACATACTATTATTAATATAAATAACAAAGTTGAGGGTCCCAAATTGTAATTAACCAAACTTAAAGAATTAATTGCCTTGGAAGTCCAGGGACAAAAGTTGCCAATCTCACAAACCTGAAATGCGTATAAATACCCTTAATACAGCCGCTATCCCTTTATCCAAACCCTACCATCGCCAATCGCCCCTCCCCCTATTCTCCGACCATTTTGCCTCGTTTCTCCGGCAAATTGCTGCCGCAGGTCGTTCTCCTTCGACATTCCACAGGTAGACGACCATCGTCGTCTCTTATTTCATCTTATTCCATCTTCTTTGTGTCATTTCGGGTGTTTGGGTGTGTCCAAGTGTGCGAGTGCTGTCGAGCGTTTTGGGTGCACCAACTGCTCAAATATGTTGGGAATCGACTTCTAAGTGTGTTATGGTGCCACTCAAGTGGTCACAGTGGCCGAAGGCTGCTATGAGCACTCTGACACCTCTGTGCTCTGCGTATGCATCTGTGTGTGTGCTTCTGTGCGGCTGAATAAGAGCTGTGTGAATGAGCTGTTCGCGCGAATGAGCTGTGCGAATGAGCTGTTTCGCACAAATGAGCTATGTATCGCATGAATGAATGCCGAGTTGTGCGATTGAGTGTGTGTTTGCGAATGAATGGTGGCGTGCGATTGGAGGTATATGTGCGAATGAGTGTGAGTCGTGCGATTGAGTGTGTGTGTGCGAATGAATGGTGACGTGCGATTGGAGATACGTGTGTGAATGAGTGTGAGTCGTGCGATTGAGTGTGTGAGTGCGAATGAATGGTGTTGTGATATTGGAAGTATGTGTGCGAACGAGTGTGAGTCGTGCAATTGAGTGTGTATCGTGTGACTGAGTATGCGTGCGGATGAATGTTGCGTCGTGCGAATGAGGGTGTGTGCGTATGAGTGCTGTGTCGTGCGACTGAATGCCGATTCGTACGAATGAATGTTGATTCGTAAGAATGAAGGTTGATTCGTAAGAATGAAGGTTGATTCGTACGAATGAAGGTTGATTCGTACGAATGAAGGTTGATTCGTGCAAATGGATGCGACTGAAGGTTGTATGTATGTGAATGCATTCTTCTGTGTAGTGTGTAGATCGTACGATGTTAAATTAACATGTGTACAATTACCATTGCTAATAAAATTATTAATATTAACATCATGATTATTATTAATATTATCACAAATATAATCAATGTTAACATTTTTACAATACCAAGACTAATAGTAGTAACTACTAACATCCTTATTACTTTTATCAACATAACCATTTTATCATACTAAGTACACCTTAGTAACAATGAAACAATACACCTTTAGTAACAATGAAACCCTTAACACTAATATCATTATCAATGGTAACGATTCGTATGACATGAATCTATAAAATCTGATATTTTCGCCTGCTTGTGCGTGTGTGTGTCGCGTGACCGATCTAACCCGAACCGACCGAACGCATCTATTCTCTTTAAGCGTATCTTAATACTTAACAATAATTAATATTAGGTGTTTGATCGATTGTTGCTTTCGTCCTCTGGAACCTTTGTTCATCTACTTCTATCATTAGTCAAGTGAGTTTCGTGACCCCTTTTTATGTTGATTTATTACTTCAATTATTTACAAACTTGGGGGAAAAAAATTCTCACCCTTTTCATGCTGTACAACTCATATTCTTGGGATTATTATGTTACTGTTTTGTAGATCTTTATCTGATACATGCATGAGTCTGCTGTGTGGTACTTGATTCACAACTATTTAATTTCGGTGTTGGAACCGATGGATAGGTATTGGTAGTACTATTGGGTTGACACCCCCACACTCGTTTGTTGGTATACTAGTTAGTACCAGCAGTGGCCAGGAACAAGCCCTAGGGTGAATATATTCTGACAATATCTTTGTGTATGTCGTAGGTTTAGTTGTGATGCTCATGTTGTCATGTGATTTTGCTTATTTATAATTGTATTTACGATGTTCCGCAAAACTATTATACAACGTCAATTTTGTTTACTATTAAACCTGCGAACTCACCAACAATTATGTTGACCATTTTGAGCATATCTTTTCAGGTGACCCCAATAACTGAAGATTCTAGGAGTGCAGCCTTAGTGGAGACCCTAGGATGCATTTTTGAGACTATACATTACTTTGACATTGTTGGTCTAATTGCACATTATCATACTTTTGAATACTTGTTACCAGGTTGTGGGAATTCTATTACAATGTATATACTTTTGGCTAGTCTCCTTTGTGTCGGGTGTCGTGACATGTATATTGCACTATTGATTACATGACAACGTGTTTTCCACTTTAGCGGGGGGTGATAGACTGGTTGGTGCAGAGCCATTGGTTATAGAGAATTAGGCAATCACTTGACCTCGACTATACCCTAGGAACCTTCATGTATGCATGCAGGGTTGCGTGCATCGATATCGCATGTATGTTCCTTTTATCTCATCTTTTATCTCTCTGTCTTATTATCTGTTCACGCTGAGAAAGTACTATCACACTTTCCTTACGGGATGTCTTCTACTGGATCTTTCATTCCCATGCGCGCCACATTGTTTTATTAGATTCGGGTACCGAACCTAAAGAGATTTCCACAGATCACGCGATGCGTTTGATCTCGGATATTGAGTCCAACCCTGAGAAAGTTATGTCTGAAATCTTGAAAGAAGAAGATATAGACAACCTTTGTTAGACTAATTGAGATTATATGCTTGGGTTTTCATTTGTTATGACAGACTACTATTGGAATACTATTAATTCATGGGCATGAGAACATACACGATCTGTATATGATGAATGGTGTCAATATTGTGATGCTGACTTGGAATGTTGGATCTTGATGAGTGGAATTAATAATGTATCTTGAAGTGACTAAAGTTTACGAGTTTACTCTTTTTATGATTAGAAAATGCCGCCTTGAAGAACACCCACAGTGCCAGTCATGAAGGTGAGGCCCTAAGGGACAGAGGTAGAGGACGAGGTAGAGGCAGCGCACCAGGAACAGGTGGTGGCCCTGCTGGTAACAATTAGGGGACTGGAAACCCTGATATTGCTGCCATGATCGCTCAGCAGCTAGCTGCACTGATTCCAACTATCGTGGCCCAAGTGAGCGACACTCTTCTGAATCACAACCCCCACGGGGATGTCGACAATGACAATGGGGATAATGGAGAAGGAGGTCAAGGTGAGGCTGGTAACGACGAAGGAATTGAGAATCGGGTTGGGAATGAGCATAACCAAGGAACAGGGGAAGAAACTGAGAATGGTGGTACTACTAGTAACGAGACTGGAGTTGGTAATGTCAGACGAGGATGTTCTTACAAGGAGTTTGTGGCCTGCAAACCAAAGGAATTTGATGGAAAAGGTGGGGCGATAGCCCTAACTAGGTGGCTTGAAAAGATGGAGGCAGTTATTGACATAAGTGAATGCCTAGACAGTCTGAAGATTAAGTATGCTATGTGTTCATTACAGGGCAAGGCATTAACTTGGTGGATCACACAGATTCAAGCAAGGGGATGAGAATCGGCAATGCAAATGACTTGGGATGAATTTAAGGCATTGATCACCAAAGAGTACTGTCCACTCAATGAGATGCAGAAGTTAGAGCATGAGTTCTGGAACCATGTTATGGTAGGAGCTGGGCATGTAACTTACACTGACCGTTTCCATGAGTTGGCAAGACTGGTTCCACATCTGGTAACCCCGGAATCCAAGAGGATCAAAAGGTACATTTGGTGACTTGTGCCTCAAATCCGGGCAATGGTAACAGCAGCAACTCCTCCTACTATCCAGAGTGCAATTTTGAAGGCTGGTGCTTTAACAGATGAGATGGTTAGGACTGGGGTTTTGGGAAAAGGAGCAGAGAAGAGAAAGGATGTTGAAGAAGTGAGCAGGTCAAGTACCGGGAAATTTGACAAGCGGGCCAAGACAACCAGGAATTTTGTGGCAGTTGCTCAGGGTAGGAAGGAATATGTCGGGCCGCACCCTAAGTGTAATAGGTGCAACTTTCACCACCCTCAAGCAATGCCGTGCCAGGTGTGCGTAAACTGCAGACGCCCGGGGCATCTAGCAAGAGACTACAGGGTGGAGCCGAATCTGGTTGTGCTGGTAAATGCGGTTAACCCTGCAGCGAATGCTAGGGTTTGCTACGAGTGTGGAAGCTCTGATCACTACCGGAACATGTGCCCCAGACTGAATCGGGCGCAAGGTCAACAAGGGAACAATCAACAGCAGGTGATGGCCATAGCCGGTAATCAAGGCCAGAGGAATCAAGGAAATGCTACCCGAGGACGTGCGTTCATCATCAGAGCAAATGACGCCCGTCAAGATCCGAATGTCGTTACGGGTACGTACTTGCTCAATCATCATTTCACATCCATATTGTTTGATACTGGAGCAGAAAATAGCTTTATATCTTCCGAATTTGCTCATCTGCTCGACTTGAGCCCTAGTAGGCTAGAAACTAGCTACTCTGTAGAAATGGCCAATGGTAGGATTGTACAGGCCGATAAGATTATTAAAAGTGCACGATGACATTGGAAAACCATGCCTTCGAAATAGATTTGATACCTTTTGAGTTAGGGAGTTTCGACATAGTCGTAGGGATGGACTGGTTATCAAAACACGAAGAAGACATTATTTGTTGGGAAAAAGTAGTTCGAATCCCCATGCCAGATGAGGAAGTGCTCAGGATTCAGGGAGAATGATCAGGGAGAAACCTAATACTTCTCTCTTGCATGAAGACGCGTTGATGTTTACAAAAGAAGTGTTATGCGTTTCTGGCCTATGTGGTGGAAAAGAAGGAAGAGGAGAGGAAGTTGGTAGACATTCCAGTAGTACAGGATTACCCGGATGTATTCCCTGATGACTTGTCCGATTTGCCCCTCCTTGGCAAGTGGAATTTCGCATAGACTTGGTTCTTGGAGCTACACCGGTAGCAAAGACGCCATATCAGTTAGCACCATCAGAAATGCAAGAGCTATCTATCCAATTGCAAGAACTGCTAGAAAAGGGTTTTATTCAGCCGAGTCACCTATTCGTCAAAAAGAAAGATGGATCGTTTCGCATGTGCATCGATTACCACGAACTGAATAAATTGACCGTGAAAAATCGATATCCTCTTCCTAGAATCGACGATCTGTTCGATTAGTTGCAAGGAGCCTCGTACTTCTCCAAGATCGACCTTCGTTCAGGATACCATCAACTAAGGGTTTTCGAGGATGACATACCGAAAACAGCGTTTAGAACTCGATACGGGCACTATGAGTTCTTAGTCATGCCGTTCGGACTGACAAACGCTCCAGCTGTGTTCATGGACCTGATGAACCGGGTGTGTAAACCTTATTTGGATAAGTTTGTAATCGTATTCATAGACGGTATACTTATCTATTCCGATCGAAAGAGGACCATGAAGAACACCTTCGGGTAATATTGTGACTATTACAGGAAGAAAAACTTTTCACCAAGTTCTCAAAGTGTGAGTTTTGGCTACGAGAAGTGAAATTTCTGGGACACGTGGTGAACGAGAATGGAATTCACGTAGATCCTGAAAAGATCGAAGCAGTGAAGAAATGGGAAGCACCTAAGACACATTCGGAAATACGAAAATTCTTAGGTTTGGCTGGATACTATAGACGCTTTATCGCAGATTTCTCAAATATCGCCCAACCGTTGACTCTGTTGACATAGAAAGACAAGAAATTTGATTGGGGACATGCTCAAGAAGAGGCATTCCAAAAATTGAAAGAGAAGTTATGCAATGCGCCGATATTGTCCCTTCTGGACGGATCCAATGATTTTGTGGTGTACTACGACGCTTCACATCAAGGACTGGGATGTGTGCTAATGTAGAAGGATAAGGTGATTGCCTACGCCTCACGACAGCTTAAGGTGCATGAAAAGAACTATACGACTCATGACCTGGAGTTGGGTGCTGTGGTATTTGCACTTACGATATGGAGGCATTACCTGTATGGAACCAGGTGCATCATCTACACGGATCATAAGAGCCTCCAGCATATCCTGGATCAAAAGGAACTTAATATGTGCCAACGATGGTGGGTAGAACTCCTTAGAGACTACGACTGTGAAATCCGGTATCATCCGGGGAAAGCAAAAGTGGTGGCTGATGCCTTAAGTCGCAAGGAACGCGTGAAACCGCTACATGCTCGAGCGTTAGGATTAACTATTCAAACGAGCCTGAAAGCTCAGATCCTAACAGCACAAGGTGAAGCGCTGAAGGAAGAAAATGTTACAGGAGAAGAATTTCGAGGGTTGGATATGCAAATGAGTTATAAGGATGATGGCATATGGTATTTTGTGGATCGCATATGGGTACCCAAATGGGGAGATGTACGTACCTTGGTTATGGACGAAGCACATAAGTCAAGGTATTCTGTTCACCCTGGTGCAAACAAGATGTACCATGATCTCAAAGATCTGTATTGGTGACCAGGCATGAAGAAAGACATTGCTATGTTTGTAAGCCGATGCTTGACGTGCTCGAAAGTTAAAGCTGAATATCAGAAACCATTAGGATTACTGCAACAATCGGAAATTCCCTAATGGAAATGGGAAAACATAGCTATGGATTTTATTACCAAACTTCCTAGAATGAGTAGTGGGCACGACTCGATATGGGTTATAGTGGACCGTATGACGAAGTCGGCTCATTTCTTGCCGATCCAAGAGGATTACAAATGGATAAGTTGTCGAGATTGTACATAAATGAAGTTGTAACAAGGCATGGAGTGCCAGTGTCGATCATATCCGATCGTGATAGCCGATTTACATTGCGGTTTTGGCAGACGCTACAGAGTGCGATGGGCACTCGACTAGATTTGAGTACCGCCTATCACCCGCAAACAGACGGTCAAAGCGAACGAACAATACAAACATTGGAAGGACATGCTTAGGGCTTGTGTAATCGATTTTGATGGTAGTTGGGACGCCCATCTACCTTTGATTAAGTTCTCTTACAATAACAACTACCATACGAGCATTGGGTGCGCTCCTTTTGAAGCCCTGTATGAAAGGAAATGTAGGTCTCTAGTTTGTTGGGCAGAGGTAGGTGAAAGCCAGTTAACAGGCCGAGAGATCATCCAGGAAACAACCGACAAGATTTTCCTGATCAAAGACAGACTAAAAGCAGCCACATATCGTCAAAAGAGCTATGTTGACAACCGTCGGAAACCTCTGGAATTCAACGTGGTAGATCGCGTTTTACTTAAAGTCTCTCCTTGGAAAGGGATTGTAAGGTTTGGAAAGAAAGGGAAGTTAGCCCCAAGATTCGTAGGATCATTCGAAATCACAGAAAGAATTGGTCCAGTGGCATACCGATTAAGGTTGCCAACAGAACTCAGTGGTGTACATGATACGTTCCACGTATCAAACATCAAGAAGTGCTTGACGGACGAATCCCTTCATGTACCAATTGAGGAAATCAAGATTGATGAAAAGCTTCATTTTGTCAAGGAACCCATAGAGATTATGGATTGGAAGGTCAAACGATTGAGGCGCAGTATGATACCGATTGTCCGTGTGAGATGGAACTCTAAACGAGGGCCAGAGTTTACATGGGAACGGGAAGACCAGATAAAACTCAAATACCCACATCTGTTCGTGGAGAATACTCCTGGACCTAACTCTAGCTGAATTTCAGGATGAATCTCTCAACTAGGGGATACTGTGACATCCGTCACCGAAATGTCCGTCAATTAACGTGGTGTTCGTTAGCTCTTCTTGAATATTCAACTTTATTTCATAATCAATTTGTCTTAATTTCAAATCTTTCCTTCCCTAATTTTTTGCATTGTTTAATTGTGCATAAATACTAAGTGTTAAAAACCTAAGAAGATTCTACCCTAGTATTTTCCCTCTCTCCCTTAAGTGTTTAAGAAGATATTAGCACATAAAAGTTTCTTTATTATTATTAAAGCTACTAATACTATTATTAATACAATTACTATTATTATTATTATAAATACTATTATTATTATTATCATTATAATTATTAGAGCCATAAATTATTATTATTACTACAATTATAATTATCATTATTATTATTATTGTTATTATTGTTATTATTATTATTATTATTAAAACTATTATTAGTATTATAATTAGAATTATCATTATTACTATCATTAACATCATAATATTATTAATGTGATTACTATTATTAAAGTTATTATTAGTATTATTATTAGTAATATATTATTATCATTGATATTATAAAATCATATCATTAACATACTATTATTAATATAAATAACAAATTTGAGGGTCCCAAATTGTAATTAACCAAACTTAAAGAAATAATTGCCTTGGAAGTTCAGGGACTAAAGTTGTCAATCTCACAAACCTGAAATGGGTATAAATACCCTTAATACGGCCGCTATCCCCTTTATCCAAACCCTACCATCGTCAATCGCCCT
Organism: Flaveria linearis; assembly: GCA_024085815.1. NCBI lineage: Eukaryota > Viridiplantae > Streptophyta > Magnoliopsida > Asterales > Asteraceae > Flaveria > Flaveria linearis. The sequence continues at coordinate 37,367,337 of CM044010.1, read as the reverse complement.
CCCCGTTCTCCGACCATTTTTCTTCGTTTCTCCGGCAAATCGCTACCGTAGGTCGTTCTCCTTCGACATTCCGCAGGTAGACGACCACCGTCGTCTCTATTTCATCTTATTCCATCTTCTTTGCGTCGGTTTCGGGTGTTTGGGTGTGTCCAAGTGTGCGAGTGTTGTCAAGCGTTTTTGGGTGCAGAATTGCTCAAATATGTTAGGAATCGACTTCTAAGTGTGTTATGGTGCCACTAGAGTGGTCATAGAGGCCGAAGGTTGTTGTGAGCACTCCGACACCTCTGTGCTCTGCATATGCATCTGTGTGCGTGCTTCTGTACGACTGAATGAGAGTTGTGTGAATGAACTGTTCGCGCGAATGAGCTATGCGAATGAGCTATTCGCGCGAATGAGCTGTGCGAATGAGCTGTTTCGCACGAATGAGCTATGTATCGCACGAATGAATGCCGAGTTGTGCGATTGAGTGTGTGTGTGCGAATGAATGGTGACGTGCGATTGGAGGTATGTGTGCGAATGAGTGTGAGTCGTGCGATTGAGTGTGTGTGTGCGAATGAATGGTGACGTGCGATTGGAGGTATGTACGTGATTAAGTGTGAGTCGTGCGATTGAGTGTGTGAGTGCAAATGAATAGTGATGTGCGATTGGAAGTATGTGTGCGAACGAGTGTGAGTCGTGCGATTGAGTGTGTATCGTGCGAATGAGTGTGCGTGCGGATGAAAGTTGCGTCGTGCGAATGAGGGTGTGTGCGTATGAGTGCTGTGTCATGCGACTGAATGTAGATTCGTACGAATAAAAGTTGATTCGTATGAATAAAGGTTGATTCGTACGAATGAAGGTTGATTCGTGCGAATGGATGTTGAATCGTGCGACTGAAGGTTGTATGTGTGTGAATGCATTCTTGTGTGTAGTGTGTATAGGTCGTGTGATGTTAAATTAACATGTATACAGTTCCCATTGCTAATGACATTATTAATAATAACATCATGATTATTACTAATATTATCACAAATATAATCAATGTTAACATTTTTACGATTACCAAGACTAATAGTAGTAACTACTAACATCCTTATTACTTTTATCAACATAACGATTTTATCATACTAAGTACATTTTTAGTAATAATGAAACCCTTAACACTAATATCATTATCAATGGTAACGATTCCTATGACATGAATCTATATAAAATCTGATATTTTTGCCTGCTTGTGCGTGTGTGTGTCGCGTGACCGATCCAACCGAACTGACCGAACACATCTATTCTCTTTAAGCGTATCTTTAATACTTAACAATAATTAATATTAGGTGTTTGATTGATTGTTGCTTTCGTCCTCTGGAACCTTTGTTCATCTACTTCTATCATTAGGCAAGTGAGTTTCGTGGCCCCTTTTTATGTTGATTTATTATTTCAATTATTTACAAACTTGGGAGAAAAGTATGCTCACCCTTTTCATACTGTAAGAACTCATATTCTTGGGATTATCGTGTTTCTGTTTTGTAAGTCTTTATCTGATACATGCATGAGTTTGTTGTGTGGTACTTAATTCACAACTATTTAATTCCGGTGTTGGAACCGACGGATAGGTATTGGTAGTACTATTGGGTTGACACCCCCACCCTCGTTGTTGGTATACTAGTTAGTACCAGCAGTGGCCAGGAACGGGCCCTAGGGTGAATATATTCCGACAATATCTTTGTGTACGTCGTAGGTTTAGTTGTGATGCTCATGTTGTCATGTGATTTTGCTTAGTTATAAGTGTATTCATGATGTTTCGTGAAACTATTATATAGTATCAATTTTGTTTACTATTAAACCTACGAACTCACCAATAATTATGTTGACCATTTTGAGCATATCTTTTCAGGTGACCCCAATAACTGAAGATTTTAGGAGTGCCGCCTTAGTGGAGACCCTAGGATGCATTTTTGAGACTATACATTATTTGACATTGTTTGTCTAATTGCACATTATCATACTTTTGAATACTTGTTCCCAGGTTGTGGGAATTCTATTACAATGTATATTCTTTTGGCTATGTTGTCATGGTTATTGACTAGACACGACACAAGTCTCCTTTGTGTTTGGTGTCGTCATGACACGTTATTCATTTATACATATATATATTGCATATCTATTGATTACAATGTATTATGACAATCTCGTCCATTACATCCTTGTGCTTCCGCTTAAGCGGGGGTGTGACATTAGTAAAGAGCATGCTTTGTTTCTGGTCACAAATTTGAGAACACTAAAAAGATTGTAGTCAATCTCCTTGACAAAGTCACCTTTTTAATGTTGAGCTTACCATTTGTGACCATGCCCTTTCTAGTAATGTAATTTCCTGTATCACCTCCAATAGCAACTGGCCCTCCATTAAATTTCCCAATGTTTTGAAGCAAATATCCATTATAAGTCATGTGCCTGGAACAACCACTATCAGTGATCCATACATTTCTATGGTTTTCAACTGTTCCTACACATGAAAAGAGATGATTAGTTAGATTTAAAAACCCAAGTCTTACTGGTCTTGGGCTTATCAAGATAAACTAAAGATAGTTCTACGGTTATTGATCCTATAAGCAAGATTATGGCATCCTTGATTGTTGTTGATGAAGGAACTTTAGTCACATGGCCTTCCTTCATCTTCCACATCATCTTTGGAAGATTAGACTTGGCTTTTAAACTTTGGAAGTTTTTATGACTTTGGAATTTGGAGACTAAACCTTCAAAAACGTTTGCGTCCACTTCAGCAGACTTTAGTGCTTTTGAAGCATTCCTTTCTTTGGAGATGAAATTTTCTTCTGAAGATAGTATTCCACCTCTCTTCTTCTGGGTCACCTTGATGCTTAAGAAGGAAAATGTTTTTCCTTCCGAAGCTGATTTCTTCTTCTTCTCAGAAGTCTTCTTCTTATGCATGTGGATGGTACTCTTAGGATTGTTAACGCAATCCTTAGCATAGTGAGTTGTACCACCACACATGATACATTCCATGGGCTTTCTTCTAAGAGTCTTGTCTTGAGGAGAAGGTTTGTTTTGATCCTTTTCTAGCTCTTTCTTCATCTTCTTGGATGATGCAGCATGCTTTTGAGGATGAAGCTTTCCTTTAGGGTTGTATGGTTCAGACTGTGCAGAAGTGGTGCACAATGGTTCAACCTTCTTCTTTTTACAAGGATGGTTTTGATTTGAACTAGGACTCTTGGTACTAGAGTCGTTGGTTAAGTTTTCAGTCTTCCGCACCTCAAACTCAGCAGAGATAAAAACTTGTTTTTACCTAGGGTTGAAGGTGGGCTTGATCACCTACACTTTCTTAGATCTTCTTTTTGCAGCGTTGATCAAGTTCTTTCTTGTAAACTTGGCCATCTCTGGTTTCTTCTTCTCTCTAGGGATATAATGACCCCTTCTTAGAATGAATCTCTTCACTTATTTCTGGTTCATCCTTCACTATATCCTCTTCATCAGTTTATCTTCATCTTTCTCTTAGATATGATATAGGAGGCAGCTCATCTTTACAAGTTCCACACCTTGATTCTCTGACTGATAGTAATGTGTGTGGAGGAGCTATTTCATTTGATCTAAGTTCCTTCTTATTCTTATAACAAACTTTGCATGCAAGGATGAATATGTAATGTTCTTGAAGGTTTCCTCTTCAAGAAACATTTTGCATACAAGCTCAGCCTGGTATTAAGTTAAATTGGTAACAAGATCTTTGAGGACAAGTCCTCTATCATCTTTTTTGTTGCTGAATATCCATTTGGTTCCTATTGGCATCTTCCCATGTGGAAGAGGACATAGGTTCCAAACACCCTATTTTTTGAATTGAAGCAGTTCATCCTTCATTATTTTTAATCCAACTTCCATCTTTTAGAGCTTCATCAACTTTCTTTCGCTTAACTGGGATAAGAAGCAAGAGTGTAGACAAACATTTTGATCACGGGTTTATCCTCTTGTTGTCCCCGGTCTTAACATTACCAATAATGTTTGTGGTAGGATGTGACTTATGGATTCTTAGCTAAGTAATCATAACAAGTTGATTTGATAGATCTAAATTTAAGAAATTCAGATCTGGTGGTTGAGTATCACCTACCATATCAGCAGACCCATCAAATATGACTTGATCCAAAGAGTATGTAACATCATTGATGTTGTCTTCAGTGGAGTGGTTGTCAGTATCAAGATATTCTTGATCACTTCCACCATCTCCATCTTCTACTACATTGGAGATCCTTTCATTTGAGTTTTGTGCGTTGTTGCTGGAAGTGGTTGGCACCTCAGATGTACCATCTGAAGAGTTTGTTGTCATGTTTGTACTGACAGGATTTCCACTTATAGTGTTTGTTATCACTAGTGCTAAAGGGATTCTATCATTTGGTCTTCTAAGCTCAATTCTTAGATCAGGATCTTCTGCTACCTGTTTTTCCTGAACAACTTCATAAGATTTGTTAAAACACTTGGTAATTAAATCAAGATCAAATAGCCAATAAGGACAAGAACCTTTCACACTTTGGGTGCGTTCTTTGAAGGTCATATCGACTGACTCTTCAACTATTCTACTTCTAAGATTGTATACACTATAAAACTTAGCTTGATAGAGTATCAAATGAAATGTCCATCATCTGCTTTCTCAACAAACTTGGCTATGTGATGTTTGGTATTCAAGATGGTTCATGGTCATCCAAATGACTTGAGGAAACCAATGAAGGTCTCCTTATGTGCCACAATTTATAAGGTGTCTTACCATGAGTTTTGACTACTAAAACTCTATTCTTCACATAGCAGGCAATGTTGACTGCCTTTGCCAAGAAGGTGATGGGTAGTTTAGAGTTAGAAAGCATTGTTGTTGCAGCTTCAATTAGTGTCCAATTTCTCCTTTTAGCAACACCATTTTGTTGAGGAGTTCTAGGAGCATTATATCGTCTTTGAATACCCTATTGGTCACAAAATGAATCAAGGATATGGTTTTTGAATTGTTTCTTGATCATATCTTTTGATCTTAACCTTTTGATCACATTGATTCTCAATTTTCAGAATGAAGGATTTCATGATCCTAGGGGTCTCATCCTTACTTCTATGAAAGAAGATCCAAGTATATCTTATGAAATATTCTATCATCATAAGATAGTATGATGTTCTTCATAAATTCATTACACTTGTGGGGCCAAAGAGATCCATGTGTAGTAAGAGTAGGGGAGTAGTGATAGAGTTCATTTGCTTTGGCCCGTGTGACACTTTGGTGTTGCTTTCCTTTCAGACATGCAACACAATGATCATCACCTGTAAACTCTTTCTTTGGGCATTCCAGTTATCAAATCATTCTTAATAAGTTTATTCATGTTCTTAATGTTTCCACGACATATTATTTTATACCAAAGGAAAGACTCGTCACTATTTGATTTGGATAGAAAGCAAGAAACTTCTCTAGAAGGGGAGGTTTCTTTCAAATCCATGTTGTACATGTTCCCTTTCTCGGGGACTCTAAGCAAAATATGCTATTGAAGAATGAGCACCCCGACTTAAGAACAATGTACTCATGCTCAGTAAAGAGCATGCTATGTCTCTGGTCACAAATTTGAGTACACTCAAAAGATTGTAGTCAAGCTCCTTGACAAAGTCTCCTTTTCATTGCTGAGCTTACCATTTGTGACCATGCCCTTTCTAGTAATGTAACTTCCTGTATCACCTCCAAAAGTAACTGGCCCTCCATTAAATTTCCCAAAGTTTTGAAGCAAAGATCCATTATAAGTCATGTGCGTGGAACAACTACTATCAATGATCCATACATTTCTTTGGTTTGCAATTGTTCCTACACATGAAAAGAGATGATTAGTTACATTTGAAAACCCAAGTCTTACTAGTCTTGGGCTTGTCAAGATGAACTAAAGATATTTTATGGTTATTGATCCTATAAGCAAGTTTATGGGATCCTTGATTGTTTTTGATGAAGAAACTTCAGTCACATGGCCTTCCTTCATCTTCTACACCATCTTTGGAAGATTAGACTTGGCTTTTAAAACTTAGGAAGTTTTTATGACTTTGAAAGTTTTGGAGACTGAACCTTCGGAAGCTTTTGCATCCACTTCAGCAGACTTCAGTGCTTCGGAAGCATTCCTTTCTTCGAAGATGAAATTTGCTTCTGAAGATAGTTTTCCACCTCTCTTGTTCTGGGTCACCTTGATGCTTATGAAGGAAAATGATTTTCCTTTCAAAGCTGATTTCTTCTTCTTCTTAAAATTCTTCTTCTTATGCATGTGGATGGTACTCTTAGGATTGTTAATGCAATCCTTAGCATAGTGAGTTGTACTGCCACACATGATACATTACATGGGCTTTCTTTTAAGAGTCTTGTCTTCAGGAGAAGATTTGCTTTGATCCTTTTCCAGCTCCTTCTTCATCTTCTTGGATGATGCAACATGCTTTTGAGGGTGAAGCTTGCCTTGGAGTTCTATGGTTCATCATGTGCAGAAGTGGCGCATAATGGTTCAACCTTCTTCTCTTTACAAGGATGGTTTGGATTTGAACTAGGACTCCTGGTACTAGAGTCGTTGGTTAAGTTTTCAGTCTTCCTAACCTCAAACCCAGCAGAGATAAAAACTTGTTTTTACCTGGGGTTAAAGGTGGGATTGATCTCCTACACTTTCTTGGATCTTATTTTTGCAGCCCTGATCAAGTTTTTTCTTGCAGACTTGGCCATCTCTGGCTTCTTCTTCTCTTTACGGATATAGTGACCCTTCTTAGAATGAATCCCTTTACATAATTCTGATTCATCCTCCACTATATCCACTTTATCAATTTCATCTTCATCTTTCTCTTGGATAGGATCAATAGGAGGCAGCTCATCTTTACAAGTTCCACGCCTTGATTCTCTGACTGATAGTAATTTGTGTGGAGGAGCTATTTCATTTATCCAAGTTCCTTCTTGTTCTGATAACAAACTTTTGCATGCAAGGATGAAGATGTAATGTTCTTGAAGGTGTCTTCTTCAAGAAACATTTTTCTGCCTTGGATTCACCGATCACAAGCTCAGCCTGGTATTAAGTTAACTTTGTAACAAGACCTTTAATCTGAGTCCTGTAGTTTGTATGCTCATGTTTTAGAGTAGAAATGATTTTCTATAAGTTTTCTATTTTAAGCTTATAATTGTTTTTTTCTCCTTTAAAATAAGCTTTTAAGATATTTAAGGACTCAAGACCAGATCTTACCTCAAAGTTGTAGGACCTGTACATGTTAACTTTAGCAATGCATTTAGGAGAGCAAAGATATTCCAATACCTTTTATTCATCATGTTCTGCCAACATGGCTTGGTTTGGGGAGACATCTTCCACCGGAAAGCTCCAGTCAAAGCCTCCTTCTTCAACACCAACTGTAGACTGTAGCTTTGGTTGGTTAGGCTTCTCAAATCTTAGAGCTATCTAAGTATAGTTTGGCCTGGACTGTGTTTGGTCACCATTTATTCTCGGTGGCTTACACTCCCGAGCAAAATGTACCATTTGGTTATAGTTGTAACACTTTACTTTGCTCTTGTCCAGCCTAAATTTTCCACTTCACACATTGCTTGGAAAGTTCCTCCTATCCTCTTGTAGAACTTCTTGGCTCTGTGAGTGAGATGACCCAACTGTTGGACTATCTCCATGTATTCCAGATCATCTGATTGAATGCAGTCCAGGTCTTCAAGGGTGAAAAGAAAGTTTCCAAAACTTTCATATGAAGACACAAAGATTTGAGAAGAGCTTGGCTCTTGGAATGGACTTCCTTGAGTGTAGATCTCTCTTAGTGTCTCTGGGAAGGTGATGAAAGGACCCTTTGGTATGTTGTCAGGGTAGTAATTAAGATGATGCTATGGTTCTCTACTACCCCTTTCAACCACATGAAGGGCTGAACTATTTTAGGCACTAGATGAGCTGGTAGAAGTATTTTGCATGTTCTTCTACATCTGTAACCGCTCAGGATACCATACAACTTAGTGAGAGTAAGGGTAGAGAGGTTCTTAGTTCTCTTGATGGCTACATAGTAGTTTGTCTATTGTCTAAGAAGAGAGAATATGAACTTTCTAATTATGTCCCTGTTCTCAAGTTTGACTCAAACATCCATCAGTGCATCTACAATCTCAACATACTTGAAGTATTGTTGATTCATAGTTTCATCTGTCTTGTAGGTTAAGTTTTCAAACTGCTACGTCATAATGTCTTTCTTGTTCTCCTTAGCTACCTCAGATCCTTCATACATCAGCTTCAATGCATCCTAGAGTTCTTTAGCATTCTTACACTTCTTGAAGCCTCTTATATGGGTTGAGAAGAGTTGTTTGAAGAGCGGTCATGGATTTCTGATCAATATCTACTTTCTTCCAGTCTTGTTCAAAATAGTCAGCCACTTTCTTAGGTATCATCCCACCTCTAGAAGTTACTAAAGTAGTATTTGGGATGTGAGGTCCTGAGACTATAGATCTCCACATCCAGCTGTCTTGAGAATTGATGAAGCCTTCCATTCTCATTCACCAAGTGTCAAAAATCATTAGGTGTGATCAGCGGAGACTTAGTCATTATGATGGTTTCCATATCAGCTTTAGAAAGAGCAGCCATTTGAGCAAGTAAATGTTTGTGAAATTGAAGAGTGATTCAAGATGGTGAGATCTTGCAATGAAGAGCATGAGATGCTCTGATACCAATTGCAGGACTAAGTTTAATGGTTCAATTACATTTTCACAGTTGGAGATACACACATACTAGATCAAACAGGGAACTGGGAAAAGAAACAATGAACAAATAAGTAAGAACACTCAAGAATACAAAGATTGGTTTTTAAGGATGATGTATATTGCTCTAAAGTATTTTTACAAGTGTTACAAAGCTTAGTCCTAAGACTAGTACATGAGATACTTTATACCACATCCTACAGCCAACCGTACTTTAAAGGCCAACTGGACACTAATTTAGACAACAAGATCAATGTCTTTTGACATGTGACTATGACATTCCATAACTCATATCTTATTGTATTACAATAAGGATAAAAGTACTAAAGTAGGAAGTTACAGATAAAAGACCATAATATACAGTTGACAAAGTAAAAAGGTAATCACCAACTTATATAAGTTGGTGAGTCTTCAGAGCTGGCAGCGGAAAGGTCTTCTGCTATTGTCAAAAGTGTGTCAGTAGACACATGTCTTCTTAGTCTTCGGAAGAGTTTGATCTTTAAGCTTCAGAAGACTTTGCGTTTAACCTTTGAAAGACTTCACTTTTTTTCTTTGGAATATTTTTGTCTTTGTCTTCGAAAGATTTGACACCTAGTTATTTTTTCTTTGTACATTGTCAAATCTTTCAAAGTACTTCCTTGTACTTCAATGCATACTGAGAGATCTTTGGTTGGTATCAGCCTCTAAGATAAACTGTTACACATGTCCTAATGATTGTATATTGTACAGAAATGAATTCTAAAATAGTCATAAACGTGCTACTTGTGGCGAGGCAAGGTACAAACGAAAAAATGAAACTGATGAATATGATGTTATTGTAACAAAAAATTGACCACCGGCTAAAATATTGTGGTATTTCCCTATTATATTGTATCACACCTCGGCTAAAGCGGAAACGCCGAGGCATGATGAAATTGAATTATAACACATGGATAAAGAGTATTAATAGAAATTACTTATTAAAAACCAAATAGTTGATTACATCCTATTCTAAAAACAAATAAACTAAACAAACAAACAAGTTTTTATTTTATTCAAAGTTTAACTAGGTCCAACTAAAACTAATCCTTGAAACCTAGCGTGAACAAGGTAACGAACTTAGTTTCTATTACCTAAAAACATGCTAAAATATTCAACTAAAAAGTTGGTAAGAACATAGGTTTAAAAGTATACATATAGTAGATAACAATGTATAGACCAACAAATAATTTTCCAAATACAAGTAAGTAAACTATTATACATGAGTCCATAACTAACTCTACTGATCGAATGCCCTCCCGTCTAACCCCCTGACACAAGAGCTCAAACTAATATTATGTTTATATAGTATACATTTTTTGAACATCCAACTCCTTCCAAGTCAAAAAGAATATGTTGACTCAAAGGATGCTCCGTATTGATTGGCATGCATCAACCCGAGTACCGGTACTGGCTTGTCAAACCAATAGATCTATCTACGTACTCCCATCGCTTCCCCGAAGTTAATGGTTGTGTAGATTTTATAAAATAGAAGGATTTCATAGTAAAAAGTGTCATAAAATATAACAACATATATAATCAATTTAGTTTTACAAGTATTCAAAAGTTTGTTAGTGAGTTTGTAAAAGACTAGTTTTAACTTTAGAATTTGAATTTCCAGTTTGATATAGAAAGCATGTTTACATCCCAAAATACAAAAAAGGGCTATGAACTCACCTTGCAAAGTAGGTGGTTTAATCTCGCAACTTGTAGTAACTTGGAGTGAGGGATTGCCTCGATAGGAAAAACTTCTTGGATTTTCTAGAGAGGTGCTATGAGTTGATATTTGATTATATGAAAGCTCTAGATTTAGATTTTGGTGTCAAAAATAATGAGAGTAAGACCCCTTATTTATAGTTGAAAAGTTAGGGCTTTAGATTTCAATTAGGATAGATTTTCTTAATATATTATTAATATATTCATAATTTTTAGGGGATGAGGGGGAGGAGTGTGAACAAAATTTTATAGATAATTATGAGTTATGATTAGTTTAATTTGTTAGTTATTAGATTTTGGATAATTACTAGTTATTTATTTAATAATTTATTAGATATATATAACTTAAATGGTTAAAATAATAACATAATATATAAATTTGTAATTATCCATGCATATATATATATATATATACATATATATATACATATATATATATATATATATATATATATATATATATATATATTTTAGATATTTATAAGACTTATTTAATTAATTAAATCTTTATACTTTGAATAAAGTTACATATGTAACCCTAAGTTACACATATGTAAATTTGTTGACCTTATAGTTATATGTATTTCATTTATATAGTAATTTAGCATTATCTTAGACTTTGATTAATTCTAGGGCAATTCCATGTTACTATTTCTAGATATATCGAATATTTACGCACATGTTATTATAGAATCACATTAGAATGTAATAGTATCACAATGAATTATAATGTATGGAATATAAGATAGTTTCCATAAGTAGGTTCTTGAATTCAATAAAATATTTACATATGAAAATACCATAATCAATAAAAGAGTTAAGTAAGTAGGTTAAGCATGAAAAATCAAGGATGTTACATATTGAGATTGAAATGGTTATTTTCAAATGAGAAAGAAGAAAAATTATTATGATGGCTTTACGATGAATGTAAAAGTGATGAAAAATTAAGACATGTGGAGGATTAACTTCAATAGATAACATGTATAGTACTATATATAGAATTTGGTGACGAGATTATAAACATACGGCTTGGTCTTAGTTCAAATGAAATCAATCCTTTCGGAAATATGAGTAGTCTTCTTATGTAGCAAGTTCTTCTTTACGTCTACAATCTTCCGCCATGGTTATGCATGAAACAAAAAAACATACTGATGTCATTGTTGATTCAAGGTCCCAAACAATCTAGTAATGACCCTAATGTTTATTTGACTCCTTTGATTGATGACTTGAAAACTCTATAGGGCCCTGGTATAAATGTGTATGTTGCTCATAAGAAAGAATATTTTAAATTACAGGCCATGATTTTTCACACCATAATGATTTGTCAATATGTTGGCATACGGTACGAATGGTAAGTTGGTTTGTCCTATTTGTGAAGATGAGACAAGTTCCTTGTGGTTAAACAATTGCAAAAAGACTTTATACATGAGACATCGATTATTCCTTTCGTCTGGTCAAAAATATCAGAAAAATTGGAAATACTTTGATGGAAATATCGACCACCAAAAACTAAGAAAAAACCTTAATGCTTTTTCACGTGTTAAAGATCTAAAACTATTTTGAAAAAAAACTCATGTTGAAAAAAAGCCACATGGAAAAGAAAATCAATATTCTAGGACTTACCTTGCTGGATGCATTTAAAAGTTAGACATAGTCAAGATATTATGCATATTGAAATAATGTATCGGATAGGTTGCTAGGTTTAATTAGATATTCTTGGGAAAACTAAAGATGGTATTATATGCTTAAGACATGGAAGACATGGGAATACGTAAAGAGCTTGCCCGTGTGGAGGAAGGTCATCATATTATCTACCTCCTACGTGTTATACTACGACAAAAGAAGAAAAAACAAAGTTTTCTAAATGTTTGCACGATATAAAGTTCCATCTAGTTATTTAGCAAACACAAAAGGATTGTGTCGATGAAAAATTGTAAATTGGTTGGTATGCAATCTCATGATTGTCATGTTTTGATGACACATATGATTCCTATTGTAGTTTGCGGATTGTTATTAGAGAAAGTTTGGCATACAATTATAAAATTTTGTTTATTCTTTAACATGATTCACTCAAAAGTCATTGATCCTGAGATACTTGATACGTGACAAAGGACATTATCATCACACTTTGTAAATTTGAGATTACTTTCCATTGCCTTTTTCAGATGTGATGGTTCACCTGGTAGTCTATATTATTGGGGAAATCAAGGCTTGTGGTCCCGTATTCTTACCATACATGTACCCCTTGAAAGATACATGGGTGTCTAAAAATGTTATATAAGAAAGCGTAATCGGCGGGAGGGTAGTATTGTCGAAGGATATGTTTCCGAGAAGGTGATTGAATTATGAACGTGTTACTTAAAAGGTGTAAAAAGTACCTGTGTTCCTAAATCTTATCACTCTGGTAAGCTTGAAGGAGTTGGATGTGTTGGTATGAAATTAATTATCCCAATTCATGAGAGTTTAGAGCATGCATATTTCTGTGTCATAAAACACATAATTGTGCTTGCTCCATATTTCTAGAAACACATGAAAGTAATTAGGTCAACTAACCCGGGTAAAACCAAAAGATGGCTTGATATAACGCATAACAAAGAGTTTTCAGAATGGTTGAAAAAAACATAACATCAGATGTTGATCAAAATGTGGAAAAGTTAGCAAATGGTCCGTATTTTAGAGTTAAATTGTACCAAGGGTACGACATTAATGGTTATACATTTCACACCCAAGATCAAGATAATAAAAGTGCAACGTAGATAGTGCAGTGACAGTACTAGCACCAACAACCGAATTTCACAGGATGGGTCATGATATAAGGTGAATAGCCAAATATTCTTATTACAGTGTTATCCAAAATATGAGAATTACATTGCACATATTTCACCATACTTGTGTTTAAATGTAAGTGGGTGAATAATAGATTGGGTGTTCAAATTGACAAATATGGTTTACGCTTGCTGAGCTTACAACCAATGACTATGCATCTTAACCATTCTAGCAAAACAAGCAACACAAGTGTTTCTTTATCAACGATCCCAGCACACCAAGATACCATATTGTACTACAAGGTAAACGAGATATCCTTGGTGTTGATAATGTCATCGATAAGGAAACATACGATAATTTTAATGACCTACCACTATTTTCTGTCGGCATCGAACCTGTTGATGATGAAATTGATAACACCACTTACAAGCTGATCACATTGAAGGATTATATGTTGATAAACCATGAAAAAACAAATGATCAATGTAAATATACATGTATATACATTTTTATATCAATTTTTAAATTATAGTCAATTCATTAATATAATGTTGATTTTTAATGCAGGATCAACAATGATATACGTATCATCTTATGATTTTGGCTGATTTATCAATATTATTGAATTTTGTACATAATTTTTTTACTTAAAAGCAAAAAGGAAGAGTGGTTAAACATTATCATATATTGTAACATTTTTAGAATTGTTTTTATCTTGAATAAAGTAACGTCAAAATGTCTAGTGAACTTGTTATTTTAAATGTTTAGTGAAACCGCGATTTGAAAGGTGTGTTAATCATGTTTAATGAACTCGCGACTTGAAAAGTGTGTTAATCATGCTTAGTGAACTTGTGATTTGAAAGGTGCGTTAATCATGCTTGTTTACAAGAAAAAGAGAATTTGAAAATAAAATCTCACCCCTTTTACTCGGCTTAAATTATTAACTAAATATCAACGAATTTTTGAACTATATATATAAAATATTAATTAAGATATACATATAAATTTTCAAAAAGTATGTATTAGAAAAACTAATGTCTTAAGAAGTAATTACATACACGATAAAGTGACAACTATAAGTAGAAACACGACCAAGAGAGGTGAAGTACTCACTCATTAATGTCCACACGACTATGAGTAGAAACACAATTATGAGATTAAGTGTTGTTGTCTTGTATACTCATGCAATCCTCCATCTCCGTTGCTACCCCACCACACCACCACCACCACCACCACCGGTGGCATGTGCCTTACCACTACTAGTCTACCGCCACCACAACCACCTAATGTTGTTGTCAACACGGGTGATGCCACCAATGACATCGCCATTACCACCAATAGTCATCGTTATTTCCCTCGGTGTAGCCCCATGAACACTGACTATTCTCTCTGACACCACCATAACGTTGTTGCCTCTACTACCGTTGCATCAGCCCCATTATCGTTGCCATAGCCTCGTCCCCTCCAACAATCATCACCAGCCATAATATATATATATATATATATATATATAATATATATATATATATATATATATATATATATATATATATATGTGTGTGTGTGTGTGTGTGTGTGTGTGTGTATGTGTGTGTATGTATATGTGTGTGTGTATATATATGTATATATGTATATATGTATGTATATATACATGCATGTGTGTGTGTATATATATATGTATATATGTATATATGTATGTATATATATGTATGTATATATATATGTATGTATAATATATATATATGTATGTATACATATATATATATGCGTGTGTGTGTATATATATATCACAATATTCATTTTGATACTTATCTTATTCTATGACAGCTCGTTTCAAACCGAGTCAATTTTGATCACAACCTCTTTTGGCCTAAAGCATAAAACTTTTAAAAAATTATCTTGTTTTGAGCAGAGCCTAATGTTGGTAATTTTACTTATCAATATAGATTTCGTAATATTGGATTAACTTGGATTGAGTATACATTATTAGTTACCAACAAGTTAGGAGTTGAAGGTTGACTCGTTTAAGCTGTTATCATTGCACGTCTTATTGTGTGTATATATATTTGTTATCAGTAAATACACATATATATAGTTATATAAATATATATGTGTGATTGTGTTTATATTATAATATATAAACCTTAATTGTGTGTTGGAATCGTAGCAGTACATCCAACGAGTAAATTGAGTTTTATAATGGGCCTTTACATTTTATTATGGGCTAGTTAATTTTGTCCAGTTATTATTTTTATTAATTGGACTGTGGCTACTTGGAGATCCGAATAGAAGTTATGAGGCAGTTACTAGATACCAAAACAAACATGTTATATGCTCAATCTCTTTTCTCTTTCCGAGGGCTCACATTTATCATCTTCTTCTCTCTCAAATTCATCTCTTCAACTTTCTTAGTTTTATCTTAAACAATTTGGATGCCTCAAATTGACTTTATCTGAGCGCATTTTTCACACGACTTTAAGATAATCTAAGAATTCTAATCATAATTTCTTTTTATGTTTTCAAGAAACCCACTCCAAATATTAACAAAGATAGAATCAATTTGTACATCCATGGCTACTGGTGAATTGGTTAAGGAAATGTCAAGCAAGTGAGGTTCAAGACTTCCACAAATGGAAGAAGAAAATGCATTTTCTTCTCACAACATTGAAGGTTGTTTATGTTCTGTCCACCCCATTCCCAGAAGAAGTTGAAAACGAGACTCTCGATCAATAGAGGCGACGATAGAAATGGGAGAATGACGATTATATCTGCACAGGGCATATTCTTAACGGCATGTCCGATGCCCTGTTTGACGTGTATCAGAATGTGGAGACGGCTAGAGAATTGTGGGATGCTCTAGAAGCCAAATACATGGAAGAAGAATCGTCATCAAAGAAATTCCTGGTAACAAATTTTTTCTCTTACAAAATGGGCGACTCTCGTGCAATAATGGAGCAATTCAATGAATTGCTTCACGTTCTTGGACAATTTACCTAACACGAAATGCACATGGACGAATCTATTTTGGTGTCTTCTATTATTGACAAACTTCCGCCTACGTGGAAGGATTTTAAACGTGATCTTAAACACCGAAAAGATGAGTTAACTTTGGTTTAATTGGGTAGCGATTTGAGGATTGAGGAATCTTTATGGTTGCAAGAAACCGATAAAGGGAAAGGAAAAATTGATGAAAACAAATCCTCTGTTAATATGGTGGAAATTGATAATAAATCCAAGAAATTTAACAAGGTTCAAAAGGGTAAACGCAAGTTTAAAGGAAACGGCCACGGTTCGAAAAAGAAACAAAAGATGGTCTGTTGGAATTGTGGCAAGCCCGAACACATTAATGTGACTGCCGGGTCAAAATGAGATTGGGAAATAAAACTATGGATGGTGCGAGACCGAGTGGGTTGAAAGATCCTCCGGGTCAAACAAGTACAACTACTAGTATTGATTTACATCAAAATATTGTTTTAAATGCTGATGTATCTATGTCTCATGATTATGATATGGATGATGTTACTAACTAGAATACTATTATGAAAATAAACAATTGTATTAAAGCTAGTAATACTGACATGACTTATGGCTCCATGATCGAAAATAATTATCCATGTCAAACCAATAAAGTGAAGCCACATTGTTTATCAAGTAATAATTAGATTATGGGCCACTTTGGCAAAACCATAACAGTGGTACATCCAAACATATGTTACATGGCAATTTAACGTTTAATTCTTTTATGAATTATGTAACATTTATTGACAGGATCTCAGCCTCTCGGTTGATCAATTAGATTATGTTTGCAGCGGATTTAGCACATTAATTAGCAATTAAAGCAAGAACATAAAAGATATTTCAATTTAAAAGCATAAACATAGAGAGAGAAGAGTTCTGCGAAACAATAAATGTTCTATTGGTCGCACGTTTCGGCAATTAAAACTGTATGGTTACCCATCCTTTTATAGGCGGCAAAAGGATGGGTTGATGTCCTTTTTCTGACATCACTGAATATTCAAATTACAACTGACAAAAACATAAAACTACTAAAGATGTCAACAACTGACATCTTCTTACAAAAGTTCCTAAGTGCTGACAAAAGTAAACTACTGAAATCCTACAACGACTGAAGAACAAACTCTTCAGTCGTTTATAACTACTGATACTATAACAACTGAAGAACATACTCTTCAGTTGTTGTACAACTACTGAAATGAAATAAACTACTGAAAAGGAAAAACCACCACAACAACTGAAGAAGACTTCTTCAGTTGTTGTGACAAACTCTGAGTCTTCAGTACTTGGTCTTCAGACTTGGCTTCAGATGATATAACAACTGATGACTTCAGTAGATATCATCAGTTGTTGTCTTCAGTCTTTGTCTTCAGACTTTGTGCTTCAGTAGAAGGTCTTCAGTTCTTCAGTTCTTCAGCTTTTGATTCTTCAGTACTTGTCTTCAGTACTTGAAGTCTTCAGTACTTGTAAGATCAGTACTTCAGACTTCAGTACTTGGTCTTCAGTACTTTGGAGTCTTCTTCAGCTGATATTCTTCAGTTCTTTGATCTTCATACTTTGTTCTTCAGACTTTGTCATAACAGCTGATGGAGCTAAGATGCTCTCGAGTCTGACATTCAAGCAAGAGAACATAATAGCTGATGGGAGTCTTCAGATGTTCTCGAGTCTGACATTCAAGCAAGAGAACACTGTAACTGATAGGAGTCTTCAGCAGTTGTTGCAGTGGCATGTGGGACTTAGAGGTTTTCCTGATCTTGGCTCATTGGTTCTTTTGGTCCAACAAACTCCCCCTGAACCAATGCAGCCAAAACCCCTAATTATTGGATGTCCCACTTATTGATGGCATAAAGATTGGTCTATTTCCTTCTAGATCAGATTAGAAGTTGACCCAGATAAGCACTGGCCAGAGAGGTAGTCTCAAGTGTTTGTTTGGCTAAGTATGGATGGGAGCTCTGTCTTGGGGAATTGGACACAGAGCTGTTGCCCCATCCATGAGATCTACCTCCCACGTACAAGCCGGTAGGATTCTCGACAGTAGGCCTGAAGAAAGATCATTTGTTCTTCTTTGGACAGGTCTTCAGGCTCACCTTCGAACAATCCCTCCCGACCGTACAGCTCTGAGATGAACTTGACCTGTCTTCCATTTTTGAGCTCAAGTGTTGTGATTTGCCTATATGCAAACTCATCAGGATGTTTACCCTCCAACAACAGATTGAGCTCATTCCTATGGAAATTCTCAAGCTTCTTATAGACCAGACCCTTCCTAACCACCCTATTATCTAGCATTGAAAAGGGTGATTGGCCGGCTCTATAAGCTTTCTCGAATTCCTCTACTATTTCCCAGGGTGTGATTACAATAGCCACAGAGATCTCTTCATCTACGATTCTCTTTAGTTGGCTCTTGTATCTCACAGGCATGTCCTTCTTGACTATCCTGTGAGACACCCTTGGGTCAGGCCAAGTTCTCACCCTTTCCTTGTCATATTGAAAGGTTTGTTTGAGGGTGAATAATCTCAGAGCTTCTCTCTGCATGTTTATTATAGAGGTGGTAGCAGTATAACATTTGTCAATGCTTTTTAGCATTTCCTCATCATGTCTCTTTTGCTGCTCCTCCTCTTCTAACTTTACCCTCACAGTGTCCTGCTGTGAGGTGGGAGTGATGGTTTGTGGTTTGGCTTTGGGTAGAGGTATAAATGCTGAAAGTGGCAGGCTATCCTCCTCATCCTCCTCTTCTTCATCTTGCAGCCTCAGCACCCTTCTCTTCTTCTTCAAGGGTGGATCATTGGCTGCGGGTTTTGGTGGTAAAGGAGTTGGTTTTGTGGGTTGTGGTTGGGTTGTTGGTGTGGGAATGTTGGCAGGCACTGCTAGTAGCCTAGAGATAAGTGCTGGTTTGGTCAGTTTTACTAGCAGTGTCCTGTTCCCAGCACCGACTTCAGATAGGGCCTCAGCGACCAGTCCCTTAGTAAAATCACCAGCCGAACAGATCTTGGTGGTTATTGCCAAGAGTCTGTCCCTGGTCCATGCCTTGACATCAAGGACTGGTCTGCCCAGGTACTTCGAAATGAATCTACTCATAGCCTTGAGTTTCTTTTGATCCTCTTGGCTATAAGTAGACCATCGGTAGTTTATCTCTTTCCTCTCCATGTTCCTGATCTCTTGATCTAGCAAGGCAGCATCAGCCTCCTTGACAAGGGCTGCTAGATCAGGATCAGCCACCTTCTTTCCCTCTCCCTTTTTCTTATCAGTGATACTGAAATCCTTTTGGATTTCAGCCACTTCTATCTGCTCTACCTCCCTCTCTTTCCTCTTCCCTTTCTCCCTCACCCTACTACTCTCCTCAGCCATCTCCCTCTCTACCACCACCTCTTTTTCTACCTCTTTCTCCTCCTCTCCCCTCTTCCTCTTGTCTTGCACTGATGTCTCCCCCTTTTTGGGTGCATTGGTTAGGGTTTGACTATCAGCAAGAGCCTTAGATATGGCAACCTCCACCATGGGTTGTATATATGTGGGAAGCCTCTCATCAAGGGTTTGAATGACTATATCTTTAAGCATGGGTGTGATGAGAGGTAGGGATTTTTGAAGGATAGCATCCAGCTGCTCAGGGGGTTCTGACCCTGAGAGCTAGTGCCAGAAGCAGGGGCTGGTGGCTGAGTTTGTGGGAGTGGCTCAGTGTCTGTGAGACCTTCAGGTGAAGGTGCCATCTGTGGGGTAGTGGTGCCATCTAGGATAGTGTTTTGAGCTACTACATCGTAGAAGAAGCTCAGGTCATCATCAGCATAAGCTGAATCACCTGACCTCCTGACATTGTCAGGATGAACATGTCCTGAGTGTGGCTCAGTAATGACATGTGCCCCTTGTTCATGGTACTGGGGACTTCTGGCCTCCGGATTGGATCCATCATCGGCCATTGCCTCTGGTGAGGTCTTAGTGATGTTACCAGCTTCACCCTGCTCAGATGTTGATGCAGGGGAAGTGGCAGCCTCACCAGATTGTTCTATCTCCCTAGTCACACTGGGAGATTGAACTGATTCTCTGTGCTGTGGGCTCCTATCGGCACTTGTACCCACCCCTTCTTCGGTTGGAGTCTCCCCAGTTGTAATAGGTTTCTGGGGAGAGGGTGGAGTTCTCAGATCGGTCAGCACTTTGGCTATTACCAATGTTGGGCTTAGTGGGGCGGTCTCCTCAGTATGTGGGCTAGAAGCAGTGTGCACATGGGGAGGACTGTGCTTTTCAATTGCAGTCTCCTCAAGTGAGAGAGACCCCAGTAATGTGGTTGCCCCAAAATTGGTTGCATCAGGCTCCTGTTGAGAGGAAGCCTGTGCGGTTGTGGTAGGTGGAGTCGTGGTACCTGCTGGGAGAATCGAGCCAGCAGGCACATCCTGCCTTTGTGTGGCAGGGGCATCCTCAGGGGACTCATCTCCCTGAGTAGCCTTTTTGGGCTTCTTTTTGGCTTTTGGCTTGGTGGGGACAGTGGATTTGGAGGTGGAGGCTGTGGGTTCCAGCCGCGTGGGTTTTCGCAGCCGGCCAGCCTGTTTGAGTGTTTGGCCGGTGTTGTGCCTGGAGTATACCTCGGCTTGAACAGCCATGGCAGGGACCCCAGTGCCAACTAGTCCCTCAGCCTGAAGCTGGTTTTCGATCATGGCCATTATGAACCGTGGATACAAGTTCCAACGGTTAGAAAAAGGTTTTGTGGCCATGTCCTTGAGTTCCAAAAATAAAAGATCAGTAAAATTTAAAGGTTGTTTCTCAAGGATAGAATAGAATACCTGTTGCCACCTTGTGGACATCTGGTCCCACGAAGAAGTCTTGGGAGCCAGACACATGTTCACCATGTGGAAGATCAATCGTTGAGGGTCAGGGAAGTGTTTCTTCAACAGGGTGGAGGCGGAGAGGTTACCCTGGTAGTCATGGGATGTGAATGAGAGATCCAGGGTACCTTTGGGGTAGGAAGTTGGGTGAGTGGCATCCTCCAGCTCTAGGGTTTGTCGTATGGTAGCTGGGGTGATAACCACGGGTTTGCCGTTGATGGAGGACCGGAGGGAGACCTCGGCATTCTGCTCTCCGGTTTGGACGGTGACATTTGTCCAAAACTCCACCAACGAGTCGGTGTATATAGTAGGGTTCAAGAGAAAAGCCGTTTTGTATGGTGAGTCGTGCATAAGATCGACGGCTTGGTGAAATTTGGGCCATAATGGCGATTTGGTGAGATGGGCGACACAGTTGTGTCGAGGTTTCAGTTGCATGTTCGCCATTAATGGTGTATGGGGATTTCAGAGGTTTGGAAGGATTAGGTCAAGTGAGGAGTAAATGCTCTGAAGGTGGGGTATTTATAGGGTAGGTTAAAGGTTGAAAGAAAACTACTGAAGGTTTTGGTGTTAGTTAACAGTTGTTGTAACAACTGATGAGGTGGTTTTAACCTTCAGTGGTTGTAACATCTGAGGACTTGGTATTAGTCTTCAGTAGTTGAAACTACTGAGACCTTGGTTTTGTCCTTCAGATGTTGTGAACGTCTGAAGAGTTACTGTCAGTCGTCAGTAGTTATGAACTACTGATGACCTAGTATTCTTCTTCAGACGTTGGAACAACTGAAGACTTGGTGTTAGCCTTCAGTAGTTGTGAACTACTGAGATCAGTAGTTGTGAACTACTGAAGACATGGTATTGCTTCAGTTGTTGTAAACAACTGAGGACTTGGTGTTAGCCTTCAGTAGTTGTGAACTACTGATGTCAGTAGTTGTGAACTACTGAAGACATGGTTTTGTCCAGTTGTTGTGTATGAAACATCAGCTGTTGTTATCAGCTGATGAGAAATTACTCATCAGCTGTTTCCGTCAAATCAGTTGTTTCATACTAGCCTCCACACTTACTCATCAGCTCTTTGGCTGACTTTCAGATGTTTCATCAACCCTTCAGCTCTTGTGAATATTTATGCCTTCAGCTCTTGTGATCAGATGTTCACAAGTGCTGATGAAATATTCTTCAGAGCTGGTGAACAAATTTTGTCTTCAGTATTTGTGTAAGCTTACACATCAGTACTTATGAGCAAAATTTGTTCTTCAGTACTTATTTATTTGAAAATCATACATCAGTAGTTGTAATCCACCTCACTACATCAGTTGTTTTTCAGTAAATAATGTACATCAGTACTTTGTCATTTTAATCTTCAGTAGTTGTGAAAGAGCTGAAGACTAAATTACTCATCAGTACTTGTATTTGACCTTTGCTTTTCAGTAGTTGTGAACTAAGAGTACCAGCATAGGTCAAATCAATCAAGCTGCAGCATACCAAGCCTTAGTACCAAATTTTGGAATGTGGCACTATCTAGAGGCTTAGTAAAAATGTCTGCAAGCTCATCAGCACTAGGTACAAACTTAGGATCAATCAGACCTTTCTCATAGCAATCTCTAATAAAATGATGTCTGATCTCAATATGTTTGGTCCTAGTGTGCTGGACTGGATTCTTAACAATACAGAGAGCTGAAGCACTATCAATTAATAATGGAGTCTTAGTCTCAGTAATGCCATAATCCAGAAGTTGGTTCTGAAGCCAGAGTATTTGAGAGGTACAGCTTGCAGCAGCAATATACTCAGCTTCAGCAGTGGATGTAGCAATGGATGTTTGTTTCTTACTCTGCCAAGAAACTAAACAATTGCCTAGGAATTGGCAACCACCAGAAGTGGATTTTCTGGTGACTTTGCATCCTGCATAGTCACTATCAGAGTAAGCAACTAATTTGCAAGAATGCCCAGCTGAATACCAAAGACCTAGTGATTGGGTACCTTGCAGATATCTAAAGATCCTTTTGACTGCAATCAAATGGGATTCTTTAGGTGCAGCCTGAAATCTAGCACAAGCACATGTTGCAAACATGATGTCTGGTCTAGAGGCTGTAAGGTACATCAAGGACCCAATCATACATCTGTAAAGGGTTTCATCAATCGCTTTACCTTTCTGATCTACATCTAGTTGTGTGATGCTGCTCATGGGAGTAGAACAGGGCTTACAGGATTGTAAATCAAACTTATTTAACACTCTTTGGTATACTTGGACTGATGGATGAAGATTCCATCATCCAGTTGTTTGATTTGCAAACCCAGAAAATACTGTAATTCTCCCATAGCACTCATTTCAAATCTCAGCTTCATAAGCTTTGTAAATTCATCACACAAGTTTGGATCAGAGGATGCAAAGATGATGTCATCAACATAAATCTGAACAAGGAGCTTATGTTGTCCCACAGTCTTAATGAATAAGGTTTTATCAATGGTGCCTCTAGTGAACTTATTTTCTAGAAGAAAGGTTGAGAGTGTCTCATACCAGGGTCTAGGTGCTTGCTTCAGCCCATAGAGAGCCTTATCAAGCTTGTACACCCAATCAGGATGTTTATTGTCCTCAAAGCCTGGTGGTTGACACACATAAACCTCTCTTTTTTTTTTCCATATAGGAAGGCACTTTTGACATCCATTTGATAAACCTTGAGACTGTGAAAGGCAGCATAGGCTAAGAACAGTCTGATTGCTTCCAGTCTGGCCACAGGTGCAAAGGTCTCATCATAATCGATGCCTTCCTCCTGTGCAAACCCTTGGACAACCAGTCTGGCCTTGTTCTTGACAATTTGGCCCTTCTCATCTGTTTTGTTCCTGAATACCCACTTGGTGCCTATAGCACACTTATCTTTGGGTAATGGAACAAGCTCCCACACTTGCTGTTTCTTGAATTGAAGAAGCTCAAGCTGCATAGCTTCCACCCATCCATTGTCTCTTAAAGCAATATGATAGTTCTTTGGTTCTTGCTGACTGATGAAGAGAGCATAGAAGCAGAAGTTGGACAATTGATTCCTGGTTGAAACACCAGCATGGATATCACCAATGATTTGTGAAGTGGGGTGATTCTTGAGCTCTTGATAAACTATATATCTGTGCAAGTGTTTGTAGACCCATCAGCAGCAACAGATGGTGATGGAGATTCCTGAAACCATGTAGAGGATGGCAGCTCAAACGAAGTAGAGCAAGCAGAAATCTCATCAGCATTTGTAGTGGATGGAGCTGCTGAGGCTACAGGAGCATCAGGTTCAGTGGACTTAGGCAGATTGTCACTGATCCTGAAGAGGTGAGTACTGACTTCATCATCATCAGTACCACCAGGTGGAGATCTGCTGACAGGCTCAACAGATGGAGGTTGATAAGGAACATATTGCAGTATGTCCAGATCAAACAACTCCACAGGGTTTTGTGGAATCTTGTCCTCTGGAGATTCATTGAACTTAACATGCAAAGTTTCTTCAACCCCCTTGGTTCTACAGTTGAAGACTCTGTATGCTTTGCAAGTTGATGAATAACCAACAAAGTACCCTGCATCCACCTTACTAGCAAACTTATGGAGTGGGTTGCTAGTGTTGAGAATAAAACAAGGACACCCAAAGGCTCTAAAGAATGAAATAAGAGGAGCCAAATAATGAAGAACTTCATAAGGAGTCTTCATCAACCTCTTATTTACTAAAGCTCTATTTTGTACATAGCAAGCTGTATTGACAGCTTCAGCCCAAAAGGTCATGGCAACCCAGAGTCAGCCAACATTGACCTTGCTGCTTCAATGAGGGTCCTGTTCTTTCTCTCCACCACTCCATTCTGCTCAGGAGTTCTAGGAATGCTAAACTGCCTTCTAATTCCCTTGGACAGGTAGAAGTCATCAAGTGTGTGGTTTCTAAATTCTGTTCCATTGTCACTCCTCACACACTTGACCTGTAGGGAGTACTGCTTTTCTACTTGTAACACAAAGTTCATTATTGTCTTTGCTGCTTCATCCTTGGAGTGCAAGAAGAAAGTCCATACAAACCTGGAGTAATCATCCACAATTACCAGGCAGTATTTCTTCTTTGCCATGCTCATTACTCTGACAGGACCAAAGAGATCCATGTGCAGAAGTTGTAAGCAGGCAGTGGATTTTGGTTCTTCTATTGAAGGGAATGAAACTTTGTGTTGTTTTCCTTTCAAGCAAGCAGTGCAGTCATCTTCACACTTGAACTCCTTCAGAGGCAATCCTCTTACTAAACCATGGCTTATAAGCTGATTCATGTTCTTGAAATTTACATGACCCAGCCTTCTATGCCATAGTGTAGACTCTTGAGGAGATGCCTTGGAGAATAGGCAAGGATGGCCTTTTAGATCCATCTTTTTGGAAAGATTTAAGGCATACACTCTTCCTGTCCTGTTGGCCTTCAGGAGAGTGTGTTCATCCAATGCCTTGTCAATCAAACTCAGAACTTTGGATGACAGAATCCGACAGTTCTGGCTTGTGAAAAGGGCAACATGGCCTTTGTCACACATTTGACTGACACTCAAGAGGTTGTACTTGAGATTCTCCACATGGTTAACATCATCAAACCTTATTTCCCGTTGGAAACAAAGCCTTTTCCGATGATGTAACCCTTTGCATCATTGCCAAAAGAAACAAATCCCTTCTTTCCTTGAGAGTAGATATTAAGAAGGGAGCTGCTTCCTGTCATGTGCATGGATCCTCCACTGTCTACATACCAGATGCTTCTATGGCATGTTGAAGAACCCTGCAAACACAACTATGTGTTAGTTTGTCTTGGAGACCCAAACCTGCTTGGTTTTGGGTCTGTTCTCAGCTACAGGTGCAGCACTAACAGTTGTGTTGTGTGTGACAGCTTGAGGTGAAGAAGATGGTACAGAAGAGGAACCCTTTGGCTTGGACTTCCTTTTCTGTGGTTTCAACACAGGAGCATCTAAGTGGTTGACTCTTCCCACTAGCTGCTGAACCATCATCACCAATTGTGTCTGATTCTGTGATAAGGCTTTCAGCTCTTCAGACACATTGGAGTTTGCTGATGATGAGTTCCTATGTTGTACCATCTTTTTCTGAGCAACCTCAGCTGTTGCCTGAGTTATCCCTACCTTCTTTTTAGATTTTGCTTTGGGCTTAGGGATTTCAGGCTTGGATGTTGCTAATACAAACTTAGTTTCAAACTCATTCTTCATTTTATTGATGCTCTCAGTAATTTTCTCCTTCTGTTTGAGTTTGGAACCCCTTTTGTACCAGCAATCATCAGTAAGATGATTGAACAAGCCACATATCTCACATGGCTTTTTCTTCATCTTATGCTGATCATCAGCTGAAGAGGATTTAACTGCTGAAGACTTGTTCTTCAGCTGTTTGTCATCAGTACTAGTAGTTTTCTTTCTAGTGCCTGCTTTCCTTGTATCCTCTCTAGCTGTCTTCAAACCTTTCCTACTGTTAGTTTTCTTCTCTTTAGTGCTAACAGTATTTGAGGTTTGAACTTCAGATGTTGTCACTTGCTCTCCAGTACCTTCAGTACTTCTAGTGACAACTTCTGAGTTGATCAGCCTTTTGGTCATGTGACAGTCTATCTCTGATGATGCTGATTTAGAGGATAGTAAGTCACATGATGAGAAGGATTGGTTATTGCTCTCCCCATCAGATTCAACTTCTGCTCTTGAAATGAAGTCTGTGGGAGGAGCAGTGTGATTATAACCAATGCCAAACTTCACATTGGAAGCTGTTTGCTTGCTAAGACTAAGAAGCATTTCAAAACCCTTGCATGATTGCACCCATCGATCACACTCAACTTGGGTGGTTGCAAGAGTTTCCTTGAGATCTTTGTACTTCTCTAGAAGTACATCTTCCCTAGCTTTAGCATCTTTGATTTGGCATTTAAGCTTGTAAATCTCATCATTTTTATCTTTTAGAACAACCTCAAAATCAGCTTTTCTTTTGGAAATAATGTGCTCAAGCTCAAGATTTTTATCTATTAAAGCTACATTTGCTCTCTAATAGAAGCAAATGCTGCTATGCATGACTCTGAACAAAGCTTGGCTTTTGCCTCAGAGGATACCTGGGATGAGGCATTAGATGATGACCCTTCAGCAGAATCAAGGGCCATCAGAGCAAGATTTCCAAAAGGTTGGTCACCACCATGTTGACCAGCACCTTGGAGTAGTGGTTCCTGACCAGATAGCTCTTCTGGTAGACTACTCCAGTCAACAGCAGTTAGGGTGAAAAAGCTTTGTTGTTAAGGTTGTGTGTGGTGATGAGATTGGGAAGAATGAGGCTCTGGAAGAGCATGAGGTGGTTGAGCCGGGGGTGCTTGAGTTTGACCAGGCTGAGGCATGTAGTAACAGGGGTAAGGATAAGGCATATGACCCTGTGGCACAAAATAAGCAGGTGGTGCCTGTGCTTGAGATGGATGGGTAGAACTGTAGGAAGGTTGCCCTTTGTGCTGTGAGCTATTGCTGGGAAAAGTCACAAAGGGTGCAGATGAGTTAGATCCAGATGATCTACACTCTCTTGCAAAGTGTCCAAGCCTTTGGCACTTGTGACACCTCAACTTGCTCTTGTCAAAACCAACTTTGGTTTTGCCAGAGAGTCCTGGGAATTTCCTACCAGTTCTTTTGTAGAACTTTTGAGAGCGGATATTTATCATTGCCATTTGGTTCAAAATATCCATCTCTTCTAGATCATCATCTAGAATGCCCTTCAAATCCTCCATCAGAAAACACAAGTTGTCACCACCTCCTCCTGAACTATTAACACCAACAAAAGCTTGTTCTGAGTTTGTAGAGAAATCAATATAGCATATTCTGACTCATGACTTATCAAGGCAGCATTACCTTGGACAAAGTCATCAGCAAGTTTGCCAGAAGATGACAACTTCCTCTTTTGCTCTACCTGTCTCTCAAAAGTGAGCAATTTCCCATGAAGTTGGGTGAGAGATAGAGTGTCCAGGTCAGCACTGGAGCGTAGGACAATGGTATATGTGTCCCATCTCTCTGGCAATGACCTGAGGAACCTGTTGTTCATCTGGCTTTTGGAGTACTCTTGTTTAACCATCTTTAGCTCAGAGATTAAACAAGAGAACCGCTCAAACTGCTGGGTCAGAGTCTCACCCTTTCTATATGAGAAAGTCTCATATTGCTGGGCAAGGATTTCCCTATTGTTTGCTAAGACCGAATCAGTTCCTCCAAATTGTTCCTTTAGAGCAACCCATAGGTCATGAGCAGACTCATGATGCAAGAGCCCTGAATATATCTCGTTTGGAATGGCCATGGCTAAATTCCATGGGCTCTGGCATCAATTTCGAACAGCTTTAGATCTTCATCCGAATATTGTTCAGGTTTCTTCGCAACCTGTTCATTAGATTCCGGGACGCTCACCATAGGCTTGTATGGCCCATGCACCACTGACTTCCAACAACCAGCACTGTTGACAGCCAAGTGGTGTAGCATACGTCTTTGCCATATGTTATACTCGTTCCTAACCAGCATCGGAGGCTTGGTTGCGGAACCAGTATTGTGAGGATCATTGGTTGGTGTTGTCATCTCAGGTTTTGGTCAAAAACAATTTTAAACACGACAAACGTAACTCAAAACCACCAAAAGACCTCAAGATTTTGGCCGGAAACAGCAGAAACTCACTCTCTATGGCTAACTCTTGCAAATTGCTAATTCGATCAAACAGAGAGATCAAAAGAGCAGTTTCAAATGATCAATAGTGAAATCGATCAATGATTAACCTGCTCTGATACCATTTGACAGGATCTCAGCTTCTCGGTTGATCAATTAGATTATGTTTGCAGCGGATTTAGCACATTAATTAGCAATTAAAGCAAGAACATAAAAGATATTTCAATTTAAAAGCATAAACATAGAGAGAGAAGAGTTCTGCGAAACAATAAATGTTCTATTGGTTGCACGTTTCGGCAATTAAAACTGTATGGTTACCCATCCTTTTATAGGCGGCGAAAGGATGGGTTGATGTCCTTTTTCTGACATCACTGAATATTCAAATTACAACTGACAAAAACATAAAACTACTGAAGATGTCAACAACTGACATCTTCTTACAAAAGTTCCTAAGTGCTGACAAAAGTAAACTACTGAAATCCTACAACGACTGAAGAACAAACTCTTCAGTCGTTTATAACTACTGATACTATAACAACTGAAGAACATGCTCTTCAGTTGTTGTACAACTACTGAAATGAAATAAACTATTGAAAAGGAAAAACCACCACAACAACTGAAGAAGACTTCTTCAGTTGTTGTGACAAACTCTGAGTCTTCAGTACTTGGTCTTCAGACTTGGCTTCAGATGATATAACAACTGATGACTTCAGTAGATATCATCAGTTGTTGTCTTCAGTCTTTGTCTTCAAACTTTGTGCTTCAGTAGAAGGTCTTCAGTTCTTCAGTTCTTCAGCTTTTGATTCTTCAGTACTTGTCTTCAGTACTTGAAGTCTTCAGTACTTGTAAGATCAGTACTTCAGACTTCAGTACTTGGTCTTCAGTACTTTGGAGTCTTCTTCAGCTGATATTCTTCAGTTCTTTGATCTTCATACTTTGTTCTTCAGACTTTGTCATAACAGCTGATGGAGCTAAGATGCTCTCGAGTCTGACATTCAAGCAAGAGAACATAATAGCTGATGGGAGTCTTCAGATGTTCTCGAGTCTGACATTCAAGCAAGAGAACACTGTAACTGATGGGAGTCTTCAGCAGTTGTTGCAGTGGCATGTGGGACTTAGAGGTTTTCCTGATCTTGGCTCATTGGTTCTTTTGGTCCAACATTTATGTCTGAATCTTGTTACACACAGGATGACTTGTTGGCTTGGTGGGTGGATTCAGGAGCTACATGCCATGGTTGTAAAGATCCAAGATGGTATACAAGTTTATAGTACATGAAGACGGATCCATATTACGAATGGGGAATGTAGCCATCGAACCCATCAAAGGAGTAGGAACCGTTACTATTATGTTTACCTCTAATAAAAAACTTGTATTAGACAATGCATTGTATGTCCCGGGAATTCAAAAGAATTTGATATCCGGTATTGTATTGAATAATTATGGATTTAAACAAGTAATCAATCCGATAAGTTTGTATTATCTAAACATGGAAGATTTGTTGGTTTTGGTTATCTCTCGAATGGAATGTTTAAATTAAATACCCATGTTCCTTTCGTTCATGAATCCGTGTGTATGACAACTCCATTAAATAATCCGGTAGACAGAAGTTCTAGTTTGTGGCATGCTAGACTAGGTGACGTCAATTATTACAAAATGATAGATATGTCAAAAATAAGTTTTATACCAGGTTTTGATATGTGTAAAACTAAATGTCACACATGTAAATTGACTAAGATTACACGAAAACCTTTTCAAAATGTTAAAAGAAATTCAAATTTGCTTGAACTCATACACTCGGATTTATGTGACTTTCATAGTACCCCTTCTTTAGGAAATAAAAAGTATGTCATTGCATTTATAGACGATGCTTCTTGGTACTTTTATATTTATTTATTGCATTCTAAAGATGAGGCTCTAGATAAATTTAGAATTTATAAACAAGTGGTAGAGCTTCAACAAAATGGTTTAATCAAGAAACTTCGCACTGAAAGAGGTGGGGAATATTATGACCCAGTTTATTTTTAGTCAACATGTAAAATACACCAAATAACCGCACCTTACACACAACAACAAAATGGTGTTGCAGAAAGAAAAAATAGGACATTAAAAGAAATATTAATTCCATGCTGTCATATTATGGTCTAGGTGAAGGTTTTAGGGGGAGGCTATGTTAACAGCCTATCATTTGTTGTACATGATACCCATTAAACAAACCAAGGTTACTCCATATTAACTCTGGAAAAAGAAAGCACCAAAGCTAAGTTACCTCAGTGTTTGGGGTTGTAGAGCTGTGGTAAGGATTACTGAACCTAAAAGAAAAACTTTAGGTGAAAGAGGCATTGATTGTATATTTATTGGATATGTTGAGCACTCTCCTATGTATAGGTCCTATGTAGTGGAACTAAATGACTATGTCTTAGTTCATACTGTGATTGAGTCGAGGGATGCTGATTTTGGCAATGAGGACAGATTTTCTTCTGTACCAAGGCTGAAAGATATGCCTAACAACCTGAAAACTTTAGTTGAAGCTAATTCTTCAGCTAATGCTTCTACTAGTACCTCAAATATAACTCCTAGTACTAAACCTAGGAAGAGTACCAGGACTAGAAAGGCCAAGTCATTTGAAGATGATTTTCAACTATACTTGGTTGAAGGAACAAGGGAAAAGGTCGAATCTCAAATTCACCACTGTTACAACATTGAAGAAGATCTAAGGAATTATAAAAAAGCAATGGAATCTAGAGATGTGGCTTTTTGGAAAGAAGCCATACATGATGAGATGGATTCCATCATGCAAAATAATGCCTGGAAATTGACTGACTTACCCCCTGGATGTAAACCATTGGGTTGCAAATGGATCTTCAAAAAGAAGACAAAGGTAGATGGTAGTATTGATAAGTTTAAAGCTAGGCTGGTTATCCAAGGCTTTAGATGAAAAGACGATATAGACTTCTTTGACACCTATTCACCCGTTGCTAGAATATCTACTATAAGGTTGTTAATTGCACTTGCTGTAGGATTCTATGTGCCCAAGACACTTAGAATATTGATGTGGTTAGTACGTTATGATCCAAGTCGGGTTATACCCAATAACAAGCTTAGCAAACACCAATTAATATTTAATTGATGATATGATCATACAATTAAATATTTACACCAATTTAGAAAATGGGTTTTCTAAATAAGTTGCATATGAGATGGAACAATTTATTAGGATATTTTTTTCAATAATATTATTTGAAGTGTTATTTAAATTAGTTGTATAACACCAAATAATAATGAGAGTATACTACTTATACAACTAAATGGTTAATTGTTACAAGACTAGACATGTGTGTGTGTTTAATTAAAAGAAAAAAAACTTTCTTTTTTTTAACAAGAAACCGTCCCATGTAGCATGCATGTGCATGTGTTGTGTTTTCTTTTGATGCCTTGATTCCCTTGAGTGGAAGACAAGACAAGCATGCTTGTCACTCCACTATCTTGGCTTAGGAAAGAACAATCACATGCATGTTGTTTCCTCCACTAACTAGTCTAAATTCAGCTCTCTCCTTTCTCATAAGACACACATGCAACTACAACTAAAAACTCTCTAATTCTCTCTCAAAAGTCACGGTTTCAGCAGCAGTAAACAGCAGGATTTTGAGCTGAGTTTTGAAGTTGTTTTGGTGTATTCTACCTAGCAAGAAGAGGTGTTTGTAATTAGCTTGGGGTATACAAGCTTGAGGACTTCTACTCTTGAAGTCTTGGCCATTTTCAGCATCATTTCTCCTCTCATTTTGGTCGACTTTTGCTGCTGCAGTAAGGTAGAATCACAGCTCTATATAGCTGTGATTTTATGTGCATTTACATATGTTCATAGCTTGCATATTCACATAAATGATCCTTTGTTCTTTGGGTTTGTTTTATACATTATATGGTCATCTAATGAACATATTTTTCAGCTTATAAACGAGTTTATAAAGTTGTAATTCCGCTGCGTTTTCTGAAAGTTTAAATGGTTAAACTATGATTTATGTTCTAACAAACCCAACAATGGCATCAAGAGCCGGTTATGTGAATAGCTTGCTTGTTCTTATCCTTTAAAAATCATTTTAAAGGATGTTAATCAACTAATTAGGGGCTGATTTTGGTTGATTTAATAAACACCAAGTCTTTCAAAGTTATATCTTCATGCTTATGATTAAACTTTGTAAGATAGGAATGTCAATTGGTTGATATGTTTGGTTGTTGTTTGTTTGGACAAACAAACCCAAATTTTCAGTTTATGTTGGCTGAAAATTTAGGGTTTGATGGGGTTTATTTTGTTTATTGAATAATGTTTATGATTGTTCATATGATAGTGCATAACCTAGCCTTTGGCCCTATGTTATTTGGATGATTGGAATGGTTGTTTTAATTCATTCAATTGGGTTGTAATATTTATGTTTATTATTTGGGTTGTAATTATTTATTCATTTGGTTATGTAATAAATAGATTAGGTGCATTTCTTTTATTAGAAAAATGTATTAGTATATAATTTTGTAAAAGGAAGATGCACAAGATGAAGACCCAAAGATGGACATCAAAGACATGGACCTTGAAGTATTTGGATATGGATTCAAGTGGGAGTCCATGGACACATATAATGTGTCATTACAAACCCTTTAGAAAGACCTTATGAGAACACTTGTGATGGCAAACAAGTGTTGTCAACTTAGTAGCTATGGTTATGCACTCATGTTTATATGTTTATGCTTGTTTGAATGTTTGTTGTTTGATTGTTTGGTTGATATTTAGACATATATTACAAACTCATTAATGTTGGACCAAAAGAACCAATGAGCCAAGATCAGGAAAACCTCTAAGTCCCACATGACATCACAACAACTGCTGAAGACCTTCATCAGCAGTTTGACAAAGTCTGAAGAATCAACAGCTGAAGATCAAAGATCTGAAGTACAACAGCTGATGATCCCAAAGTGCTGAAGACAAGTAATGAAGTCTAAAGTACTGATAAATACAAGTACTGAAGACTTCAAGTACTGAAGACAAGTGCTGAAGATCAAAGTCTGAAGAACTAAAGAACTGAAGATCAACTACTGATGCACAAAGTCTGAAGACAACGACTGAAGACATCAGCTGATGACAACTACTGAAGTCATCAGCTGATGAATCATCTGAAGATTAAAGTCTGAAGACCAAAGTGCTGAAGCTTCAGAGTTTGTCATAACAGCTGAAGAAGTCTTCTTCAGTTGTTGTGATGGTTTATTTTCTTTTCAGTAGTTTTATGTTTTTCATTTCGGTAGTTTGTACAACAGCTGAAGAGTTTGTTCTTCAGCTGTTATAGTTCAGTAGTTGTAAACGACTGAAGAGTTTGTTCTTCAGTTGTTGTAGCTTGTCAGTAGTTTCCCTTTCAGTACTTGTAATAGGTAGAACACTTAGGAAATTTTGTAAGAAGATGTCAGCTGTTGTGACATCTTCAGTAGTTGTGTTCTATCAGTAGTTAGTTAAATAACTGTTTAATGTCAGTGGAATCTGACAACAGTATGGGTCTTTTGCCTATAAAAGGGCAGTGACCTGATTGTATTCCACGCTGAAACATGTGAAGTAAACAGAATATTATTCCTTTTATGCAGAATTATTCTCTCTCTACATTTACTTTACATGCAATATTCCTTATGTTCTTGCATTAATTGCTAATTATCATGCTAAATCTGCTGCGAACACAATCTAATTGATCAAACTAGAGGCTGAGATCCTGTCAAATGGTATCAGAGCAGGTTAATCATTGGTCGATTTCACTATTGATCATTTGAAACTGCTCTTTTGATCTCTACGTTTGATCGAATTAGCAATTTGCAAGAATTAGCTGTAGAGAGAGAGATTCTGCTATTTCTGGCCGCAAACTTGAGGTTCTCTGGTGGTTTTGAGCTACATTTGTGTTGTTTAAACTTGAGTTTGACTAAAAACTAAGATGACTACACCAACAAACGATCCTCACAATACTGGTTCCTCAACCAAGCCTCCGATGCTTGTGAGGAATGAGTATAACATATGGCAAAGACGTATGCTTCACCACTTGTCTGTCAACAGTGCCGGTTGTTGGAAGTCAGTGGTGCATGGACCATACAAGCCTATGGTAAGCGTCCGTGAATCTAA
Source organism: Flaveria linearis (assembly GCA_024085815.1). Taxonomy (NCBI): domain Eukaryota; kingdom Viridiplantae; phylum Streptophyta; class Magnoliopsida; order Asterales; family Asteraceae; genus Flaveria; species Flaveria linearis. Next base: position 37,332,544 of record CM044010.1, on the reverse strand, counting down.
TGAACAGGTTCCAAAGAAACCTGAACAATATTCGGACGAAGATTTAAAGCTGTTCGAGATTGATGCTAGAGCCCATGGAATTTTAGCCATGGCTATTCCAAATGAGATTTACTCAGGGTTCCTGCATCATGAGACTGCTCATGACCTATGGGTTGCTCTAAAGGAACAATTTGGAGGAACTGATTCGGTCTTAGCAAACAATAGGGAAATCCTCACCCAACAATATGAGACATTCTCATATAGAAAGGGTGAGACTCTGACCCAGCAGTTTGAGCGGTTCTCTTGTTTGATTTCTGAGCTGAAGATGGTCAAACAAGAGTACTCCAACAGCCAGATGAACAACAGGTTCCTCAGATCACTGCCTGAGAGATGGGACACTTATACCATTGTCCTATGCTCCAGTGCAAATCTGGAAACTCTATCTCTCACCCAACTTCATGGGAAACTGCTCACATTGAGAGAGAGATAGAGCAAAAGAGGAAGTTGTCCACCTCTGGTAAGCTCATTGATGACTTTGTTCAAGGAAATGCTACCTTGATAAGTCAGGAGTCTGAATATGCTTCATCAGAGAGTTCTTATGATGAGCATATTGATTTCTCTACCAACTCAGAACAAGCTTTTGTTGGTGTTAGTAGTAGTTCAGGAGGCAGCAATGATAACTGGTGCTTTTTGATGGATGATTTGAAGGGCATTCCAGATGATGATCTGGAAGAGATGGATATTTTGAGCCAAATGGCAATGATCAATATCAGATCTCAAAAGTTCTACAAAAGAACTGGTAGGAAATTCCCTGGTCTCTCTGGCAAAACCAAAGTTGGTTTTGACAAGAGCAAGTTGAGGTGTCACAAGTGCCAAAGGCTTGGACACTTTGCTAGAGAGTGTAGATCATCTGGATCTAACTCCTCTGCACCCTTTGTGACTTTTCCAAGCAATAGCTCATAGCACAGAGGGCAACCTTCCTCCAGTTCTGGTCATCCATCACAAGCACAGGCATCACCTGCTTATTTTGTGCCTCAGGGGTATATGCCATACTCATACCCCTGCTACTACGTGCCTCAGCCCAGTCAAACTCAAGCACTTTCTGCTCAACCACCACAGGCTCTTCCTGAGCCTCAATCTTCCCCATCACATCATCAAACACAACCTCAACAACACAGCTTCTTCACCCCAGGAGTTGTTGACTGGAGTAGTCTACCAGATGATCTATCTGGTCAGGAACAACTACTCCAAGGTGCTACTCAACATGGTGGTGATAGTCCTTTTGGAAATCTTGCTCTGATGGCCCTTGAGTCTACTGAGGGGTCATCATCCAATGCCTCATCACAGGTATCATCTGAGGCCAAAGCCAAGCTTTGTTCTGAATCATGCATAGCAGCATTTGCTTCTATTAGAGAAGCAAATGTAGCTTTAATAGATAAAAATCTTGAGCTAGAGCACACTATTTCCAAAAGAAAAGCTGATTTTGAGGCTGCACTTAATGAGAAAAATGATGAGATTTACAAGCTTAAATGCCAAATTAAAGATGGTAAAGCGGGAAGATGTACTTCTAGAGAAGTACAGAGACCTCAAGGAAACTCTTACAAACACCCAAGTTGAGTGTGATCGATGGGTGCAATCATGCAAGGGTTTTGAAATGCTTCTTAAGAAGCAATCAGCTTCCAATGTGAAGTTTGGGATTGGTTATAATCACACTGCTCCTCCAACAGATTTTACTTCAAGAGCAGAAGTTGAATCTGATGGAGAGAGCAATAACCAATCCTTCTCATCATGTGACCTACTATCTTCTGATTCAGCATCATCAGAGATAGAAGTCAGCAACCAATCAGCTGATGCTACAAGAGCTGATGGTTCAAATGCTGACTGTCACATGATCAAAAGGTTGATCAACTCAGGTGTTGTCTCTAGAAGTACTGAAAGTACTGGAGAGCAAGTGATAACACCTGAAGTTCAAACCTCAACTACTGCCAGCACTGAAGAGAAGAAAACTGACAGTAGAAAAGGTTTGAAGACAACTAAAGAAGAGGTCAGGAAAGCAGGTACTAAAGGGAAGAAAACTGCTAGTACTGATAACAAACAGCTGAAGAACATGTCTTCAGCAGTTTCATCTTCTTTGGTTGATGATCAACACAAGATGAAGAAGAAGCCATGTGAGATATGTGGCTTGTTCAATCATCTTACTGATGATTGTTGGTACAAAAGGGGTTCCAAACTCAAACAAAAGGAGGAAATTAAAGAGCTAATAAATAAAATGAAAAATGAGTTTGAAACCAATTTTGTACTAGCAACATCAAAGCCTGAAATCCCTAAGCCCAAAGCTAAATCTAAAAAGAAAGTAGGGGTCACTCAGGCAACAACTGAGGTTGCTCAAAAGAAGATGGTGCAACATAGGAATCCATCATCAGCAAGTCCCAATGTGTCTGAAGAGCTGAAAGCTTTATCACAAAGTCAGACACAACTGGTGATGATGGTTCAGCATCTAATGGGAAGAGTCAACCATTTAGATGCTCCTGTGTTGAAACCACAGAAAAGGAAGTCCAATCCAAAGGGTTCCTCTTCTACACCATCTTCTTCACCTCAGGCTGTTACACATAACACACCTGTTAGTGCTGCACCTATAGTTGAGAACAGACCCAAAACCAAACATGTTTGGGTCTCTAAAACTAACTAACATGTGGGTATGATTGCAGGGTTCTTCAACATGTCAAAGAAGCATCTGGTATGTAGACAGTGGAGGATCCATGCACATGACAGGAAGCAGCTCCCTTCTTAATGACTACTCTCAAGGAAAGAAGGGATTTGTCTCCTTTGGCAATGATGCAAAGGGTTACATCATCGGAAAAGGCTTTGTTTCCAATGGGGAAATAAGGTTTGATGATGTTAACCATGTGGAGAATCTCAAGTACAACCTCTTGAGTGTCAGTCAAATGTGTGATAAAGGCCATGTTGCCCTTTTCACAAGCCAGAACTGTCGGATTCTGTCATCCAAAGTTCTAAATTTGATTGACAAGGTGTTGGATGAATACACACTCCTGAAGGCCAACAGGACAGGAAGAGTGTATGCCTTAGATCTTTCCAAAAAGATAGATCTAAAAGTGTGACGCCCTAAACCCGGCAGGGCACCGGAGGCACGTCACGCAGTTGGATTAATATTTTAAACACAAATCAGAGCTTTCTATTTACAGCGGAAGACTTTAAACACTATTATATATATATTAACCTAACTTTTTAAAACATTTTACATAAGATTGTATTTAATTATACATTATTAACAAGTCCTAAATCCTATGCCAGCAGTTGCTCCAGGATAGCATCCTCATCAGTTTATACTTGCTTTCCTCTATTATCAGAGGATCCCGCCTTACCTAGCACACACAACACACTCAAAACATCAGATAAACTGGTGAGTTCTAATTTTTCAATAAAACATAAACAACATTTTCACACACACCACATCTATCTTTTTATTGGCAATATTATAAATTCATCTTTTATCATTATTCTGTCCCACTGGACCTGTCCCATCAAACGTCGGTTTCCCACATCTAGCAACTACCAGTTACTACACTCAGAAACATCGGTTGCCCACATCCAGCAACTACCAGTTTCTCATACTCGGTAACGTCGGTTGCCCACATCTAGCAACTACCGGTTACCATATCCAGAGACGTCGGTTGCCCACATCAAGCAACTACCAGTCTCCCATACCCAGTAACGTCGGTTGCCCACATCCAGCAACTACCGGTTACTATCTCTCATCCAGTAGGATGCCAAATAATCATCTAGGGTCGTCACCACAAGATGTTCACAAAGCTGAGTGATCGTCATCACTCCTATCAAACTGTACAGTTTCACACTCAGGCATCTTACCCTAACTGGCCTGTTGAGATTTACATCACATTACCATTTCAAAAATAGTTCTTTTATTTATTGCCAATATTACCACATTCATTTACACTTCACACATTCTTCCCTTTAGCACCAGTTTTAGCATATTTTCATTAATCATCACACCCCATCTGACCCATTGGAATCATTACCATCACGTAATGATTAACAATGCTCAGATGACTATCTTTTACACTCTACCTGACCCATTGCAATCATTACTATCATGTAATGATTAACAATGTTCAGGTAATCAGTTATTACCCCCACTTTCCCTCTAACAGCTTGACAACTGTTAGAAACATATCAACATCACTATCACAATTCTGGTACTAAAAACATGCAATTCATTTATCATTGTGTATGCTAGCCCGAATGTTAAAACCAAACATTTAAAAGGGCTTAGAACTCACCTTATAAATTTTCTCACCACAGTCTACACAATCCACGTACCCAAGATAACTAGTCCTTCCTCTAATCAAGGTATATCTAAAGCAATAAACCCTGATTCAATAAACTTATTCTCAAACAAGCCCTCATGCGATTGAACACTTATGCGAATGAGCAATCATACGACTGGACCTATGCGAATGAACCATGCGACTGAACCTTTAGTCGTACGACTAACTGTTCATTCGCACGATTGAGTTCTCATTCGTACCCAGTGTTCACTCGTCTTCATTCGGCCTTCTAACCAGGCGACTGAGTTCCAACCGCACGACTGAACCTCCATCGCACGCAGTCGTACGACTAAATTCTCATTCGTGCGACTGAGGTCTGCGGTTGAGCCCATTCGCCTGAAACGGATCAGCAGCTGTGTTCTTGACATTTTTGATCCAAACTCACTCAAAACTTGAGTTTTAACCATCAAAATCATACCATATTCAAAACAGATCCTATACACATCGTTTACAATGGTTTCGGACCATTATTTCATCAAAATTTCACAAAAACTTGGATTTGAATTCTTGGATTTTAAATTCAGAAATGGACCAGACCAATTTACTGATTTAAACAGGTTATTGGATCAAACTCAACCAGTTACACAGCTTATAACATCTCCGGATTGATCCGTGATGTTCAAAACTTACCAAAATGGAGTTTCGCCTAGTCGATTTCGTGAGAACAGGGTTTTTGGGTGTGAAGGGGACAAGAGAACAGAATAGGTGCAGATAGAGATCTGCCCTTAAACCCCTGCACCGCCCTACTTATCCATAAACTAAACTTAACCGCCTCACCTTCAGTCGTACGACTGAACCATTCGTACGACTGAACCGTGCGACTGAAGCTCATACGCCTATGATTCGTACGACTGAGTCTCAATCGCACATAACTAATGCGACTGAAGTTCATTCGCATATGACTTATGCGACTGAACACTTAAACACTCAAACAACTCAACTTAATTTGATTAATCATAACTATAATATAATTTACAAGTCCAATTTAGAAACCGGATGTTACAACTCCCCCCCCCCCTTAAATAGGTTTCGTCCTCGAAACCAACTATTTAAACAATTGGGGATAATCTCTTTTCATCTCATCTTCTGATTCCCAAGTGAAATCAGATCCCTTTCTATTCGACCACTGCACTTTAACTAAATCAATAGTTTTATTCCTCAGCCTTTTTACCTTTCTGTCTACTATAGCAGTAGGTTTTTCAACATAGTTTAACTTATCATCCACTTCTATATCATCCAAAGGTACATAAGCATTCTCATCAGCCAAACACTTGCTCAACTGTGATACATGAAAGGTTGGATGAATTCCTTGCAACTGATCGGGTAATTCTAGTTTATAGGCCACTTCCCCAATCCGTTCTATAATGTTAAATGGTCCTATAAAACGAGGACTTAACTTTCCCCTTTTTCTGAATCTAATAATTTCCTTCCAAGGAGATACTTTCAACATAACTCTATCTCCTACTTCAAACTTTATATGCCTTCGCCTTTTATCTTCAAAAGACTTCTGTCGATCCTGAGCCGCTTTAAACCAAGCTTTGATCTGATCCAGTTTCTCATTCGTAGCCTGTACAATTTCCAGACTGCCCAACTCTTTCTGCCCAACTTCTCCCCAACATATGGGACTCCTACACTTCCTGCCATATAACATCTCATACGGGGCTCTCCCAATCGTAGAATGATAATTGTTATTGTATGAGAATTCAACTAATGGCAGGTGACTATCCCAGCTACCCCCAAAATCGATGACACAAGCTCGTAACATGTCTTCAACTGTTTGGATAGTCCTTTCAGTCAGCCCATCAGTTTCTGGGTGGAAAGACGTACTATGTAACAGACGAGTACCCATATCTTCATGAAACTTTCTCCAAAATCTCGAAGTAAAACGTGTATCTCTATCTGACACAATAGATACTGGTACCCCATGACGAGCAATAATTTCTCGAATAAACAGTTCTGCTAACTTCTCAGAGTTATACGTCTCCTTGATTAGTAAGAAATGCCCACTACGTGTCAATCTATCTACTATGACCCAAATGGTATCATAACCTTTAGCTGTACGCGGAAGCTTAGTTATGAAATCCATTGTCAATTCTTCCCACTTCCATTTCGGGATTTCTAAGGGTTGAAGCTTACCATATGGCTTTTGATGCTCAGCTTTGACCTGAAGACACGTCGAACACCTATTCACATACTGCATCACATTAAACTTCATACCAGGCCACCAATATTCTTGTTTCAAATCCTTGTACATCTTAGTAGTACCAGGATGTATAGAATATCTGGACTTATGAGCTTCATCTAACACCAATTCCCTCATCTTAATCGGAACCCACATACGACCACATTTCGTTTTAACCCCAAAGTTATTTTCTTCCAGATTCTTTGTTTGACCCTTCATTCGTTCCTGCTTCACATTTTCTTCCTTCAAGGCTTCCAATTGGGCTTCTCGTAATTGGTGCATAAAATCTGGGGTTTTTACTAACTTGTATGACTTAACTCGAATTGGAGGGTGTTCATTCTTTCTACTTAACGCGTCAGTAACCACATTTGCTTTACCAGGATGGTAAAGTATTTCACAATCATAATCTTTCACCAATTCTAACCATCTCCGCTGGCGCATGTTCAACTCCTTCTGATCAAAGAAATATTTCAAACTCTTATGATCCGTGTAAATCGTACATTTCGCCCCATATAAATAATGCCTCCATATCTTCAAGGCAAATACCACTACTGCCAGTTCTAGATCATGTGTCGGATAATTCTTTTCATGTTCTTTTAACTGTCTAGAAGCATAAGCAATTACTCGTCCCCTCTGCATTAAAACACAGCCTAAACCTTGATACGAAGCATCTGAATAAATCACCAAATCTTCATTTCCATCTGGCAACGACAATACTGGTGACTGGGTTAATTTCTGCTTCAGTTCTTGAAATGCATTTTCTTGTTCTGGTCCCCAAACATATTCTTCATTCTTCCTTGTAAGTTTCGTTAACGGGGATGCGATTTTGGCAAAATCCTGAATAAATCTTCTATAGTAACCAGCCAGACCCAAGAAACTGCGGACCTCAGATGGCGTCTTTGGAGGACTCCACCTTACTACTATTTCAATCTTGGCAGGGTCTACTAAAATACCTTCCGTATTAATTACATGTCCTAAAAACTGTACTTCCCGCAACCAAAACTCACACTTAGAAAATTTTGCATAAAGCCTTTCTTTTCTCAATCTTTCCAACACTTCACGAAGATGGCAAGCATGATCTCCCTCATTCTTTGAATAGATCAGTATATCATCAATAAACACAATTACTGATCGATCTAACATTGGCTTGAACACCCTATTCATCAAATCCATAAAAGCAGCAGGGACATTCGTCAACCCAAAGGACATAACCAGAAATTCATAATGACCATAGCGTGTACGAAACACTGTCTTAGGTATATCTTCTTCCTTAACTTTCAACTGATGATATCCCGAACGATGGTCTATCTTAGAAAACCAACTGGCTCCCTGTAGCTGATCAAACAAATCATCTATTCGTGGGAGTGGATACTTATTCTTTATTGTCAACTTGTTTAATTCTCTGTAATCAATACACATTCGCATACTCCCATCTTTCTTCTTCACAAACAATACTGGAGCACCCCCTGGGGAAGAACTGGGCTTAATGAAACCTCTTTCTAGCAAGTCTTTAGTCTGTTTCATTAACTTTTTCAATTCTGATGGAGCTAATCTATAAGGTGGCTTAGCGACTGGCTTAGCACCCAGAATCAAATCAATTCTAAACTCAACTTCACGATCTGGAGGAATACCCGGTAATTCCTCTGGAAACACATCTACAAAATTTCTAACCACAGGAATGTCTTCTATCTTTCTTACAGGCTTTTGCGAATCAATTACATATATCAAATAAGATGCACACCCGCGGCTCATTAACTTATCAGCTTTTATCATAGATATTATTTTCACAGTCGACTCCTCTCTATCACCATATACATTGATCGTTTTCCCATCCGGTGCTCTTAACTGAATTAACTTCTTATTACATATAATATGGGCTTCATCGTTTACCAACCAATCCATACCCAATACTACATCAAACCCTCCTAACACCATTGGATATAGTTTAACAGGCAACTTATATCCTTCTAATTTAATATAACAACCATCAATCATATTACTAATCATCACAGATCTATCATTAGCAGTTTCAACTACAAAAGCTACCTCTAATGGTCGAACTTCACATGCAAGCATAGGGCAAAAATCAATAGATACAAAACTTCCACTTGCACCAGAATCAAATAACACATTAGCTGGAATTCCATTCACTAAAAACGTACCTGAAACTACATCTGGCAACACTTTAGCCTCACTGGCTATCATAGAATATGCTCGCCCCTTGGCCACACTCGATCCTCCTCCTGACCCTTTCATCGATCTAACCGGTTCAAGCTTTCTAACTACCAACTTTGGACATTCACTTCGAATATGCCCCGTTTCTCCACACTCATAACATTTACGAGGACCTTCACTACATTCATTAGCATAATGTCCCGTCTTTCCACATCTAAAACAATTCCTGCTACCCATCATACATTCACCCTGATGTAGCCTACCACATCTCCCGCAACGTGGCAACTCATTTCTGACATTCCTCGGGAATTGACCCCTTCCAAACCTACCTTTCTTTTGAGAACTTGGATTCTCAAATCTTCTTTGCACTACAGGTTCTTCACGCCTCCTTTTACTTCCATCAGGAGCAACATTACCACCATAAACTTCTTGATACATATCTGCAGCTAAGTTTACCGTCAACTGGTAACTACTCGGAGCAGATGATCTGACCAACTTTCTAACCTCCTGAGGCAACCCCTGTGTATACCTCAAAATTTTCTTCTCTTCGGGAACCACCAAATGAGGTACCAACCGCGCCATCTCCTCAAACTTAGACGTGTATTCCCTATGAGACATATTACCCCCCTGAAACTGCAGGAAACTCATTTCTATTCGATCCATCTCGCCTTTCGAACAAAACTTGTCCGACACTAACTTTCTAAATTCAGGCCACAACATTTTGACAGTAGCCTCCTCGCCTAACGTCTGGATAATCGTATCCCACCAATACAGAGCCTCACCTACAAACGAGTGGGCTGCAAACTTTACTTTCTGATCCTCCCTACACTCACTCAACTTGATCACGACTTCCATTTCACGAAGCCATTTATAAGTGGCTACCACATCCATAGCCCCAGAAAATCATGGAGGATTACATTCTTTAAACTGACTATATGTAACTCCCTTTTTCTTACTAGACCTCTCAGCTTTATCAACATTCCTACTTTCATCAGGTCTAGCTGCATTCAAGGCTTTACGAACCTCCTCAGCAATTGCATCATGGAATTGCTGCCTCGTCATACTAAGCACCTCGGTGCTCTCATCAACATTTCTTTTTGAGGTTCCACCTTGCATTCTTTCACTCTCCCTATTAGCCATAACCTATTAAAACGAGATTGGGATTATTTGGTACTCGCATGTAAGTATATAACCAGAATACTAATAGTAAAGTAAATTATTAATAATGTTGGCCAAGTACTATTAATTGTTTACTTTACTTGTACTATTCTCGTTATTCCTTCTCATGATAGTCCCATCACCTTTTCTTGTTTTAATAAACTATTCTATCTAGCTATCCCTGCTGGCATATCTATTTTCTAGTTAAAGTCTAGTTATTATGACACTAGATCCCTTTAACTACTGCTCTGATACCAACCTGTGACGCCCTAAACCCGGCAGGGCACCGGAGGCACGTCACGCAGTTGGATTAATATTTTAAACACAAATCAGAGCTTTCTATTTACAGCGGAAGACTTTAAACACTATTATATATATATTAACCCAACTTTTTAAAACATTTTACATAAGATTGTATTTAATTATACATTATTAACAAGTCCTAAATCCTATGCCAGCAGTTGCTCCAGGATAGCGTCCTCATCAGTTCATACTTGCTTTCCTCTATTATCAGAGGATCCCTCCTTACCTAGCACACATAACACACTCAAAACATCAGATAAACTGGTGAGTTCTAATTTTTCAATAAAACATTAACAACATTTTCACACACACCACAGCTATCTTTTTATTGGCAATATTATAAATTCATCTTTTATCATTATTCTGTCCCACTGGACCTGTCCCATCGAACGTCGGTTGCCCACATCTAGCAACTACCAGTTACTACACTCAAAAACATCGGTTGCCCACATCCAGCAACTACCAGTTTCTCATACTCGGTAACGTCGGTTGCCCACATCTAGCAACTACCGGTTACCATATCCAGAGACGTCGGTTGCCCACATCCAGCAACTACCAGTCTCCCATACCCAGTAACGTCGGTCGCCCACATCCAGCAACTACCAGTTACTATCTCTCATCCAGTAGGATGCCAAATAATCATCTAGGGTTGTCACCACAAGATGTTCACAAAGCTGAGTGATCGTCATCACTCCTATCAAACTGTACAGTTTCACACTCAGGCATCTTACCCTAACTGGCCTGTTGAGATTTACATCACATTACCATTTCAAAAACAGTTCTTTCATTTATTGCCAATATTACCACATTCATTTACACTTCACACATTCTTCCCTTTAGCACCAGTTTTAGCATATTTTCATTAATCATCACACCCCTTCTGACCCATTGGAATCATTACCATCACGTAATGATTAACAATGCTCAGATGACTATCTTTTACACTCTACCTGACCCATTGCAATCACTACTATCATGTAATGATTAACAATGTTCAGGTAATCAGTTATTACCCCCACTTTCCCTCTAACAGCTTGACAACTGTTAGAAACATATCAACATCACTATCACAATTCTGGTACTAAAAACATGCAATTCATTTATCATTGTGTATGCTAGCCCGAATGTTAAAACTAAACATTTAAAAGGGCTTAGAACTCACCTTATAAATTTTCTCACCACAGTCTACACAATCCACGTACGCAAGATAACTAGTCCTTCCTCTAATCAAGGTATATCTAAAGCAATAAACCCTGATTCAATAAACTTATTCTCAAACAAGCCCTCATGCGATTGAACACTTATACGAATGAGCAATCATACGACTGGACCTATGTGAATGAACCATGCGACTGAACCTTCAGTCGTACGACTAACCGTTCATTCGCACGATTGAGTTCTCATTCGTACCCAGTGTTCACTCGTCTTCATTCGGCCTTCTAACCAGGCGACTGAGTTCCAACCGCACGACTGAACCTCCATTCGCACTCAGTCGTACGACTAAATTCTCATTCGTGCGACTGAGGTCTGCGATTGAGCCCATTCGCCTGAAACGGATCAGCAGCTGTGTTCTTGACGTTTTTGATCCAAACTCACTCAAAACTTGAGTTTTAACCATCCAAATCATACCATATTCAAAACAGATCCTATACACATCGTTTACAATGGTTTCGGACCATTATTTCATCAAAATTTCACAAAAACTTGGATTTGAATTCTTGGATTTTAAATTCAGAAATGGACTAGACCAATTTACTGATTTAAACAGGTTATTGGATCAAACCCAACCAGTTACACAACTTATAACATCTCCGGATTGATCCGTGATGTTCAAAACTTACCAAAACGGAGTTTCGCCTAGTCGATTTCGTGAGAACAGGGTTTTTGGGTGTGAAGGGGACAAGAGAATAGAATAGGTGCAGATAGAGATCTGCCCTTAAACCCCTGCACCGCCCTACTTATCCATAAACTAAACTTAACCGCCTCACCTTCAGTCGTACGACTGAACCATTCGTACGACTGAACCGTGCGACTGAAGCTCATACGCCTATGATTCGTACGACTGAGTCTCAATCGCACATAACTAATGCTGCCTGGCAAAGAAGAAATACTGCCTGGTAATTGTGGATGATTATTCCAGGTTTGTATGGACTTTCTTCTTGCACTCCAAGGATGAAGCAGCCAAGACTATCATGAACTTTGTGTTATTTGTAGAAAAGCAGTATTCCCTACAGGTCAAGTGTGTGAGGAGTGACAATGGAATAGAATTTAGAAACCATACACTTGATGACTTCTACCTGTCCAAGGGAATTAAAAGGCAGTTTAGTATTCCGAGAACTCCTGAGCAGAATGGAGTGGTGGATAGAAAGAATAGGACTCTCATTGAAGCAGCAAGGTCAATGTTGTCTGACTCAGGGTTGGCACTGACCTTTTGGGCTGAAGCTGTCAATACAGCTTGCTATGTACAAAATAGAGCTTTAGTGAATAAGAGGTTGATGAAGACTCCTTATGAAGTACTTCATCATTTGGCTCCTCTGATTTCATTCTTTAGAGCCTTTGGGTGTCCATGTTTTATTCTCAACACTAGCAACCCACTCCAGAAGTTTGCTAGTAAGGTGGATGCAGGGTATTTTGTTGGTTATTCATCAACTTGCAAGGCATACAGAGTCTTCAACTGTAGGACAAAGGTGGTTGAAGAAACTCTGCATGTTAAGTTCAATGAATCTCCAAAGGACAAGATTCCACAAAACCCTGTGGAGTTGTTTGATCTGGACATACTGCAATATGTTCCTTATCAACCTCCAGCTGTTGAGCCTGTCAACAGTTCTCCACCTGGTGGTACTGATGATGACGTAGTCAGTACTCACCTCTTCAGGTTTAGTGACAACCTGCCTGAGTCCACTAAACCTGATGCTCCTGTAGCTTCAGCAGTCCCATCCACAACAAATGCTGATGAGATTTCTGCATGCTCTACTTCATTTGAGCTGCCATCTCCTACATGGTTTCAAGAATCTCCATCACCATTTGTTGCTGCTGAAAGTCCTACAAACACTTGCACTGACATTATAGTCTATCAAGAGCTGAAGAATCACCCCACATCTCAAATCATTGGTGATATCAATGCTGGAGTTTCAACCAGGAGTCAATTGTCCAATTTCTGCTTCTATGCTCTCTTCTTCAGTCAGCAAAAGCCAAAGAACTATCATGTTGCTTTAAGAGACAATGGATGGGTTGAAGCAATGCAGCTTGAGCTTCTTCAGTTCAAGAAACAGCAAGTGTGGGAGCTTGTTCCTTTACCCCAAGGGAAGTGTGCAATAGGCACCAAATGGGTATTCAGGAACAAAACAGATGATAAGGGCCAAATTGTTAAGAACAAGGCCAGGCTGGTTGTTCAAGGGTTTGCACAAGAGGAAGGCATCGATTATGATGAGACCTTTGCTCCTGTGGCAAGACTGGAAGCAATCAGACTGTTCTTAGCTTATGCTGCCTTTCACAGTCTTAAGGTTTATCAAATGGATGTCAAAAGTGCCTTCTTATATGGGAAAATAAAAGAAGAGGTTTATGTGTGTCAACCACCAGGCTTTGAGGACAACAAACATCCTGATTGGGTGTACAAGCTTGATAAGGCTCTTTATGGGCTGAAGCAAGCTCCTAGAGCTTGGTATGAGACACTATCAACTTTTCTTCTCCAAAATAAGTTCACTAGAGGCACCATTGATAAAACCTTGTTCATCAAGACTCTGGGACAGCATAAGCTCCTTGTTCAAATTTATGTAGATGACATCATCTTTGCATCCTCTGATCCAAAGTTGTGTGATGAATTTACAATGCTCATGAAGCAAAAGTTTGAAATGAGTGCTATGGGGGAATTACAGTTCTTTCTAGGTTTGCAAATCAAACAAAAGGATGATGGAATTTTCATCCATCAGTCCAAATACACAAAGGAGTTGTTGAATAAGTTTGATTTACAAACCTGCAAGCCCTGTTCTACTCCCATGAGCAGCATCACACAACTAGATGTAGATCAAAAAGGTAAAGCGGTTGATGAAACCCTTTACAGATGTATGATTGGGTCCTTGATGTACCTTACAGCTTCTAGACCAGACATCATGTTTGCAACATGTGCTTGTGCTAGATTTTAGGCTGCACCTAAAGAATCCCATTTGATTGCAGTCAAAAGGATCTTTAGATATCTGCAAGGTACCCAATCACTAGGTCTTTGGTATTAAACTGGGAATTCTTGCAAATTAGTTGCTTTCTCTGATAGTGACTATGCAGGATGCAAAGTCACCAGAAAATCCACTTCTGGTGGTTGCCAATTCCTAGGCAATTGTTTAGTTTCTTGGTAGAGTAAGAAACAAACATCAATTGCTACATCCACTGCTGAAGCTGAGTACATTGCTGCTGCAAGTTGTACATCTCAGATACTCTGGCTTCAGAACCAACTCTTGGATTATGGCATTACAGAGACTAAGACTCCATTATTAATGGATAGTGCTTCAGCTCTTTGCATTGTTAAAAATCCAGTCCAGCACTCTAGGACCAATATAGAGATCAAACATCATTTTATTAGGGATTGCTATGAAAAAGGTCTGATTGATCCAAAGTTTGTGCCTAGTGCTGATGAGCTTGCAGATATATTTACTAAGCCTCTAGATAGTGCCATATTTCAAAACTTGGTACTAAGGCTTGGTATGCTGCAGCTAGAATAATTTGACCAATACTGATGCTCTCAGTTCACAAGTACTGATGAGCATTAGTATGCACAGGTCAAATATAAGTACTGATGAGTAATTTAGTCTTCAGCATTTTCACAACTACTGAAGACTAAAATGCTTCAAAGTACTGATGTACATTATTTGTTGAAAACAACTGATGTAGTGAGGTGGATTACAACTACTGATGTATCATTTTCAAACAAATAAGCACTGAAGAACAAATTTTGTTCACAAGTACTGATGTGTAATCTTACACAAGTACTGAAGACAAAATTTGTTCACCAGCTCTGTGAATACTTCATCAGCACTTATGAACATCTGATCACAAGAGCTGAAGGCATAAATACTCACAAGAGCTGAAGGGTCAATGAAACATCTGAAAGTCAGCCAAAGAGCTGATGAGTAAATGTGGAGGCCAGCATGAAACAACTGATTTGACGGAAACAGCTGATGAGTAATTTTACTCTTCAGCTGATGCCAACAGCTGCTGTTTCATACCCAAACAACTGAAGGACAAAACCATGTCTTTAGTAGTTTCACAACTACTGATGACTAACACCAAGTCTCAGTTGTTTACAACAACTGAAGCAATACCATGTCTTCAGTAGTTCACAACTACTGATGTCAGTAGTTCACAACTACTGAAGGCTAACACCAAGTCTTCAGTTGTTACAACGTCTGAAGATGAAAAATTAGGTCTTCAGTAGTTTATAACTACTGAAGACTGACAACA
Organism: Flaveria linearis; assembly: GCA_024085815.1. Classification (NCBI taxonomy): domain Eukaryota; kingdom Viridiplantae; phylum Streptophyta; class Magnoliopsida; order Asterales; family Asteraceae; genus Flaveria; species Flaveria linearis. The sequence goes on along the minus strand of CM044010.1, from coordinate 37,316,929 downwards.
AGTCTTCAGCCGTTTACAACATCTGAAGGACAAAACCAAGGCTTCGGTAGTTTCATCTACTGAAGACTAACACCAAGTCCTCAGATGTTACAACCACTGAAGGTTAAAACCACGTCATCAGTAGTTTCAACAACTGATGACTAACACCAAAACCTTCAGTAGTTTTCTTTCAGCCTTTGCTATACCCTATAAATACCCAACCTTCAGAGCTTTTCATTCTCACTTGACCTAACTTCTCAAAAACCTCTGAAAATCCCATACACCATTAATGGTGACCATGCAACTCAAACCTCGACACAACTGTGTCGCTCATCTAACCAAATCGCCATTATGGCCTATATTTCACCATGTCGTCGATCTTATGAACGACTCACCTTACCAAACGGCATTTCTTCTGAACCCCACCATATACACCGACTCCTTGGCGGAGTTCTGGACGAACATCATCGTCCAAACCAGAGAGAATGATGGCGAGGTCTCTCTCCGGTCTTCCGTCAACAACCACCTAGTGGTTATCACTCCAGCTACCATTCGAGAAACCCTAAAGCTGGAGGATGCCACTTACCCAACCTCTTACCCCAAAGGCGCCCTCGATCTATGCTTCACAGCCAACGACTATCAGGGCGACCTCTCTGCCACCACCTTGTTGAAGAAACACTTCCCTGATCCCCAACGACTCGTTTTTCACATGATGAATGTGTGTCTGGCCCCCAAAACTTCTTCATGGGACCAAATGTCAACAAGGTGGCAACAGGTATTGTATTCTATCCTTGAGAAACAACCCTTAAATTTTACTGATATTATATTTTTGGAACTCAAGGATATGGCCACAAAACCCATTTCTAACCGTTGGATCTTGTATCCACGGTTCATAATGGCCATCATCGAGAGCCAGCTTCAAGCTGAGGGACTTGTTGGCACTGGGTTCCCTGCCATGGCCGTTTTAGCCGAGGTATACTCGAGGCACAACTCTGACCAAACACTAAAACAGGCTGCCCGGCTGCAAAAACCCACGCAGCAGGAACCCACAGCCTCCACCTCCAAATCCAAAGTCCCCACCATACCAAAAACCAAAAAGAAGCCCAAAAAGGCTACTCAGGGAAATGAGTCCCCTGAGGATGCCCCTGCAACACAAAGGCAGGATGTGGCTACTGGTTCGATTCTCCCAGCAGCTACCACGACTCCACCCACCACAACCGCACAGGCTTCCTCTCAACAGGAGCCTGATGCAACCACTTCAGGGGCACCCACACATCTGGGGTCTTTCTCACTTGAGGGGACTACCATTGAAATGCACACTCCTCCCCATGTGCACACTGCTTCATGCCCATCTCCTACTGAGACCACCCCACAAAGCCCTACACTAATAATAGCCAAAGTGTTGACTCACCTGAGCACTCCACCCTCTCCCCAGAAACCAATTACAACTGGGGAGACTCCTACCGAAGAGAGGGTGGACACAAGTGCTGGTGGGAACCCACAACATAGAGAATCACATGTCCAATCTCCCAGTGTGGCTAGGGAGATAGGACATTCTGGTGAGGCTGCCACTTTCCCTACATCAGCATATGAGCAGGGAGAAGCTGGTACAAGCAATAAGACCTCACCAGAGGCAACTGCCGATGATGGACACAATCCGGAGGCTGGAAGTCCCCAGTACCAAGAACAAGGGGCACATGCAACTACCGAGCCACACTCAGTGCATGTACATCCTGACATTGTCAGGAGGTCAGGTGATTCAGCTCACACTGATGATGACCTGAGCTTCTTCTTTGATGTAGTTGCTCACAACACTATCTTAGAGGATGAGATAAGCAGACTCAAAGAGCTGCTTGCTCAAATGACTCAAGATAGAAGTCCATCTACCACTACAAACCCAAAGATGGCACCTTCACCCGAAGGTCTCATAGACACTCAACACTCCCACAAACTCAGCCACCAGCCCCTGCTTCTGGCTCTAGCTCTCAGGAACAGAACCCTCCTGAGAAGCTAGATGCTATCTTCCAGAAATCCCTGCCTCTCATCACACCTATAATCACAGAAGTTGTGATGAAAACCATTGATGAGAGGCTTCCCACTTATATACAACCCATGGTGGAGGTTGCTGTTGCTAAAGCACTTGCTGATGTTCAAACCCCAACCAATGCACCCAAAAAGGGGGAGACATCAGTGCAAGTTAAGAGGAAGAGGGTGGAGGAAGAGATTGAAGTAGGGAGAGAGGGGGTAATTGAGAGGGAGAGGTCTGAGGAGACGGGTAGGGAGAAGGGGAAGGAGAAGGTGAGGGAGGAGAGGGCTCAAATAGAAGTGGCTGAAATCCAAAAGGATTTCAGTGTCACTTATTATAAGAAGAGAGGAGAGAAGAGAGGAGAGGAGGGAGAGAAGGTAGAGACTGACTCTGATCTAGCAGCCCTTATCAAGGAGGCTGATGCTGAGCATAGCCGATCAATGGACTCTGTCATTGATCAGCTGTTCAGGCAAGGCTTTGACAAGGACACTGCCATGCTAGATCAGGAGATCAGAAATATGGAGAGAAGGGAGATTGAGTACCGATGGTCTACTTATAGCCAAGAGGACAAAAAGAGACTCGAGGCTATGAGTAGATTCATTTCGAAGTATTTGGGCAGGCCAGTCCTTGATGTCAAAGCATGGACCAGGGACAGAATCTTGGCTATAACCACCAAGATCTGTTCAGCTGGTGATTTCACCAAAGGACTGGTCGTTGAGGCCCTCTCTGAAGCCGGTGCTGGGAACAGGACCGTGCTATTAAAACAAACCAAACCTGCTCTTATTTCTAGGTTACTAGCAGTGCCTGCCAACATTCCCACACCAACAACCCAAACACAACCCACAAAACCAACCCCTTCACCATCAAAAGCCGCAGCCAATGATCCACCCTTGAAGAAGAAGAGAAGGGTGTTGAGGCTGCAAGAAGAAGAAGAAGAGGAGGATGAGGAGGATAGACTGCCCCTGTCTGCAGTCATTCATCTACCCAAAGCCAAATCCAAAACCATCACTCCCACCTCACAGATGGATACTATGAAGGTTAAGATAGAGGAAGAGGAGCAGCAGAAGCTTCATGATGCTGAAATGCTTAAGTCAATTGACCAAGCTTATGCTGCTTCTACCTCTATCATAAATATGAAGAAGGAAGCTCTGAGACTCTTCACTCTCAAACAAACTTTCCAATATGACAAAGAGAGAGTGAGGACTTGGCTTGATCCTAGGGTGGCTCACAGGAATACAAAGAAAGACATTCCTGTGAGGTACAAGAGCTAGATGAAGAGGATTGTAGATGAAGTGATTACAGTGGCTCTTGTATTAACACCCTGGGAAATTGTGGATGAGTTCGAGAAGGCCTATAAGTCTAAGCAACCACCCGAAATGATGTTGGAGAATAGGGTGGTTAGGAAAGGCTTAGTTTATAAGAGGCTTGAGAACTTTCACAAAGATGAGCTCAACTTGTTGCTAGAGGGCAGACATCCAGATGAATTTGCATATAGGCAAATCACAACAGTTGAGCTCAAGAATGGCAAACAGGTCAAGTTTGTCTCAGAGCTGTACGGCCGTGAAGGATTATTTGATGGTGGGGCTGAGGACCTGTCCAAAGAAGAACAAATGATTTTTGTCAGAGCCTACACCAGAGAATCCTACAGGCTCGTACGTGGGAGGTAGGTTTCATGGATGGGACAACAGCTCTGTGTCCAATTCCCCAAAACAGAGCTCCCATCCATACTTAGCCAAACAAATATCAGAAACCTCCTCCCAGGCCAGTGCTTATCAGGGTCAACTTCTGATCTGATCCAGAAGGAAATAGACCAATCTTTATGCCAACAATAAGTGGGACAACAAATAATTAGAGGTTTTGGCTGCATTGGTTTAGGGGGAGTTTGTTGGACCAAAAGAACCAATGAGCCAAGATCAGGAAAACCTCTAAGTCCCACATGACATCACAACAACTGCTGAAGACCTTCATCAGCAGTTTGACAAAGTCTGAAGAATCAACAGCTGAAGATCAAAGATCTGAAGTACAACAGCTGATGATCCCAAAGTGCTGAAGACAAGTACTGAAGTCTAAAGTACTGATAAATACAAGTACTGAAGACTTCAAGTACTGAAGACAAGTGCTGAAGATCAAAGTCTGAAGAACTGAAGAACTGAAGATCAACTACTGATGCACAAAGTCTGAAGACAACGACTGAAGACATCAGCTGATGACAACTACTGAAGTCATCGGCTGATGAATCATCTGAAGATTAAAGTCTGAAGACCAAAGTGCTGAAGCTTCAGAGTTTGTCATAACAGCTGAAGAAGTCTTCTTCAGTTGTTGTGATGGTTTATTTTCTTTTCAGTAGTTTTATGTTTTTCATTTCAGTAGTTTGTACAACAGCTGAAGAGTTTGTTCTTCAGCTGTTATAGTTCAGTAGTTGTAAACAACTGAAGAGTTTGTTCTTCAGTTGTTGTAGCTTGTCAGTAGTTTCCCTTTCAGTACTTGTAATAGGTAGAACACTTAGGAAATTTTGTAAGAAGATGTCAGCTGTTGTGACATCTTCAGTAGTTGTGTTATATCAGTAGTTAGTTAAATAACTGTTTAATGTCAGTGGAATCTGACAATAGTATGGGTCTTTTGCCTATAAAAGGGCAGTGACCTGATTGTATTCCATGCCGAAACATGTGAAATAAACCGAATATTATTCCTTTTATGCAGAATTATTCTCTCTCTACATTTACTTTACATGCAATATTCCTTATGTTCTTGCATTAATTGCTAATTATCATGCTAAATCCGCTGCGAACATAATCTAATTGATCAAACTAGAGGCCGAGATCCTGTCAATTAACAAACTTAACAAGCTGAAAATTGATGGTTCTTAATCATTAAAAGTTAATAAAAGGTTATTAAAAAGGATTAATGATTTTATAATAAAATGGATTTTATTAAAAGAACCATAGGGTATCTTGTATTTGAAAGCATGCAAATACAAGTACATAGAGTTTTCTAAGCTAGAATTATGAAACCTCTAAATATTCAAATCCCTTTTAAAATAAGTCAAACACCATCCTCTTATACAACACTCGAATCATTTGAGAACTTGATGTGGGATAAAGGTCACCTAACCACATTAGAGGGAACTTATGAGTTTGAGGTGGGTTTGCCATATTTATGGGATAAAGGTCACCTAACCACTAATATTATCAAATCCACACGTGTGTCTAAGTAGGATGACTTAATTTGGAAATCATGCATTAGGATCACTGAAGCATGACGTACAAAGGGTGTTGATGGGATAAACATGCCAAACAAACATAAGATGTTTAACCGATCCCATACACTAGAAATTGTAATAGGTTACAATTGTCAAACGTTGACTACCTTGTTAATTTAAATAAAGGGATAAAGGTCACCTAACCGATATTTAAATATAACGTTGGATTCTAGATTTTAATTATTAATTGTCTATGAGACATAAAGGGTATTAATGATTACAATGTAATTTTTCAGAAATACTAATAAGAACTTTGTTAATTTTGTAGAATGGCCGCAAACAACAGCAACACAAACCCGACCGTCCATAACCTATCACTAAGAACAATCCTTGAAAAGGAACGTCTAAACCATGGGAACTTCATGGATTGGTACCGAAACTTGAGAATCGTTCTCAAGCAAGAAAAGAAGTCCTATGTGTTAGACGATCCCATTCCCGATCAACCCGATGAAAATGACGATGAGGCCTTTGCCGAGTGGGTCAAGTACACCGAGGACTCTGTGCAAGTCGCTTGTCTCATGCTAGCAAGTATGATTCCCGATTTGCAAAAGGACTTTGAGAACCACAATGCCTATGACATGATCACCCAGTTGAAGGAAATGTTCCAACAACAATCAAGAGTGGAGCGCTTTGAAACGGTTCGAGCACTCCATGCATGTCGGATGGACGAGACCTAATCGGTGTTATCTTACGTTCTTAAGATGAAGAGCCACATTGATCGCCTTGAAAGGCTTAACTTTCGTGTGTCCAATGAGTTGGTAACGGATTTGATCCTCAACTCTCTATCCAAGAAGTTTGATAGCTTTGTTATGAACTATAACATGAATGGATGGGACAAGAGCATTGGTGAGCTTCACTCAATGCTCAAAACGGCCGAGGCGGGCATGGGTAGAAAGGTTCTACCGGTCCTTACGATCAATGAAGGAGGTAGTAGGAAGAGGCACCTCCCCGACCCTAGGGCAAGTGTTGCAAGAGGGAAGGGGCACGTCAAGGGGAAGGGAAAAGGAAAGGCAAAAGTGGAACCGCCCAAACCAAAAGAAAAGAAGCAAAAGGTTGCTCAAAATGACCCGTGTTTTGAGTGTGGGGAGGTAGGCCATTGGAAACGCAATTGTCCGGTCTATCTCAAAGCATTAAGATCAAATAGGGATGCGGGGCAAACCTCAGGTACAATCTTTATGATACATGTTGAGCTAAATGTTATTTCTTCTAACACATGGGTACTAGATACCGGATGTGGAACTCATATTTGCAATTTGTTGCAGGGGTTCAAAAGAAGTGAGCATTATGCAAAAGGGGAAATTAGTCTCTTCATGGGGAATGGTGCAAAGGTTCACGTGGAAGCCCAAGGAGACTACATTTTGAAGCTTCCAAGTGGTTTGGAAGTTATTTTAAAGAATGTTTTGTATGCTCCTAGCTTGACTAGGAATATTATTTCTGTTTCCCGTTTAAGACAATATGATTATGATTTCAAGTTTGTTGACAATGATATTCATGTTTCTTTCAATCATATGTTTTATTTTAAGGCTATACCTTGTAATGGTATTTATGAATTGGTTCATGAAAACACAACATATGATAGCTCAATGTACCAAGCAACCACCAAAAAGCTCAAATTAGATTTGAGTGATTCCTATCTTTGGCATTGTCGCCTTGGTCACATAAACAAGAATCGTATGCAAAAACTCCACAAGAATGGTCTTTTGAAAACTAATGAAAATGATTCATTTGATGTATGCGAGTCTTGTTTATAAGGTAAAATGACAAAGGCCCCTTTTAGTGGGACTAATGAAAGGGCAAAGGATTTATTAGGAATCATACATTCGGATGTATGTGGACCTTTTAAACCAATAACTAGGAATGGTGAAAGATACTTCATTACCTTTACCGATGACTATAGTCGTTATGGGTATGTGTACTTGTTAAGACACAAACATGAATCTTTTGAAATGTTCAAAATCTTCAAGAATGAAGTAGAAAATCAACTCAACAAAATGGTCAAGATTCTTCGTACAGATAGAGGAGGTGAATACCTAAGTAGTGAATTTCAAGAGTATCTTAGAAGTTGTGGGATTGTCTCACAACTTACTCCACCCGGAACACCACAACATAATGGTGTGTCTGAGAGGAGGAATCGGACTCTATTGGATATGGTTCGATCTATGATGGCTAGAATGTGACACCCTACACATATCCCACATCGGCCGTGGACAGGAGAGATTCCTGGTTCATAAGTAATGTCTGGCCTCTAATATCAACAACGCGTTTTGGGCGTATTGGCTGTGGATGAGAGGAGAACTCCACAGTTAAGCGTGCTCAGATGGGAGCAATCCAGTGATGGGTGACCTCCCTGGGAAGTTTTCACCCGGGCAACCAAAAGCAAATCCGTGAGCTCCTTGTGGGCGAAGCGGAGAATATTGTTGATGTGAGAGGACGGGTGTGATAGAATGGTATCAGAGCCACTCCTGTGCCGTTCGGGGTGTGGGACATACCTCACCAAGGATGGTGACGTCTCGGGCTCATCGAGGACGATGAGTCCAAACAGGGGGTGCTTGTGACACCCTACACATATCCCACATCGGCCGTGGACAGGAGAGATTCCTGGTTCATAAGTAATGTCTGGCCTCTAATATCAACAACGCGTTTTAGGCGTATTGGCTGTGGATGAGAGGAGAACTCCACAGTTAAGCGTGCTCAGATAGGAGCAATCCAGGGATGGGTGACCTCCCTAGGAAGTTTTCACCCGGGCAACCAAAAGCAAATCCGTGAGCTCCTCGTGGGCGAAGTGGATTGCTGATGTGAGAGGACGGGTGTAACATAGAAGTACACTACCTCTATCATTTTGGGGTTTCGTGTTGCTCTCCGCGGCCCGTATTTAAAATATGGCCCCAACCAAGAAAGTGGAAAGGACACCTTTCGAAATATGGCATGGAAGGGTTCCATCATTATCATATTTAAAAGTTTAGGGGTGTGATGCTTATCCTAAGCAATACACTCAAAACAAACTGGAAGCCCGATCCACAAAGTGTATCTTCATTGGATATCCTAGAGATTGTATTGGATATTATTTCTAAGATCCGACAGAACAGAAAGTGTTTATTGCTTGAAAGGCAGAGTTCTTGGAAACTAAGTTTCTTTCGGAAGAAACTAGTGGAAGAGCAGTGGAACTTGAAGAGGTTCAAGATTCACAAGACGATACACAATTGGTTGATACTAGCAATCAACATGAGGATGTTGAGAATGATCATGTGGATGATCAAGATACACAAAACGTTCGCAGATCTGGTAGAATTAGTGTTCCTCCTGAGAGATATGGATTTTTCATGGATGGATGCTATGTGGTAGATTCGGATGACCCAACCACATACCATGAGGCAATGTCAAAACCTGATTTTGACAAATGGCAAGAAGCCATGAACGTTGAGATGCAATCCATGTATGATAACCAAGTTTGGGAATTGGTTACACCACCTCTTAAGTCCAAGATAGTTGGAAGTAAGTGGGTTTTCAAGAAGAAAACCGATATGCATGGAAACTTGGATACCTATAAAGCTAGACTTGTAGCAAAAGGTTTCACTCAAACTCAAGGGGTTGACTATGATGAAACCTTTTCGCCTGTGGCAATGCTAAAGTCTATCAGGATATTGTTTGCCATAGCAGCATATTATGACTATGAGATTTGGCAAATGGATGTCAAAACCACTTTTCTTAATGGATATCTTGAGGAAGATGTCCATATGAAACAGCCTGAAGGTTTTGTCGATCCAAAACATCCTAACAAGGTATGCAAGTTAAAGAAATCAATCTATGGATTGAAACAAGCATCAAGAAGTTGGAATCACCGTTATGATGATGAAGTAAAGAAATTTGGCTTCATCAAAAACGCTGATGAAGCTTGTGTATATAAGAAAGCTAGTGGGAGCATTATTACTTTCCTGGTATTATATGTCGATGACATTCTACTAATTGGAAACGACATTCCAACCTTGGAAGGTGTAAAAACCTGGCTTGGAAGCTGTTTTTCCATTTGTTAGGTCCCTTAAAAGATTAACATTTAGTCTTTATTGTTTAGTGTCTATTTTGTATTTTATACTAGTGTAGGGACTTTTTGTGTAAAATTAGTTCCTTAGGTTCTAGTATAATAGCTTAGACGTAGTATAGATTGTAGTTTTTGCATATGTTTTATGAGAACTGCTTTTCTATTACTTGTAATCGTCTTTGCTATCAATGGAATATGAATTTTGTTGATTTGGCTTGAATTGATTACAATTGATTGTATTTTGCTTTGAATTGTTCATATAATTGATACAGATTGCTCTAATTGATCCTATCAATTGGTATCAGAGCTTTCGGTTGAGTGTTTTTGAGGTTCTGTCGAAGATAGAAACTTCAAAAATCCACTGAAATCTATAATCAATTGACAATTCAAGTGAAATATTGTGAATCGAAGCTGTGTTTCATCATCAGAAACATGTTTTGAATCACAAATTGCAGTTTATCTCATAAAAAAATCGAGTAAATTAGTGAAAAACAGTTCGACTGAGTGTTCTTGAGTGTTCGACCTAAAATCTCTGAAATTCATCGAAATTTGTTGATGATTACTGAAATTGAGGTTATAGGATTGATTATCGGTATAATCATGAACTAATTGTGAAATTTCAGCTCAATTAATCAACAATTGAAGGTTTTTGAGATTTCTGAGTTCGTTACATTCATATGAAGCTGATGAATGTGGCGTATTAGGGCTGAAAAACACTGAAATTTGACCAAGTGTTTGGTCGTTTGAGAACTGTTGGAGTTTTCTCAACTGTTTCAGTCGTTTTACCCTAGCCCTATAACCACTGTGGACTTATAATCACTGTACTTAGTCAGACACATCACCACTGAGTAGCCGTATAACCACTGTTAGTCGTATAACCACTGTTGGTAGTTTCAGCTTGTGGTCGTATAACTACTGTTGGTAGTTTCAGCATTGTGTTGGAAATTTTTCTAAGGCAATCCCTTAGACTCCTCAGCTGTTGGACTTATCACCACTGTTGGACGTTTAAACTGTTGGACGTATAACTGTTGGACGTATTACCACTGCTGGACATTTCACTGCTGGTCGTATCATCACTGTTGGACGTTTGACTACTGTTTCAGACTTTTCAGCCTTAACACTTAGAAATTTTTCATAAAATTTCAAAAATCCAAAAATATTTTTTCTTAATTCAAAAGATTAGAAAAACAACAAAAATATAAAAATGGCTAAATCAGAAGATTCTGAGAATAGAGTTCCAAAACTTAAAAACAGAGCTAATTTTAAAAATTGGTCTCTTAGGCTGAAACATCATTTGAATTCCATAGACACTGATCTGTGGAAATCAATTGAAAAGGGTCCATACATTCCTGTGACTACTGATGGTCCAGACAGAGGATTTGTGTATTCTAAAGATTCACAAGAGCCTTATCCAGAAGATAATCTTCATGGTGATGATTTAAAAAGGGTAAAGAATGACATCAAAGCATATTCTCTCATGTGTAAAGGACTACCACTGGAAGTTCTTTCAAGGCTTGAAAACTATCAGACTGGATATACAATGTATAAAGCCTTGAAGATTATATGTGAAGGAGGGAAAGAGATTCAAGATCTGAAAAAGCAGAAACTGAAAAGGCAATTGGAACTTTTTGAGCACATCTCAGGAGAAACAATAAACCAAATGATGAACAGGTTTGTGCAATTAACTACAGAGATGTCTACTTTGGGAATCAAGAATGATCTTGAGGACTTAAACAATAGACTTCTGAATGCACTACCATCTTCTTGGAAACAAACTGTCACTTTATTAAAACATACTGAGAAGTTTCCAATGGATCTTGATCTGCTCATTGCTAAAATTGAATCTGTAGAAATTGATAAGAGCTCAAGAAATAATGATAGACATGCATCAACAACTCAGTATAAGTATGTTGCTTCACCAGCAAATACTGTTGAAAATGCATTTCTGGCTAAAGACCAATCCACTCCTGAAGATGAAGGTGATCTATTTGTGGAAGCAGGATTCTTCACTAGTACACCTGCTTACTCAACTCAATCACAACCACAATCTTCACCTAAAGCTCAAATGCCTAAACCTTCAACTGAGATGCCATCCTCCTCAAACTCTCCCAATCCAAGTAAAGTGAAAGATGTGATCAACATTCTTTTACAAGATGAAGAGTCAAAAACTGCTTTCACTGCTTTCATGGCAAGCTTTCAAGCTTATCAAGGCAGTCATCTGACTCAAGTGGAGCTAGTTCTACAGGATTTGTTTGAAATGGATCCAGATGATGTTGAAGAAATGGATCTTAATTGGCAGATGGTCATGATAGCTTACAGAACTCAAAAGCATGCTTACACTAACAGAAATTACAAACCCAGTGCAAACAAAACTGTTGGGTTTGATAAATCAAAATCAAGATGCTTTAACTGTAACAGCTATGGTCATTTTTCAAGAGAATGTAAAGCTCCAAGAAACCAAGGAGGAAATAATCAAGGCAACTCAAATGGTCAAAAGTATCAGCAACAGGCAAACAAGACTTTTCAGAAGCCATACCAAAGTCTACCAATGACAGAACCCAAAGAAGAGAAGAACAGTGAGGAAACTAAGAAGGCACTGGTTGTAAACATCAAAGATGGTTATGACTGGAGTGCATATGCAGAGCAATTTACTACTGATCTCACTGCTAATCTGGCACTAGTTGCTGAAGTTGATGATGAAGACTGGTCTGAATTTAAAGATCCTAAATATGATGAATCAGATCAAGAAGAAGAGTATGATTGGAGCGACAAATCAGACCCAAAAGATACCACTGAAGAAGTTGCTCTTATGGCTCAATCAGAACAACCAAAGGTTGTTAATTCTTCTGATACTGAATCTTCACACTCATATCCTGAAATACCAGTAGAAGTGAGAGAGAAAATGTGCACAAAAGCATGTTTTGAGCTAGTTGAACACTACAGAACATATTCATTCAAAATTTGTGACAAGCTCAAACAAGAAGAATCAAAACACAATAAGCTAAAATCAGATCACAAAATTGCTGATGAAAAGATCATGTCTCTTCAAGCTTCATGGAACAAAACCATTAAAGAACTTGAACTTGTCAAACAACAACTTGAAGAGATGAACAAAACACTTGAAAAAGAAAAATTGGCACATGCAGCAACTCAAATAGATTTAGCCAAAGTCAAAAGCTCAAAGAAAATTGTTGGCAACTGGTGAATGCAAGAAATGACAAAGACAAAACAGGACTAGGATTCACACATGAACCTATGCCTGAATCTATCTCAAAAACATTACCTGATAATTTCAATACTCATGATCATTCACCAGAAAACAAAGCTAAACTGAAGGAATTTCAAGATCAAAAGAACCTTCAAAAGAAAAATGTTGAAGTTTATGAAGAAACTGACTTAAACAAGATCAAAAGTGGTCATCCAATCAAAGTTAAATCTTATGAACCTCAACAAAAACAAAAGAAGCTGTTCGTACCAAAAAGTGAAAATGTTATTGAACAAACTGAACTAAAGAGTGAAAATTCTGATGTCAATAACAAACTGAAAGAAAAATATGAAGAGGTTAAATCAGATAACAATAATTCTGATGATTCTAGTTCTAATGAACTAACTGAAGTGAATGAATGTCAAAAGGAATCTTCTCAAGATTCAACTAAACTTCAAAGCAAGAAAACTTCATCAAGATTGAGAAATCAAAGACGAAGAAAAGCTGCAAAAGCAAAGAAAACTGAATCAATTAATCAGTCACAGAACAATACTCAAATTAAACCTGTGAAGTTTGTGTCTGCTGGAACGTTTGACTTGAACACAAACACAAAAATAACACCTACACCTAAGATCAAATCTAACTCTGATCTGAGAACAAGTCCAGATCATAAGACTTCCGCTGTGTATAAAAGATTTGAATCAAAGGAGTCAAAGAATTTTGTTCAAGTTCAAAAGAAAAATCCCAAAGATCAAAAGACAAAATTTACATCAATTAAACAACAAATTAAATTACCTAACCCAAAATTCAAACAAGAATCAAATGTTGCTTCAACATCAAGGGTTAATAAAATGTTGTTTAAACATTCTGAAAAGTATTGTGATATCTGTGACATGTACAATCATGACATTTTAGAATGTTACTTTAACAAGTATTGCTACATATGTGATATGACAAATCACACCATAGCTGAGTGTTATTTTAACAAATACTGTGCCTTGTGTGATGAAAGAAATCACAATACCAATGATTGTTACTTCAGGAAGAACTCTTCAAGGAAGGAATTTAATAATCAAGGCTTTGTAAATCCACAATTTATAAGAAATCAAAATATTGGATTTAAATTTTCACAACAACAATCTTCCTTGGGTTTGAGATCTTTCAGAAGAAACAATTCAGATTTTGTCAAATCACAGCAATACCATCAAGAAAAGTTTATTCCTCGATCTGTGAGAATAAACCAAGGAACATTCTCAAATGATTCATACAAGAGTTCAAGATTTCTTAATAATGCTTTGAAATCAAAATCTCAAAGAGATAATCAGTTGATTTCTCAAAAAGGATTTGAACATGATAAACTTCAAAAGAAACCAGATGTCAACAAACTTCATTTTAAACAATTTACAATTGTTGACAAGTTTGGCAAGCCCAAGACAATCTCGGTTTGGGTTACTAACTCACCTTAAATGTTTGTGAATGCAGGTACGCCCGCGGAGACCAATCAACTCATGGTATGTTGACAGTGGGTGTAGCCAGCATATGACAGGCAATCAAGCCTTGTTGCAAGACTTTAAGTTAAAAGATGGTACTCATGTTGCTTTTGGAGGAGATGTAGGTGGAAAGATAACAGGAGAGGGAACAGTGTCCAATGGGATTATCAGTTTTGATAAAGTCAACTTTTGCTCACAGTTGAACTTTAATCTTCTAAGTGTATCCCAAATTTGTGACAAATCTTATTCTGTTCTTTTTGATGAATCTCACTGTTATGTCTTGAAACCAGGTTTTCAGATTAGCAATGACTGGGTGATAGTTAAAGTTGCTAGAGACAGAGATGTATACAAATTGGATATGTCTCAAGTGGATCCTGCAACTGAAACTACTTGCCTGATTGCTAAAGCCTCAAATGATAAAAGCCAGCTTTGGCATTGACGTCTTGGTCATTCCAACTTCAAAAACATGAACAAGCTTGTAGCAGGAAATCATGTTATTGGACTTCCTTCCAAGAAGTTTTCAACAACTGATCATTGCTCAGCATGTCTGAAGGGAAAGCAACATAGAGCGTCTTATAAGTCCAAACTAATAAACTCAAACACCAAACCACTCCAGATGTTACATATGGACCTTTTTGGACCAACTAATATTAGGAGTATTGGTCGAAAATCATATTGTTTAGTCATCATAGATGATTATACAAGATTTTCATGGGTTTTCTTTCTTCAAGCTAAATCTGAAACTGCAGATCTTCTAAAAGAATTTATTAACAAAGTTGAAAATCAACTTGATCAAAAAGTAAAAATAATAAGAAGTGATAATGGAACTGAATTTAAAAATGCTAACATTGATTTGTTTTGTGCAGAAAAAGGGATAGTTCATCAGTTCAGTGCTCCCAGAACTCCACAACAAAATGGAGTTGCTGAAAGGAAGAACCGAACTTTGATTGAAGCTGCCCGTTCTATGTTAGCAGATGCTAAACTTCCAATCACTTTCTGGGACGAAGCAATATCCACAGCATGTTTTGTTCAGAACAGAATCTTGCTTGTTAAAGATAAAAAGAAAACTCCATATGAGTTGATGTTTGACAGGAAACCAAACATAAATTTTTTAAAATCATTTTGGTTGTCCAGTTATGATTCTTAACTCAAGTGATCATTTAGGAAAATTTGAAGAAAAAGCTGATAATGGATTTTTCGTTGGATATTCATCTGTTTCAAAAGCCTATCGAGTGTATAACTCTAGGACAAACACTATTAATGAAACATTCAACGTTAAATTTTTGGAAAATTCTTTTCCATCAGTTTCAAATGGTCCTGCATGGTTATTTGATTTGGATTCTTTGTCAAACTCATTTCAGTCTAACTTGTTTAATCAATCTGATGATTTTTCAGGTAAGAAGAACTCGAGAGGAGATCTTGGATCTTTCAGTGATGATTCAGATTCTGATGATTCAGATGATGCTCGTCCAGATTATCCATTTTTTTCATTTGTCAAGGATTCAACAATTCAATTTCATGACAATGTTCCTGATTCTTCAGCTTCAGATCATTCTGTTTCAGCTGCTCAAGAAGCATCACAACTTATTCCTAATGATGGTACAGAAATTGGACATCCTGAGTCTGGCACATCTTCTATCTCTGGAGATGCAATTGATCATAGTAACTTTGATTACTTTCTCAATTCACCGACTCAAGTACCAAATTTCACTCCACATTCTTCTACCTTATTGCAACAGCTCTCCAATCTGAACCAAACCAATCTTGATGTTACTGTTCAAGGAAATGAGATTCCGATATCTCGTATCCACCGGAACCATCCAACATCACAGATTATTGGTCCTCTGAATGAAAGAACTACTAGGAGTAAATCTGAACATGCAAATGTTTGTTTATACTCGTGTTTCCTTTCTCAGACTGTTCCTAAAAATGTCACCGAGGCATTACAGGACAATGGTTGGATTGAAGCTATGCAGGAGGAACTTCTACAATTTCGAAAACAAGAAGTGTGGAAGTTGGTGGAATTACCTGAAGGAGAAAATGCCATAGGCACCAAATGGTTGTTCAGAAATAAAACTGATGATCGTGGCATTGTAATCAGAAATAAAGCAAGACTTGTTGCACAAGGATACACACAGGAAGAAGGAATTGACTATGATGAAGTATTTGCTCCAGTTGCAAGACTCGAATCTATTCGTGTTTTC
Source organism: Flaveria linearis (assembly GCA_024085815.1). Lineage (NCBI taxonomy): Eukaryota > Viridiplantae > Streptophyta > Magnoliopsida > Asterales > Asteraceae > Flaveria > Flaveria linearis. The sequence goes on along the minus strand of CM044010.1, from coordinate 37,300,730 downwards.
CTGGCTTATGCATCATTCATGAGATTCAAGGTGTATCAAATGGACGTAAAAGGTGCATTTTTGTATGGTCCAATCACTGATGATGTGTATGTCAAGCAACCTCCGGGCTTTGAAGATGCAGAATTTCCACATCGTGTGTATAAGCTTAGCAAAGCTTTATATGGCCTACATCAAGCTCCTAGAATTTGGTATGAGACATTATCTCAACACTTGATCCAATATGGATATACAAGAGGGAAAATTGATCCAACTTTATTCATAAAGAAGGATAATGATGATCTCTTATGTGTGCAAGTGTATGTAGATGATATCATATTTGGTTCTACCAGTCCAACTTTGTGCAAAGAATTTGAAGAGATCATGAAATCTCGGTTTCAAATGATGTAACACCCGTAATTTCTTATTAAAGAAATTAAAAGAATAAAATAGAAAGAGAAAGGAAAGAAAAACAAAAGTTACTTCTGTTTAAGGGCCAAAAGTGTCAAATGGGCAAACTTTCTATTAATTCTTTGTACAAAAGGTGGTATGGCCACCCATGTTGTCTGCATTTCACTTCATTCGAACTTTTTAGAGAGAGAAAGTAGCAGGAGCAGAAAACCATCGGAATTTTGAAGAAGGATCTGAGAAATTCGAAGTTTTTGGTAAGAAATCCCGAATTCATGATGTTAGGACGATTCTAGAACCATACATGAGCATATAAATGTGACTAGTGTGTTCGGGTTGCTCTGTGTGTGTGTTTTAGGTGTATAAACGACTGAGAAGTTCAAGGAAAGGGCATCCAAAACCCGAAGACAAATTAAGGTGAGTTCTAGACCCCGTTTTACTGTTTTTTAAATGTTTTGGGGCTGGAAATGCATGTAAATATGCTTTTATAAAATTGTGGGTTGATACCCGTATGAATTAATTGTATGTATGTTTATGTTTATGTTAGATTTATGTTTAGAATTATGTGCATATGTTTAGAAATAGGCATTTTGATGTTTTGGATTCGGATTATGAATTAGACACATGAGTAGGATGCTAATGTGACTGAAAATGGGACTTAGAATAAATAAGCAAAAGTTGGTAAGTCCACTAGTGGTCATACGACCAACAGTGTGGTCGTATGACCAGAATATTTTTCTAAGTGTTGGGTCCAATAGGACTCATACGACCAGCAGGGTGGTAGTGTGACAAATTTATGTTTCTAAGTGTTGAGCCCAATAGGACTCATACGACTAACAGTGGTCGTATGAATATGTGATATTTTCTAAGTATGAGGCCCATAGGACTCATACGACCAACAGTGGTCGTATGATCATGTGGAAATTTTCTGAGTATAGACTCATACGACCAACAGTGGTCGTATGATCCAAATATGTTCCTAAGTCCAGGGGTGGTACGACCATCAGTGGTCATACGACCAACAGTGTGGTCGTAAGACCAGCTGATAAATCTAAGTGTTAAGTGAAAAGTCCAGCAGTGCTCATACGGCTAATAGTGCTCATACGCCCAGAGGGCTTATACGCCCAATAGTGCTAAAACGCCTAAACACTTAGAAATTTTCAGGAATTTCCAGTAAGTCCGAAGTTCGAGGTTTGACCAGGGTTGACTAGGGTTAATAAATGATGATGTCTCATGCATATAATGATGAGAATGATTAACCCTAGTTGTTACTAATATTATTATTAGTATATTATTGTTAACAATATTATTAAAATATTGTTAAGTAAGGTATGATGCTATGCATGATGATGTACGTATGATGATGAATGTATGATGATGAATGTATGATGAATAAGTATGATGTGTGTATGTTCCTTGTGATTGTGTATGCTTATCTTTCTGAAACTTTACGAATAACGAGAAATGAATTAATGAAGTATTATGTATCGTAAAGTGAAAGATAATGAAAGAGGAACATGATGACGAATGCATGTATTAACGAATGAACGAAATGAAGAATGATGATGAATACATGCATTAATGAACGAATGAATTATGTCTTGCAAGCATTGAATAACGCGATTGGTCCTTCTATGTGATTGACCATGGTCATGGTACCTCTACCGCTTACCTCTAGTACCGGGCATACGCTTTCCGTCATATGTTGACTACGGCCCGGTAGCTAAGACTGATTGGGGTGTAGCATATGGTATTGGTACAATTAACCTTTCAATGCGTGCAAGTAAGTATGAACGGGATTCTTGTCATTCGACCACAGTAATCATAGCCGAGTGCTATGAAGTGGGTAAAGCCTGACAGAATCCATACGAGAAGTTAAAGACAATGATGAATAACGAATGATGAAGATAATAATAATTATTATCTATGTGTACGTATGATGTATGAACGCATGAACGAAATGATACTTTTAAATAAGTAAAAGTATGTTTTATTACAAAACTAGAACTCACTCAGCAACGCTGACTTTTATGTATTTTCCAGTTGGCAGGTAGGGTTGCTGAGGATGGCGCGAGGCAGCTACTCAGTTCTTTTGGGATGGCATTCTTTTGCTAATGTTTTTGTATTGTAATGCAAACAAATGATATTTAGTAACAGTTGTTGTATTACTTTGCAAAAGTATTTATAGTAAATTTTCAAGTTTCCGCTGCATGGTTTTTATTAAATTATATTATATGTATGTTTTATGGGTAATGACAACCAACTGTGAGGTGCCCGGGATCGGGGCCTTACAACTGAGTTCTATGGGAGAAATCAATTTCTTTCTTGGATTGCAAGTTCAACAATCTACAGATGGTATTTTTATCAATCAAGAGAAGTTCGTTGATAAACTCTTGAAGAAATTCAAACTGCATGATTGTCAATCCATAAGAACTCCAGCTGACGTAAACACCAAGATTGAACCTGATCCTAAAGGAAAATCAGTAGACCAAACATTATACGGATCTATGATTGGTTCTTTGATGTATCTTACTGCATCAAGACCAGACATAATGTATGCTGTTTGTGTCTGTGCAAGGTATCAATCAGACCCGAAAGAATCTCACTTAATTTCTGTCAAAAGAATATTCAGGTATCTCAAAGGTAAACCAGCCTTAGGGCTTTGGTATCCTTACGAGGGTAATTTTGAGTTACATGGATACACAGATAGTGATTATGGTGGATGTTGTCAAGACAGAAAATCTACAACGGGTGGTTGTCAGTTTCTTGGACCCAGATTAGTTTCATGGCAATGTAAGAAACAAACAAATGTTTCTGTCTCAACTGCAGAAGCTGAGTACATAGCTGCATCAGCAGGATGTTCTCAAATCCTTTGGTTGCAAAACCAACTGCTAGATTATGGGTTCAATTTTCTTAAAACACCCATTTACATTGATAACACTGCTGCTATGTTCATTACAGCTAATCCAGTTCAACACTCAAAAACAAAACATATCGAAATTCGATATCATTTTCTAAGAGATAATTCTGAAAAAGGTTTAATCATTTTGATTCAAATAGCAACTGAAAAACAGTTGGCAGACCTATTTACTAAAGCTTTTCTACCAGGAAGGTTTGAGTATTTAGTGGAGTCAATTGGCCTTATTAACCATGTGTAAACCTGGTTACAAATTTGAATCTTTTCATGATCAAATACTTTCCTAACTCTGACAATTTTCATAAGGATAACTTTTCATCGTTATTTGCCTGATTGTTTGTGTGTGTGTGCTTTCTCTTATAAGAAAAACAAATACAAAATTAGAAAACTCAAAAATCAAATAGGAAAATATAAATCAATAATCCAAAAATAGAGTGCTTTTCATTTTTCATTCATTATTTTAGGAATGAATCTGTATTTGCCTTCTGTGAGAAATGATAGTACATTAGTAAGATCAGTTACATACTTCACTCGCTAATAAAGTCTGACATGATCAGGATTTGTTGTGTAGACTCTATCATGCTAGTATACTGAACAAGTAAATTCTTGTGATTACCCACATCCTTATGCTTGTTTGTGTATTCATCTAAGTACATTTGAGTGTATTAGCTTATCAGATTGACTGCTTGTTAAGCTACTCCTGCTCACACCTAATGGTACACCTAATGGTAATGTGACTAATCATGAGATCTGTTACAAGCATCATTTACTTCTCTGTTATGAGTCATCATAGACCTGAAGTACTGAGATATCCTCTGTTGTAAGTCATTACAGACCTGGATATTCTCATTTGATGCAAAAGATGCCAATGTGCACAACCCATTCAAAAGGATGGTTAGAGTTGATCAAATGGTTATCCATGATTATTCTCTGTTAAATTAAGTAACATGAACTCTGATTATGCATATTTGTTAGGTAATAAGTTAAGAATATGTGCTTTCTTGCATGTCTTGATGATGGTTGATCCTCTTTGTCTTGGTATGAGTCACATCTTGTCATATACCTCTACCATACTCATCCAAGAATTGAAAAAGTAAGTGAGCTGATAGTTTATGTCAAAAACACTCATTTGCTGTCCTTAGATCTTGTGTCTCCTTTGCTGTGATATCACTGACCTGGAACACACTTGATCAGGATTTAATCATTGTCTATGACTATCCACATATTTTTTTATTTTAATGTTCTGATCTTATCTAATATGATCTCACTGTAATCAAAGATTCTAGTGTAAATATTAGATTTTTATTCTGCTTTAATTTTGATTTTATGCATGTTTTCTTGTGTGCAGGCAATATAACAATGTTAAGTGTGATATTCTTATGCTATCTTGGTAAACTTCTAAGTTTTGAGAAACTTAAAAGTTTAGGGGGAGTAATAAACCAATAAGAATATTCTCAGAAAATCAAAATGAAAATGATCATGTTGAATTGAACGGATGATGCTTTAATTTCAAAGTATGTGTGTGTTTATCAAATGATAAAATGATCTCATAATTTTTAGCAAGGAAAAGCTTCTTTGAAAAGTTTAAATTAAGACAGATGTTGAAATATTTGGTTGTTCATTTTGAAACTAAGATGAAGGGTCAAACTTGTAAAAAGTTCAAATTTGAGGTTAAAAAATGAAAATTTGAATCTTTGAGGGTCAAAAGTGTAAATTTGAAACTTTGATGGTCAAAATGTAAAAATATACAATATTGTTTGAATATTAGTATGAAATATTACTAATTTGTTTAAACAGTGTGCAGGTGGAAGATTTGAAAATTCCAAGTGAAAAAAATGCACAAACAGTTGTTATATGTCTGATTAGTTGATGTGTGGACATTTCAGATTTATTATGCTACTAATAGTGCTTATGCTACTGAAACAGTGCTTATGCTACTGAAACAGTGCTTATGCGACCAACAGTGCTTATGCTACTAACAGTTCTCATAAGTCTGAAACAGTTCTCATACGGCTAGACTAATATGTCTAACAGTGCTAATACGACTAGACTCACAAGGCTGTATAGTGCTCCTATGTCTCAATACTTGGTGAAATTTTTGACCTAATGAGTCTGAACGATCCTAAAACGACCAACAGTACTCATAAGTCTAAAATTTTTATACTTAGTATAAATAGAACACTTGTGATATTCATTTCATTCTCAATTCAAAAACCCTCATAAAACCCTCTGAACTTTCGAACTCTCGAACTTTCTTCGACCAAAACCCTCATTCATCGATTGAATCCACTTCGAACAAAAATTTCAGATTATTGATAGTATTCTTGTGATTGTGAATGTAAGTGAATGAATCATATTCAACTGATTTCATTTTAAATGAAACTTTTTGATGGTCGTTCGATCCCTGTACGGTCGTATGAACCCTAACACTTGTAAAATCACAGATTACTTCAAATCGAGAAAAAATGTGAAAAATTGATGATTGATTCTTGTTCATTTGATGATTTCGATCATGATATTAGGTTAAGCTTGTGATAATCTGATATTTGATTGAAGTTTTGATTCATGGTCACCGATGAACATTCTCGGTGATGATGAACTTGATGAAGAAGATGAACAGTTTCATAATTTTCAAAATAAAATAAAACAAAATTCAACTTAAAATTAAAATTGATAAAAATCATCATATCAGGAACTTCAGAGTTTTTAATAAAGTGATATAAGATAACATAAACAGAAGCGTTAAACTGTTAATCAAAATCAATCTTGAAAATTCATCTTTTATCAAAATTAAGTGTTTGCACTTAAAATTAAAATTCAAGTTGTTTTTAAAATTCAGTTTATAATATCTCAAATCATCTTAATTTTAAACTCACAATTAATCATTTGCTTCAAAATACACAGTGTCTAACATCATTGTTCTTAAATTTTGCAGATGGCAGAATTGAAGTTTGTACCTAAGCATAACATTGCTGCATTTTTGGATGATGAAGCTCAAGATGCTTTTTCTTATGAAGAAATGATCAGATTTCTTCTAAGAACAAAATATGTTTATGCAATGTGTTACCAACCTGTAATCTATGACAGACTTATTAGACAGTTTTAGAACACTGCACGGGTTAAAGTAGAGGATGGAAGAAAAGTTGTAAGAGGCTTTGTGACCAGAGATAGAATGATAGAAGTGTCTGAAGATTCTATCAGAAATGCTCTAAGATTGGGTGAAAATGATCCAGAAGATCGATGTGAATTTTCTTTTGATGAATGCAGAGAAATTTTTATGGCTATGGGTCATCCTGATCAGTTTCCTAAGAAACAATTCTTTAGAGCAAGGGTCTATAATCACTGGAAGCTTCTTTGTTACATCTTCCAACACTGTTTGTCCAAGAGGAGTGCTGGATGGAATTCATTTCCTGTGGACATAGCTTCACCTATTGTTGCTCTAGCTACAAACAGGAGGTTTAATATGTCAAAGTGGATACTGAATGGATTTGCTTTTAATTTGGAAAAAGGAACAAGGCATAAATACTTAATGTATCCAAGATTCCTCCAAATGATTATCAATGAGGAATATCCTGACATACATGTTTATGGTGTTGGTGGAGATCGATTGGAATTGGAAAATATGTCTGAAATGACATATAAGAAGTTATCAATGATAACAGGTGCTCAGAATGTTCCTATGTTTGACTACATGTTAAATGTAGCAAATGATGAAGTTGACATTACTGTGGAGCATTATCATTTGTTAGAGGGAGAACCAATTGATCCTGCTGATCTGATAGATGAGTTTCCTTTGGAAGAAGATGATCAAGATGAGGAAAATGATCAAGATGATAATGATCAAGATGATAATGATCAAGATGATGATGATAATAATGATGATGATGATGGTGATGTAGCTGAGACTCACCAAGATATAAGTCATGAACCACCAATTTCTGAGCATGAAAATGAAGCTCAAAATGAAGATGAAGAAATAGTGGGTGATGAAGTTCATGAACAAGACAGTGAGCATGAAGCAGTTGATAATGCAGATGCTTTCATTATTGATGAAACTGCTCATGAAGAGGTACATGAAGAGGAACAGGCTCAATTTGAGACTGAACAAGAGATGAATGTTGATGATCAAATTCTTGATTATGAGTTCATTGAGACGTTCCAAATTAATCAAGTTATACCTGTTTCTACAACCCATGTGGCTGTTCAAACTGAGGAAATTCTTGATGTTGATGAACTTGAAAGCATAAAAGTTGAAAATGAAGCAAAAGAAAAAGAGATTGAAGAACTTAAGGCTGAGCTTGAGTTGTTAAAGAAAGCAAATGAAAAATTGAAAGAAGATAGTTTGTTAAAAGATGAAAAGATTGTGTCTTATGCCAAAGACAAAGAAGATGTTATAAAGAATTTTGAAGTTATGATCAAAGACTATGATCTTCTTGAAGAAAAATTCAAAAATTGACTGAGGAAAATGAAGGGTTGAAAGAAGAGTTGATACAATTGAAAGAATTAGCAAAACCAAAGTCTCCAGAAGTTGAAATTATTTCAGAAACCATTCCAATTGATGTTGAGAAGGTATCTGCAATGGAGAAAGGGAAAAGAAAAATAGATGAAATAGATGCAGAAGTTGTACCTGAATCATCTTCAAAGGTTCAGAGAACTGAAGAGTCACTTGAACAAGAAATTCAAGAAAGCCAAGAACCAAGTACTCAAGATAAAATTGGTGCTTTGGAAGATTTGGAAGATGAATTTGATGATAATTGGTATAATGAAGTTCTTGATGATGAAGATATGGTTGAAGAATTTGAAAATCTTCCTTTGGAACATGATCAAGGATTTGATGATATTCCAACTGACTTTGAAGAAAGATACAACTTCTTGGTAAAAATGAAGTACAACAGAGTGTTCTTAGATGGGCTAACTGTTTCTCAGATAAACGATGAATATGAGAAGTGTATAGCTGCTGAGTCTTCTGCACCTGTGGATCCAAATGAAATAATCTTGGAACATGGTGAATGGGATAGAAGACAGGAGAGCATAAATGTTGAAGAAATTTCTAGTTCTGAGCTGCACCATCCAGATCCAGATGAGATGAGCATAACTGCTTTACGATCATGGTTGCAAGCTAGAAATTATCCATGGAAAAGATTGAAGAGATTACAAGGAGAATCTTTGAGAAATTTAGTAAAAAGCTTTCAATTGAATGAAAAACAATCGAACAAAATGATCATTCTAGATACTGATAATCCTCAGTATTTAGACATTACAAAAAGAACTCGAATTTTGAAACCCCAAGAAATCAAACAGATGGCTCAAAAATCCAGCATGATTGAAAGGAGGAAAGAATTGATGAGCATGTTTCCTCAGACAGAGAAACAAGTATACAAAGCTTCTTCTGATCAAATTCAAATTTTTGATAAGTCTAGATCAACTGGTGATCTAGTGAGAAATGTATTACAGAGAGGACAATCAGTTGCTGAGCTTTTAAATGCAATGATTGCTCCAGATTTTACAAATCAAGTTAAAATCGTAGCATGGAAGTATGATGAGATTTTTGATGCATTTTTGATAAAACGAGTAAATGCTGTGTGTGATGTATATCACTTCTACTCGAGCATCATTAAACTTCCAGTGCAAGATCTGAAAGAGTTAAGTAAGCTTGACTTGATAAATCCTACTGAATCAAAAAGAGGATCAATGTTTGTAGAACTCTTGAGAAGAGGATTAGCAAGGACTAGTAACTTTCTTGAAACAAGATGTGATCAGGAAGACAAGGAGTACTTTACTTTGCTGAAGAAAAACAAAAAGATAAGGGGTTTACAAACAGAAGAAGAACATTTTATGATTGAATTTTCTGATAAGTATTTCGAGAAAGTAACTTCACCGGGATTGAAGGTCATTGAAGGAAATCAAAAGACAAAACCAATTTTGAGATGGTTCTATAACACCTCAACTTTTGAGTTGAAGTTGGTCCGAAATCTCACAAACTGGGATGAGGACATGATTTCATTGTTTGGTACTTTTGAACTAAAATTACTTCACCCGAGTTATATTTCATTCTTGGCTGTACAAAAGTTTGAGAAGGTGATTCCTGAAACTGCAGAACAAGATAAGAAATACTTTATCTCAATCATTAATGTAATGAATGCTGCAATGGAGCGAATTTCATTGAGAAAGGCTCTTGCTTATGCAAATATCATGAAGAAAGATATTCCAGATATTGAGTTTATGAGAATATCAAGAAAAGGTGTACTTGAATTGTATACAAAAGACTGCGGAATTCCAATTGAACTATATGCTAATGTTGATATAGCATGTTTGTCAAAGAACACGTTGGAAAGAATGAAGCAGTTAGATATAAAAACCAATGAATCAAAACCAGAGCAAGCTGTGCTAGCAAAGAAATTCAAGTCAGCAATTGAGAATGCATTGAAGGAAATTGAAATGTACAAGCAGAAGCCGATGTTCTCTGTAAAAGAAGAACCTGAGGATTTCTTTGCAGATTGAAGAATGAAGAGAGAAGAGTGAAGATAAAAGAAGAAGTCAAAGGATGCAGAGAAGATAAGATGAAGTCAAAGATAAGATTGAAGATAAAAGAAGAAAAGAAAGGATAGAGCTGAACTGAAGACTGAAGACAATGTAAATCTTAGGGGGAGTATTGTTAGGTCCCTTAAAAGATTAACATTTAGTCTTTATTGTTTAGTGTCTATTTTGTATTTTATACTAGTGTAGGGACTTTTTGTGTAAAATTAGTTCCTTAGGTTCTAGTATAAATAGCTTAGACGTAGTATAGATTGTAGTTTTTGCATATTTTTATGAGAACTGCTTTTCTATCACTTGTAATCGTCTTTGCTATCAATGGTATATGAATTTTGTTGATTTGGCTTGAATTGATTACAATTGATTGTATTTTGCTTTGAATTGTTCATATAATTGATACAGATTGCTCTAATTGATCCTATCACCATTAAGGATCTTGGTGAGGCCACCTATATTTTGGGAATAAAGATCTATAGGGATAGATCAAGGCGGTTAATAGGTTTAAACCAAAGTACATACATTGAAAACATCTTGAAAAGGTTCAAGATGGAGAATTCTAAGAAAGGTTTGGTGCCTATTCCAAAGGGGACTATATTGAGCTCATCTCAATGCCCTAGTTCAAAGGTTTAACAAGAAAGAATGAATGGAGTCCCATATGCATCTGCTATAGGATCCATCATGTATGCAATGATATGTACTAGGCCGGACGTGTCATGTGCTCTAAGCATGACAAGTAGATATCAACAGAATCCTGGTAATAGTCATTGGGTGGCTGTTAAGAGTATTTTGAAATACCTTAGAAACACTAAGGATATGTTCTTAATATATGGATCTGGTGAGGAGGAGCTCGTTGTAAAGGGTTACACGGATGCGAGTTTCCAAACTGATCGAGATGATTCTCGATCACAGTCGGGATATGTCTTCATTATGAATGGAGGAGCAGTCTCTTGGAAGAGCTCAAAGCAAGATGTAGTGGCACTATCTACAACAGAATCAGAATACATCGCCGCTTCATTGGCAGCTCAAGAAGCTGCGTGGCTTAGGAAGTTCATTGCTGATCTAGGGGTTGTTGCTACCATTCAAGACCCCCTAGAGATCTTTTGTGACAAGGAAGGTGCTATTGCTCAAATCAAGGAACCTCGTGCTCATCAAAAGACTCGGCACATTGAACGGAGATTCAACTACATTAGGGATGAAGTTGAAAAGGGGAAGATATGTATTCGCAAAGTTCATACCGATCAAAACATTGCGGATCCACTCACGAAGCTCCTAGATAGGTCAAAGCATGAAAGTCACACTTGTGCCTTAGGACTTCGATATTCAAGTGATTGGACTTGATCAAATTTAGTATTTGAATATGTGGAACTCTTTATTATTTGAGTAAAATTATTTGGTTATAATGTTTCAACTAATGTTCCAATTTAGCATGTTTAATCCATGAGTAAATTATTTACTCTAAATGTCTGTAGTCGTTCATACTTGTGGGAACAAGTGTGAGGGTAAGATTATTATGAACTTGGATTGGTTGATATTCATAAGGATGAATATAGAGCAATGGGTTGCTACCAAGGTTCATAGATATTTGTGGGATACAAATATTGGACTAACCCGCATCTCAAATTTTACTACATGGAATCTTATCGATTGATCATAAGTAAATTTGAGTAAAGGCGAATATCATTTGGTATCCTCTGACCTGAGATACATATTGGGTTTTGATATTCACCAAGTATTATACCTTGAGCTAATTTTTCACTGTCCTGAAATAGTGGACAGTACATAAGGGTATGTTCAGGTATAACACGAGGTGTTTGTGAGAAACGTATGTAGTCAAGATGGAATTTGTTCCTCTTATTCGTTGAGAGTTAGATGTCTAAGGCCTGATTAAGTTAAATCAACAAGGAATGATCATTCTGTGTCCTTGGATTTAACATGACATCTGTAACAAAAGGATAGATGATTGATTCACCTAAATCATTTCAAGTAGGGTACTTGAATGGGATGATGTTATTGAATGGCCATAAGTCATGCGTATTAAGAGTAGTAAACTGTTGTTAGGCGGTATTTACTGCTTGCATCAATCTTCTATGAATCTTGGGCAAGTGGGAGATTGTAGGATTCTATGTGCCCAAGACACTTAGAATATTGATGTGGTTAGTACGTTATGATCTAAGTCGGGTTATACCCAATAACAAGCTTAGCAAACACCAATTAATATTTAATTGATGATATGATCATACAATTAAATATTTACACCAATTTAGAAAATGGGTTTTTTAAATAAGTTGCATATGAGATGTAACAATTTATTAGGATATTTTGTTCAATAATATTATTTGAAGTTTTATTTAAATTAGTTGTATAACACCAAATAATAATGAGAGTATACTACTTATACAATTAAATGGTTAATTGTTACAAGACTAGACATGTGTGTGTATGTTTAATTAAAAGAAAAAAACTTCTTTTTTTTAACAAGAAACCGTCCCATGTAGCATGCATGTGCATGTGTTGTGTTTTCTTTTGATGCCTTGATTCCCTTGAGTGGAAGACAAGACAAGCATGCTTGTCACTCCACTATCTTGGCTTAGGAAAGAACAATCACATGCATGTTGTTTCCTCCACTAACTAGTCTAAATTCAGCTCTCTCCTTTCTCATAAGACATACATGCAACTACAACTAAAACTCTCTAATTCTCTCTCAAAAGTCACGGTTTCAGCAGCAGTAAACAGCAGGATTTTAAGCTGAGTTTTGAAGTTGTTTTGGTGTTTTCTACCTAGCAAGAAGAGGTGTTTGTAATTAGCTTGGGGTATACAAGCTTGAGGACTTCTACTCTTGAAGTCTTGGCCATTTTCAGCATCATTTCTCCTCTCAGTTTGGTCGACTTTTGCTGCTGCAGTAAGGTAGAATCACAGCTCTATATAGCTATGATTTTATGTGCATTTACATATGTTCATAGCTTGCATATTCACATAAATGATCATTTGTTCTTTGGGTTTGTTTTATACATTAATATGGTCATCTAATGAACATATTTTTCAGCTTATAAACGAGTTTATAAAGTTGTAATTCCGCTGCGTTTTCTGAAAGTTTAAATGGTTAAACTATGATTTTATGTTCTAACAAACCCAACACTTGCCTCGGTTCATAACTTGTTAATTCATCAAGTGGATGTTAAAACAACCTTTCTGAATGGTAAATTAGATGAGGAGGTTTATATGAAACAACCAAAAGGTTTTGTACTACCAGGATATGAGCATAAAGTGTGTAAACTCATCAAGTCATTATATGGTCTGAAACAAGCACCTAAAAATGGCATTAGAAATTTGATGAGGTGATCTTGTCTAATGGGTTCTCTCTAAACCAAGCTGATAAGTGTGTTTATAGTAAATTTGATTCCTCGAGAAAGGGAGTTATCATTTGCTTGTATATAGATGAGTTGCTTATATTTGGCACTGATCAAGCACAAATTGATGAAACAAAGAATATGTTGTCATCTAATTTTGACATGAAGGATTTGGGGGAGGCTGATTTCATCCTGGGAATAAGGATAAAAAGAGGCAAACATGGAATTTTCTTGTCACAATCTCATTACATTGAGAAAATGTTAAAGAAATTCAATCGCCTGATTGTTCCCCTGTCAGTACTCTAATGGATTCAAGTGTCAAGTTAATGCCTAATAGAGGGAATCCTATTTCTCAGCTGCAATATGCGAAAGTGATTGGATGCCTGATATATGCTAAGATTAGCACCAAACCAGATATAGTATATGTTGTAGGAAAACTGAGTAGGTTTACCAGTAATCCTAGTACATATCAGTGGCGGACTGTTAATAGAGTACTACAATACCTGAAGGGAACAATGAACCATGAATTATGTTATTCAGGTTTCCCTTATGTTATAGAGGCTATTTGGATGCTAGTTGGATTACAAATGAAGAAGATCATTCATCTACTAGTGGATGGGTATTCCTTCTTGGTGGAGGAGCGATTACCTGGGCAACTAAGAAATAAACTTGCATCATGAATTCAACTAAGGAATCTAAGTTTGTAGCTTTAGTAGCAGCTTGTAAAGAAACTGAATGGCTAAGAAATCTGATTTATGAGATTCCATTATGGCCAAAATAGATATCACCTATATCTATCCGATGTGATAGTGCATCTACATTAGCTAAGGCCTATAGTCATGTATACAATGGAAAATTAAGGCACCTAGGTGTTAGGCATAGCATGGTTAGAGAACTAATAATGAATGGTGTGACATCTATACAATTTGTAAAATCAGAATTTAACATGGCTAATCATTTAATCCAAAGGGTTGACTAGAGATCTCGTGAAGAAATTAGCTGTGGGGATGGGTTTGAAGTCCACTCAAATGTCTTTATGTCAGGACACCCAATTCTCATCTAATACAAAGTTAGATGTTGAATTCAATGTGGAAAGCATGTCATAAAGATATTGGAACACATTATTAAATCATCCTGATATATGTGTTCAGACAGCAAGATATGTTAGGTTGAAATTTAGCTTCTTAATAGTTCTTTGAAAAATTGCATTTGCAGGTGCAAGAATTTAGAGGACTACCTATATGAGTATGAAGTTTAGCTGCTTCAAGAAGCTTTGGACTTTAGCTTTGATATACTCATTGATGGATTAGGACACAAGCTAGTAAAATATCGTGTCAAGTGAGAGCAATGAATTTGTAAACTTGTGTGTTTGTTACCTTCAGGTATTCAGCTAGATAACATTGGTTCAATCCATAGGACACCTTTGATATTCGAATATTTGAATCGCGTGATGTACTAAGATGAAAATTCAATCATTAGGACATTTTCATTTATGCACACGTTTGTCTTGAGTGGAAGATGGGATAAGTTAATCATTGATATTACTAAAATGGGGGAGGGATGTTAGTAATTTTATTAATTATTAATATAGATTTCGTAATATTCGATTAACTTGGATTGAGTAAACATTATTAGTTACAAACGAGTTAAATGTTGAGGTTGACTCGTTTAAGCTGTTATCGTTGCACGTCTTATTGTGTGTGTGTGTGTGTGTGTGTGTATATATATATATATATTTGTTATCAATAAATACACATATATATTGTTATATAAATATATGTGTGATTGCGCTTATATTATATTTCTTTAATTGTGTGTTGGAATCACAGCAGTACATTCAACGAGTAAATTGAGTTTCAAAATGGCCTTTACATTTTATTATGGGCTAGTTAATTTTGTCCGGTTATCATTTTCATTAATTGGATTGTGGCTATTTGGATATCCGAATAGAAGTTATGAGACGGTTTATTAGATACAAAAACAAACGTGTTATATACTCAATCTCTTTTTTCTTTCCTAGGACACACATTCATCTTCTCCTTCTCTCTCAAATTTATTTCAGTAACTTTCTTAGTTTTATCCGATAAAATGATTTGGAGTGCCTCAAATTGATTTTATCTGAGAGTGTTTTTCACACGAATATAAGACAATCCAAGAATTCAAATCATAATTTCTTTTCTTGTTTTTCAAGAAACCCACTCCAGATATTAACACCTAATCTTCTCCAAACAGTCGATGACATGAATATGTTTTCACTTGCTATCCGAGACTAACATGCTCGTTCTAGTATGCTTATTTGTATCACAATTCACAAACAATAAAAAGATCTAGTAACTACTTTATAAATTATAGTTTATGAAAATTACATTTGGTGGGTACTTTTTTTCTGTAAAATCCATTTACTCCCTCATGTCCATCAAGGAATAACTACAGACTGTTGTCCACCATGATGAATGATCACCTAATCAATAAAACATAAATATATTGCAATTCGAAATCCCAACTTGACCAAAATCCCAATTTCTTAACACAAATATATTGCAATCCGAATTGATGATAACAATACTTGTATTTATATGATACTAAGTACCTTTAATTAATATAAACTAAATCAATGAACGGATGATGATCAATTCACGAATTTGCAGTAAAAGACACCATGGAACCTCAGTGGAAGCTTGAAATTATCCTAAAAACTTCATTTTTTTAACTGATTGTGCTATAAATTGCAGGATGCTTCATAATTTGCAACGTATATCCTGCTTTTATCAAGAAAGTAAAGTAATTTGAGGTGGGATGGCTCCATGTATCACGCGATTGTGCTACAAAAGGTTTAATTTTCTCGCAGATGCCACTTTTTGAAGCCTAATTTGCTCTCTGAACTTGGCTATAAATTCCTCTGCTTTCCTATCAACCTCACCAGAATGGGGTTCGGTGTCACTCAATTCATCAGCTTTCGCATTCATTTCATTGATTCCCAGATCTGGTCGTGCCTCAACTTTATCATCTGTTTGAATCCGAAGAGTTTTGACTTTCGCTTCAAGACCTTGTTCTTTTGATCTGTTTGTTCTGACTGATTTACCCTTTCTGTAAGCATTGGCAGGTGTGGCAGGTTTTTGAATGGGATTTGAAATGTCTTCTTTCTCTTCTTTTCTTAACATGTTCTTGAAGGTCTCTAGATTCCTCTCAGAAGACGCACCACTGCTAGATGATTGACTCTTTGACTTCACAAACTGTGCATTATTTCTTGAATCAAATGTGTTATCATCAACCTTATTCTTACCAAAATCTTTCATAAATTCTTCAGAACTTCCATCCGATGTTCCACTAAAATCTTTTATTTCTGTTGCGCTTAATCGATCATTCATTTCAGAAAAACCACCAGTGCTAGATTCTTGTGATTTAGACTCCACGTATGATGTTTCACTGTTCAGATATGGCTTCATATACCTATTTTTCGCCTCTATGCCTTTAAATTCTTCCTTTTTTGATAAATTCTTCTTTTTGGATGGCATCTCAGACCTCATTGATTGTGATTTTAGACCTTCGAAATCAAGAGCCCCGACAGAAACAGGCCTAAAATGTGAAGTCTCATTTGGTTCTGTAGTAAACATATCTTCTCGTTTCTCCAATCTCATAGATTTAGAACGCCAATTTAATGGAGTTCTAGAATCAGTATCAGAATCAGAATCAGTTTCTTTAAACTTTTCCTCCAACTTAATTGGCACCAAGCCCCCAAACTTTCCCTTTTTAATTTCATCCCAACTACTTGAAGAATCTTCAACAACTGATTTGCCAGCAGCAGAATCCAAACTTTTGGATCCAAGATTTCTCACACGCAAACCCAATGGCTTGTTTTGTTTAGTTGTTTTCTGTCTACCCAATTGCTCAAGAACATAATTCTCATCATTAATAACAACCATAGATTCCCCTAAAAAATACTGATTCTCCTTCTTCCCATCAGATTTCCCAAACCCATCTCCAATTTCAGAAAATCTTGAACCTGAACCCTTACATTCCTCCAACAAAGATTTCTCTTCAAACCCATACGAATTCTGATACCCATCTTCAAAAATCGATGAAATATGTGAAATCCCAGACAAATATGCATCTTTTTCCCCAACATTATCACCATAGTGAGCTGATTCATCAGCACCATGAACACTATCTATCTTTCTGCTAAACAATCCATAACAAACAGCAATGCCTATGACTAAGAGGTATATAAGATCCCAAAGTTTGGTGAGTAAGGTGGTTTCCTTAAAAATTTCAGGAACTTGTGAAGGAAAGAAGAAGAAAAGAAGAAGAACAAGTATGATTATGAGGGATTTGGAGAAGAAATAGGTTGTGAAAAAGGACTTACTTTTTGGGGGTTTGGTGGGCAGTGAAGAAGAAGAAGAAGAAGAAGGAGATGAAGATGGCATATGGGTTTGGTTTGATGATGAACCCGCCATTGTTGTGTGCTGTTGATCACTGAAGCTTTTGCATTCTAGGGTGTTTGTGCGTGAGGAAGATGGGTATGTGATATGATTAGGGGCAATAGTCAATAAAGGACAGTGGAAGAAAGTAGGTTGATATGATTTTACCGTTTCATACTCAAAATGGCGGATTTGCCCCTCGTATTCTCAATTTTTTAGAATTAATTTCAACTTTTTTATCTAAGATTCAACAAAACTTAGGGTCCTAATGGGGACATCGCATGGGTTTTTGGGGATGGGCCGGTTCAAACGGTCACGGTTAGGTCTTGCGGTCACATTTTGGAACCTAACCGTGACCGCATGGGCTTGCTGTCACGGTTTGGGGTGGTAGTCCCCGTGACCGCATGGTCTTGCTGTCACGGTTTGGGGTGGTAGTTCCCGTGACCTCGTGACAACAAAACGACAAAAATGACAAAATGGGCTGTTAAAGTTGAGAAGCGGTCACCAAACCGTCACGTGGAGGCCAAACCGTGACCTCTAGGGTACAAGGTCTCAGTTTAAGGTACGACGTAGACGTGATTTTGACAAAAGGCCGGGATTCCCGGCACAAACCGTCACGTGGAGGCCAAACCGTGACGGTTTGTGCCCCAGAATTTCACCTTATATACCATTCAACTTAGAACAATCGGCATATCCATTTCCAAACTTTCATTTCGCGATTTCATAATCCAAATTTTCAGTTTTTAATCGACCTTGGATTTTGAGCTTTCATTCATCCAACACTCGAGATTTTTCAGCCTTCGTCATTCCAAAAACGCGTTAATTCGAAAACAATGTCGGGTTCGGGAGATCATTATCAAAAGCCGAAACTTCCAGATTTGAATGAGGTGCCACATATTGAAGATTCGAACCAGATTGAACTAATATATGTTTTATTATAACTTATTATTTGAAATATCTAACCATTATCTTTTTTAGGAATATTACGTATACGGGAGTCACCCTCCGTGGGGGGAGGAGGAAACCAACCAGTCGAACACATTTGCTCAAGAGGCGTACAACTCTTTATTTGGACCGACAGGTTACGGTGAAGGGTACAGATATCCCCCTTGCAATTCTTACGGGCATGCCCCGAACACGTACCACTCACAAACAGAGCTGGATTACGGACATCCCCCGTACCAGTCAGAACTAGAAATTACACATGTGTCGGATACTTTTAATGGGAATGACACAGATGAGTGTGACGGTTCGGTTCACCTCAAAGAAAACCATGGGGACACCGCGGAGCATGATGGGGATGAGGATCGGATAAGAAAGGCTACGGTTTCTTATAAAACCAATCAAGTAAGAAGAGTTTTTATTCTTTTGTTTATTTTATTTTTTTATTTGTTTTATATATTGTTTTTTTATGTCTAGCTTTATCATTTTTTCAGTATTTTGATTCTCGTGAGGACTTGGAGAAGTGGGCTAAAACGAGAGGACACGAGCATGGGTGCGTCATTGTGGTGGGTCGGTCACGAAAAAAGGATGTGGAACTAATATGCAATCGTAGTGGTGAACCTAAATTCACTGGCACAAGTAGACGTACTGGGAGCATAAAGAAAGGATGTCCCTTTAAACTCGTAGGGAAGTACGTAGGAAAGAGTGACAGTTGGATGTTAGAGGTGAGAAACGAGACGCACAACCACGATCCTGTTGTGTACGAGGAGGGCCACGCACATCTTAGGAAGATGACCGCCGAAGAAATTGATCTTGTCGAGAAATTACACAGGCAGCACGTGCGGCCATGACATATCCATTCAGCCGTAAGGGAGCAGTTTCCCCACAGCGTCTGTGTTGTTCAAGACATATACAATCTGACGTCAAAGTTTAGGGCTGAAGGGAGAGAAGACATCACACCAATGCAGGAACTTGAAAACCTGCTACAATCTAAAGAGTTCGTGTTTGAAACACGAACGAATGCAACTACTAAGGCCGTGGAAGATGTTTTCTTTTGTCATCCTACTTCGTATAAAATGTGGCGCGCATTCCCGCACGTGATGTTGATAGACACGACGTACAAGACCAACATGTACAACATTCCGTTTGTTCAGGTTATTGGCGTTACGTCGACGTCGAAGTCGTTTTGTATCGCGCATGCATTTATATCGAGGGAACGGCAAGAAAACTTCACATGGATACTGGAGCAGATCAGAGATATGCTCAATGGGTGTGTGGAGCCCCGCGTTATTGTCACAGACAGGGACCTGGCCTTGATGAGTGCGTGTGACACAGTGTTCCCGAGTGCTACTAAAAACCTATGCAGGTGGCACGTTAGGGAGAATATCAAAAGACGGTGGAATATCCTTTTCAAAACCGACATGTGGAAGGATTTTTCATACTGGTGGAAGACCTTGTGTTCGTCTCCCACAGAGGCAATGTACGATTACAATTGCAGGAAGATGGAAGAAAAGTTAAATGAAGATGGTAAAAGTGGTAAGAATTTCATATTTATTTTTACTCTAACAATTTATTTGTTCATTTTCTAAAATTTGTTATTTTCTTTCAGAGGTATGGGAATATATTTGGAATAATTGGTTGGTGCCGTACAAAGAGAAAATTGTTACTTGTTGGATGTACGACCGCCTTAACTTTGGTGAATTTACAACTAATCGGGTTGAGGGCCAACATGCCAACTTCAAGAGTTACCTCACAGGGACCAACAATACGTTGCATACACTTGTCGGATATGTTTGTGACCTCGTGCGCGGCCAGGAGATTGAAATTTGTAAAACATTCGAGGTGTCCCGTGTGAAAATTAAAAAAGACCATCGCCTGTGATTGTTTTCAAGATTACATTATAAAGTATCAACTTTTTGTCTTAGCCTCCTTGAATCAGAGTTGACGAAAATGGAAATGATTCAGGAGTCTGGGGGTTCATGTGGACACCAGTTGTTCACGTTCATGGGCTTGCCATGTGCTTGTCGTTTGGAGATACACGTCCGAGAAGGTTATATTTTTCTTAATACATTTTTTACTATTGTCACACTATTGCATATTTTTCACTAATAATTTGACCATTAAATCCAGTCACAAGTATTCCACTCGATGCGGTAGATCCACACTGGAGAAAGCTTGATTTCGAGCCAGCGTACGTCGCGCCGTCTGAACCCGACTACAATGTGAAATTTGATGACTTGAAACAAAAGGTTATGTCGTCTCCCAATCCTCAAGTAAAGAAAAAATTGTTTAACAAAGTATTTGACTCTTTGTTTAAGAGTAAGTCAGAACTTAAAGAACCTGAGGTGCGTCATGACCGACGTGGTCGTCCAAATATTAAGGTGCAACAAAGAAAAGCGGACTCCAATACATCACAGTATGAGGCTGCTAGACACAGTTCCTATACTTCCTCGCAACAAACTATGCCTGACCCGGCGAGGCATAGCTCATATACCCCTCAGTTTAAAATGCCCAATGACCGTTCTAATAAGGCAAAGGCTGCTTCAAATGTACCGATTACGGGAGCTGCCCTAGGGTTTCCTTTAATATTGAAACCAAAGGACGTGATAAAAGTTATGAAGTTTAAGGATCAGCTGCCCCAATGGATTCACCGGTACGTTTCGACTATAAAAGATGTGCAGCCTGATGGTAACTGTGGTTTTCGGGCGATCGCGGTGGCTTTAGGGAGAAAGCAAAATGAATGGGAATGGGTTAGGCGTCAAATCTTATCGGAGATGGACATAAACATGCGGTATTGGCGGAGCAATTTGAACCGTGAGATGCCTGGCTATTATGATTCTGTTCGTAATAGCTTAAATTGGTTTGGCACGACTAAACCCGCACCCGATACCAATTGGCTAACTTTTCCGGCCCATGGACTCGTAATTGCGGAAACATTCAACTGTATTGTGCATCTTATTTCTTTATTTGGCAGCCAGACATGGTTCCCTCTGAGAACAGCCCCAGAGCCATTATTCACCTATCCAGTTGTCGCACTTGCTCATATTAACGGAGCTCACTTTATTTGCATACAATTGGAAGGGGATTACCCGATGCCCAGTGTGAGCTATCATTGGCCGAGATATGCATATCAAGAAGCACTAGAACGGCAAAATATGTATGAGGATCGTTTAAATAATTACGTTAGAATAATGGATCGTCATAGAGCCACCAATGTCTCCTGTAAGTTATCATTATCCAATACTTCATCATATTAATGAAGATCCATTTATTTGATGATGATGATGATGATGATGATGATAATAATAGTACTAATAATAATAATAGTAATATTAATAATATTAGTAATAATAATAATAATAATAATATAATAATAATAATAATAATAATAATAATAATAATAATAATAGTAATAATAATAATAATAATAATAATAAGTAATAATAATAATAGTAATAATAATAATAATAATAATAATAATAATAATAATAATAATAATAATAATATAATAATAATAATAATATAATAATAATATAATAATATTAATAATAATAGTAATAACAAAAAAACAATAAATCAGGCAAAAGGTCACGGTTTGGGCAAACCGTGACCCCTTGCTCATCAGTAGTTAAACAGCTGAAGGATTGCTCATCAGTAGTTTTGTAAACAAAGTGTCACGTGGTGACCTAACTGTCACACCTTGTTTGTATAAGAGGTCACGGTTTGGTCTAACCGTGACCTTTTGGGGTA
This sequence comes from Flaveria linearis, assembly GCA_024085815.1. Taxonomy (NCBI): domain Eukaryota; kingdom Viridiplantae; phylum Streptophyta; class Magnoliopsida; order Asterales; family Asteraceae; genus Flaveria; species Flaveria linearis. The sequence continues at coordinate 37,278,438 of CM044010.1, read as the reverse complement.
CATTAACCATTGCTCATCAGTAGTTAATTAAACAGCTGAAGGTTTGGGCAAACCGTGACCCCTTGCTCATCAGTAGTTAAACAGCTGAAGGATTGCTCATCAGTAGTTTTGTAAACAAAGTGTCACGTGGTGACCTAACTGTCACACCTTGTTTGTATAAGAGGTCACAGTTTGGTCTAACCGTGACCTTTTGGAGTAGTTTTGTAAATAAAGTGTCACGGTTTGACCAAACCGTGACAGTTAGGGTTTCTCAACCTTCACGGTTAGGGCTAACCGTGACCGCTTGCCGGGGCGCATGTCCACTGTTCGGGCGCATGGTTCGCTATTTTTTATAAAAAATATTCTCAGAAAAAATTTTAAAAAATCAGGCAAAAGGTCACGGTTAGGGCAAACTGTGACCTTTTGCCTAATTTTTTAAAATTTTCTAAATAAAAAATTTTATAAAAAGCACCTCACTAAACCAGTGGTAGTGGGTTTCTGTTAGATCTAGATTGTATAGGGCTAGATCATTTTTGTATAGGCTTAGTACTTGAAAATCAAGTCTTGTAATTAATATTTGTAACAGTCAAAATATATATATATATATGCGCTTTGAATCTATTGGATAACCCCATATATATGTGTGTTGATTTGTGACTTGACAGGGAAAAACAATATACTTGGACGGATTCCTGGAATTGACCAAGTGTAAGAAACATCTACGGATGAACAATTTTGTTAATCCGTAGATATGTTTCTTACTAGACAAAATGACCAAATACATGTTCCTGCGGATGATCAAGTACCGTGAAGTGAAGACTCCTACGGAAGAAGGATTTCCTACGGAAGAACAACTCTGCTACGGAAGACCAATCATCTACGGAAGAACAAAAGTTCTGCGGACGACAAGACACCTGCGGAAGAACATTATACTTGTGCGATTGCTAATCCCAAGAAGTCAAACAAGTCAACACAATCAATAACAAATCCCGAGAGATCCGGTGTTTCCTAAGCCGACTCAAATCATCTATAAATATGAGTCCTATGTTTCACATCTCGGTGAACACAATCAATCATTATTACGGCTGTCAAGAGTTCATTGTGCAACCCTAGCTGCCATCACATCAACATTAAACATTATTCGATTCACAGAATTCGTTGTTCATAGTTATCAGTTATTATTCTTTTGTAATCATTACCTTATAGTTAATGAAATACATTTGAATTATTATTGATTTCGCATTTATTGTGTTTTTGTGGTTGTGTTCATCATTAATCATTAAAACAATTAAACGTCAATTAGTGATAATTCCGCGATCATTAAATTGATTTATTTTAATACTGATAATTTCTGAACCGCGATCCTTGGATTCACAGGTGGTATCAAAGCCTTGGTGCTCATTGATTTAGATCAATTGATCTATCAGTATTAAAATTGTTTAATTGATTTTCAAACAATTAAATCAACGACTTGTCGTTCAGCAAGCACTGTCTCATTGCTTGTTTGACTTAGATCTATATTCAAATCAATTGAATACTAGCTCTGCGTCTTTGATAGATTTATCAATTTTAGCATTTAATTTTTGATTAATTCTTTTATATTAAACATGAGTACTTTTGGTGGAGGATCTTATCAACCGCCAAAGTTGGAAACCAAAGCTGATTTTAAATCCTGGAAGATCAAGTTCAGGAATCATGTGAACTACACAGATTCTGACTTGTGGGAGTCCATCACTCAAGGTCCTTATATTCCACCCACTCTTGGGCCGGATTATAATGACAAGAATCAGCCAATCAGCACTAAAGACTTGCCACCTGATGATGTCAAGAAGGTCAAAGTTGATATTAAAGCATACAGCTTGCTTAGTATGGCTTTGCCAGAAGAAATCTTGATCAGGTGTGAAAACTACAAGACAGCAAACTCCCTGTGGAAGATACTTCACACTCTCTGTGAAGGGAGTGATGAGATCCGAAGCATAAGGAAAGACACCCTTAGATCACAATATGAAACTTTTCATCATATTGAGGGTGAATCAATTCCTCAGCAACTCCATAGATTTATGCAACTTGTTACTGAGATGAACATCTTGGAGTTAAAATATACCACTGAGGAATTAAACAAGAAGATGCTCCACACTTTGCCTGAAAGTTGGAAGCAAACAGTTTCCATGTTCAAGAACACCATAGATCTCAAGACAACAGGTCTGGATACATTGGTTGCTAAGGTAGAAGCTCTTGAACTGGATGAACAATCAAGAAACAAGAGTGTGTGAACTCATGTCTCACCTTATCACTTCAAGGAAACCAAAAATGCTGGAAGTGCATTTATCTCAAACAATGAAAGTGATAACTCTTGTACTTTGAGTGATGATGAAGAGGAAGTAAGTTTTTATGCATCCAAACCCACTAAGAAATCATCTCAAAGTAAAAATCAAAAGGAAAAGGGAAGATCTGAAGAGAAAAGAGAAACATCATCAACTGCAAACTCTTCTCAACATAACAAACAATCAGAACCAATAACTGTCATATTGGATTCTGAAGAACAAAAAGCAGCCTTTGCAGCTTTTAGTTCTAGCTTTCAAGCATATCTTGGAAGTTCACTTACATCAGCAAACATCTGTCAGCAAGATTTGGAGGAACTCCCTCCTGATGTAGTAGAAGAGATGGATCTACAATGGCAGATGGCAATGATTGCTTACAGAGCTAAGCAATATCTGCGGAGAAATAAAAATCTGGCAGCAGCAAGCAAAACATCAAAGATTGGTGTTGATAAATCAAAAGTCAGATGCTTCAAGTGCAATCTCTATGGTCACTTCTCTAGAGAATGCAACCAACAATCATCTCCGCAGTATCAGCATCAGCAGCAACAAAATCAGCATCAACAACAGTATCAGAATCAGCAATCAACCTCTCAAAAATCTCTGCATAGACAACCTCAACTAACATCCCCACCAGCCACAAATACATCAGCAGGACCAAGCAATTCCAAGGAGACTGGGCTGATCATACTTCAAGACGGAACATGTGACTGGAGTTTGTATGAGAAGGAAGTGATAGAGGAGAATCAAGCATTAATGGCGCATATGGAAAACAAAGTTCCTCCTATGGCCAGAGAGGTAAAAGACAGGTTATGTTCATCATCATGTGTTGGGGAAGTTGAACGATATAGAGTCCATGCTCAACAATTGGCTGACAAAGTAAAGGAAACTATGATTTTAAATGAATCACACTTAAGAGAACAAAAATTATATCAAATCAAAATAAGTTCTTTACAAAAAGATCTAGAAAAATATGTTTCTGAAAATTACAGCCTAAAAGCCCAAGTTGAGCATCTGACCACTTCCTTAACAAAATCCATGGCTGATCATGCATCAACTGAAGTGAAACTTCAGAAGTTTCAATTATCATCTCAACAATATGAGAAGTTGTTAAACTCTCATATTGAATCAAAGAACAGGTCCGGGTTGGGTTATAATGCTGTTGCACCACCTATTAATGATAACTACACACCTTTACCTGAAACAATAACTAACAATTTGTCAAAACATTTTGTGCAAAGCACCAAAATTGACATAAACAACAGTCATGAAGCTGAGATAAGTGAAACTGAATCTACGGAATCTGAATCACTTAAACATAATGAATCAGATTTTGATAAGTATGATGACTTGGATGATTCTGATGAACATGATACTGATCAACTGAACATTGGTAAGAATATTCAAGTTGAAACTGGTCTTCCACGGGTACTTGAAGAATCGAAGCTGCAGTATCCTCCAAAGTAACGGAACATGCTGAAGACTATCTGCAAGAGGATTGCTGAATTGAATGAAGGACTTCAAGAACTGAACCTTCACAAAGTTGATAGCTGTGGATCAAGTGCTGAGATACCTTTGTCTTCAGAGAAAGGTAAGAAACAACAAACTTCAACAAAGCAAAAGAAAAATTCAAGTGTTGAAGATCAGCGGAAAAAGAAATCTGAAGAATCCGTAGAACATCTGCGGAAAGCAAAAGTTAGCAAGTCCATAGATCTTCTGCGGAAGGCAAAAATTACTGAATCCGCAGAAAAGCAACGGAAGAGAGAAACTGATTCTGCGGACGAGGTAAAAAGAGAGACCAACAAACATGCACAGAAAAAGGTGAATATCAAGCAACAAATGGCAGCCAAAGGCAAACGAGCAACAACTGATGATGCTCCAAACAAAAACAAGAAGAAATTAACTGATGCTTCAGCAAGTGAGAAAAAGAACAGTAAAAAGAAGGATGAATCTAAAGAAAGTTCAGAAAAATATTGTAAATGGTGTGATATGAAGAATCACAATACTGATGAATGCTATTTCAGCAGCTATTGTTCCATTTTCAATATGAACAATCACATGACTGCTGATTGTTACTTCAACAAACACTGTGCCATATGTGATAAAAATAATCATTCAACAAGAAAAAGAGCAAAAAGAAGTCACAAGATACATCATCCGAATCAGATTCTCAATCATCAGTAAGTAACAAAGAGACAAAGATTCAAAAAGATCAACAAAAGTCAAAGAAAGGATCATCTGTTGAGAACAAGACTTCAAAGAAGAAAACACCAACACAGGCTAAGACACCTCACAAAAAGGTGGATTTGTATGATAAACAGACTGAAGTAGTTGATGGTTTCTTTGACAACTTTGCAAAAGGAACTCCTGTGTCTCAATCAAAGCTGAAAGATGAAGAAACTTTCAAAACTACAGGATCCTCTCCAAAGTTAAAATACCAACCAAAACAAGTCACTTTGAAGAAAGATTCAGACAAGCATGAAGGAATCCAGAAACCTGACTCATCTTCAACAGAATCATCCTCACCACCATCAAATCAAAAAGAAACAACTAATACTGAAACTTCAAGATTAATTCATGAAGGAGTAACTATTGTTGACACATCTGGCAAATCCAAGACAATTAAGCCTTGGATTGTCAATTCTAACTAATTTCTTTTTGTGTGCAGGAACAATCATGGAGAGCTGAGAACAAGTGGTATGTTGACAGTGGTTGTTCCAGACATATGACAGGCAACTGTGCACTTCTCCATGACTTCAAACATAAACATGCCTCTTATGTGGCATTTGGTGGGGATAAGAAAGGAGGTAAAATTGTTGGTGAAGGAATGGTAACTAATGGTGTGTTAACATTTGAAAAAGTAAATTACTGTGAAAATTTGCAGTATAATTTACTTAGTGTTTCCCAAATTTGTGATCAAAATTACTTAACACTATTTGATAACACTAACTGTTACATACTTAAGCCAGGTTTTACAGTTCCAGCAGACTGGATCCTTCTCAAAGCATCAAGAAAAGGCAACACATATATCCTGGATATGAACAACACAAAACTCACTAATCATGAGACATGCCTGCTGTCTAAATCTTCAGAAGATGAATCTCAACTGTGGCATAGAAGGCTTGTCCATTCCAACATGAAGAACATGAATAAATTGGTGAAAAATGACATAGTCATTGGATTACCAAAGAAGAATTCCACTGTTCTAATCATTGTTCTTCTTGTTATAAAGGAAAACAACACCGAGTGTCTCATAAATCCAAAACAATTAACACTAACACTACACCACTCAAATTGATTCACATGGACCTCTTTGGTCCAACCAATGTGCTGAGCATTAGAAAAAGGCAATATTATTTGGTGATAGTAGATGATTTCACTAGATTCACATGGGTCTTCTTTTTAAAACATAAGAGTGAAACATCTGAAACATTAATGGACTTTGTGATCAGGATTGAGAATCAACTTGATTTAAAAGTTAAAATTTTTAGGAGTGATAATGGAACTGAGTTTGTTAATACTTATCTGGATTCTTTTTACAGGATTAAAGGAATAGCAAGACAATTCAGTGCACCAAGAACTCCACAACAAAATGGAGTGGCTGAAAGGAGAAATAGAACACTCATAGAAGCAGCCAGAACAATGCTAGCTGATTCTCAGTTGTCCATTACTTTCTGGCTGTGAATACAGCTTGCAATGTTCAAAATAGAACTTTGATAGTCAAAGAACATAATAAACACCTTATGAACTCTTATTTAAAAGGAAACCTTTTATAGCATATCTTAGAGCTTTTGGGTGTCATGTGTCTGTTTTGAATACTAAAGAACAATTGGGAAAATTTTCTGAAAAAGCCTATGATGGTTTCTTTGTTGGATATTCATCCACTTCTAAATCATATAGGGTCTATATTCCAGAACATAACATAGTTGAAGAGACTTCCAATGTTTCTTTTGATGAATCCATGTTTACTACTAATGTAAAAGGATCATCTTGGTTATTTGATATAGATGCATTAACAGAATCATTTAACACTGGTTATCTGATCAATGCAGTTGCTGCGGATACATGCTATCCATTTGTACCTCCAAGCTTGAATGAAGTGCCCCTGACAGCTGACCCACCACGTGCACAACTTTCAACTGCACCTCAGTAAGAATCAAGTCAGCAGCATGAAGTTACATCCGTAAATACATCCGCAGATGCATCAGTATCTGCAGATGTAAGTCCTGCCTCAGCTGCTGAACTAAGGGATAAAGAGGAGGGGTTAAATCAACAAACCATGCCTGCAACACAACAATGTTCATCCGTGAATGGTAATGCATCTTCTACGGAAGTACAAAATGCGTCCGTAGATGCTGCAGTTACTCCTGCGGAAGAACAAAATGCTGCTTCCGTAGAACCTCCTGCGGAAGAACAAAATGCTGCTTCCGTAGAACTTCCTGCGGAAGAAGACAAAGCAGCAACTCACACACAAGCTGATCCAAATGACCATGAGCCTTTTGATTATTTCATCGACTCAACTTCTCAGCTGACACCATCTGCTTCAATGGGTTTCTCAAACTTAGACTCCACAGTTCCAGTTGATGCTGTCTCAACAAGCAGAATCCACAAGGCTCATCCAACAGACAATATCATTGGAGATCTGAATACAAGAACTACAAGGAACAAAGGAGGTGTGGCAAACATTTGTCTGTTCACCTGCTTTTTGTCCCAAACAGTTCCTGCAAACATTACAGCTGCACTAAAAGACAATAGCTGGATTGAGGCTATGCAAGAAGAGCTACAACAATTCAGAAAACAAAAAGTGTGGACTCTTGTAGACTTGCCTACGGGTCAACATCCAATTGGAACAAGGTGGCTATTCAAAAACAAGCTGGATGATAGAGGTATCATAGTGAGAAACAAGGCTAGGCTCATTGCTCAAGGCTATACCCAGGAAGAGGGAATAGACTATGATGAAGTCTTTGCACCAGTTGCAAGGATTGAAGCTATAAGGGTTTTCCTAGCCTATGCCTCCTTCAAGAAGTTCACAGTCTATCAAATGGATGTGAAGTGTGCCTTCCTCTATGGGAAAATTGATGAAGAAGTCTATGTTGCTCAACCCCCTGGAGTTGAAGACCCTGATTATCCACATAGAGTATACAAGCTTGATAAAGCTTTGTATGGTCTTCATCAAGCACCCAGAAAGTGGTATGACACACTATCATCCTTCCTGCTGAAGAATGGCTACAAGAGAGGAACAATTGATCAGACACTTTTCCTCAAACATGAACATCAAGATCTTTTGGTGGTTCAAATATATGTTGATGACATAATATTTGGATCAACCAACAAGAAGCTGTGCCAAAGCTTTGAAGACTTAATGAAATCTGTATTTCAGATGAGCTCCATAGGAGAATTGACATTCTTCCTTGGCTTATAAGTTCATCAGAAACCAGATGGCATTTTCATCAATCAAGAAAAGTACATTCATCAAATTTTGAAGAAGTACAATCTTGCTGATTCCACTTCATGCAAGACACCAGCATCAACAATAGACAAGATTGTGCCTGATCCTGCTGGAAAATCCGTAGATCAAAGATTGTATAGATCAATGATCGGTTCTTTAATGTACTTAACTGCCAGTAGACCTGACATCATGTTTGCTGTTTGTGTTTGTGCCAGGTATCAATTAGACCCAAAGGAGTCCCATCTGAATGCTGTAAAGAGGATTTTCAGATACCTGAAAGGCAAACCTGCATTGGGACTTTGGTATCCCAAAGATGGAGATTTTAGCCTCTACTCCTACTCAGATAGTGACTATGGAGGGTGCAACAACAACAGAAAATCCACAACTGGTGGATGTCAGTTTTTAGGACCACGACTTGTTTCATAGCAGTGCAAGAAGCAAACAAATGTATCTGTATCCACAGCTGAAGCAGAGTACATAGCTGCTTCAGCAGGTTGCTCTCAAGTACTTTGGTTGTAGAACCAATTACTTGTTTATGGTTACAATTTCCTTCATACACCAATTTATATTGATAATTCAGCTGCTATGTTTATAACTGCTAACCCAGTTCAACATAGTAAAACAAAACATATTGAAATCAGATACCATTTTCTGAGAGATTGCTCTGAAAAGGGTCTAATCAAGTTAGTCAAAGTAGACACAACCAATCAGCTTGCTGATTTATTCACTAAAGCATTTGATTCTGTTAGATTTAATTTTCTGATAGAATCTTCGGGGATGATTAAAGCATTTAATTTTATAAAAAGCACCTCACTAAACCAGTGGTAGTGGGTTTCGAGCCCACACCACTCCCCTATTGTCCTACCGTCTTAACCGGTCGGGATGGAGTGGTTCGCTGAAAGGTTTAGAAAATAATTACTTTTAAACTAAATTAGACCAAAAGGTCATGGTTTGGGCAATCCGTGACCCCTTTGTTCATATGTGGCGTTGTGGAATGAAGCTGTCACAGTTTATTGACACAAAGTGTCACGTGGTGACCTAACCGTCACACCTTGTTTGTATAAGAGGTCATGGTTTGGTCAAACCGTGACTTTTGGGGTTCCCATAACCCACACATTAACCGTTTATGATCATTTACGTACATCGAATCCGATATTTTTTTCATGAATATGCACACACATCAACATATATATACAATAAGAACAAATACACTTCGTAAACATACATACAAACATGCATACGTGAACAAACCGTGACGTTTTAATGATACCCTAAACAATCTTATCGGGAACACATCAACATATATACACCTTATATTTGTATGTATGTATGTATGTATGTATGTATGTATGTATGTATGTGTGTATGTATGTGTGTATGTGTGTATGTATGTGTGTATGTATGTGTGTATGTATCTGTGTATGTATGTGTGTATGTATGTGTGTATGTATGTGTGTATGTATGTGTGTATGTATGTGTGTATGTATGTGTGTATGTATGTATGTCTATATGTATGTATGTATGTATGTATGTATATGTATGTATGTATGTATGTATGTATGTATGTATGTATGTATGTATATGTATGTATGTATGTATGTATGTATGTATGTATGTATGTCTGTATGTATGTATGTATGTATGTCTGTATGTATGTGTGTATGTATGTGTGTATGTATGTATGTGTGTATGTATGTATGTGTGTATGTATGTCTGTATGTATGTGTGTTTATGTATGTATGCATGTATGTCTGTATGTATGTACGTCTGTATGTCTGTATGTATGTCTTTATGTATGTATGTATGTGTATGTATGTATGTATGTATGTATGTATGTATGTATGTATGTATGTATGTATGTATGTATGTATGTATGTATGTATGTATGTATGTATGTGTGTATGTATGTGTGTATGTGTGTATGTATTTCTGTATGTATGTGTGTATGTGTGTATGTGTGTGTGTGTGAATGTGTGTATGTGTGTATGTGTGTATGTGTGTATGTATGTATGTATGTATGTATGTATGTATGTATGTATTAATACTATAAGTAATAATATAGTAATAATAATAATAATAATATTAATAATATTAGTAGTAATAAATAATAATAATAATAATAATAATAATATAATAATAATAATAATAATAATAATATTAGTAATAATATTAGTAATAATAATAATAATAATATTAATAATATTAGTAACGGAAAAATAATAATAATAATAATAATAATAATAATAATAATAATATAATAATAATAATAATATTACAAAAAAACCAAGAGGTCATGTGGAGGGCAAACCGTGACCTCTTGAGATATTTTTTGAATCTGACTTCTCCTCGATTAGTGCACCTGCCACTCGAGTACCGTGTGTGTAAGAGGTCACGTGGAGGCCAAACCGTGACCTCTTCTGCCTAAGATGTCACGTGGAGGCCAAACCGTGACCTCGAAGGTACTGGTCTCTTCTTCAACCGTTCGACACCCCATTTCCACAAACACAACCACAACACAACCACAAACCCACAACCACAAACACAACCACCGCCACTCACCACCTCCACAACCACCGCCGCTCACAACCACCGCCACTCACCACCACCGCCGCTCAACCGTTCGAGGCCAAACCGTCACCGCGAGCCCTCCCCGTGACACATTCATCTTCCACCACCACCGCCGCTCACCACCACCGTCGCTCACCACCACTGCCGCTCACCACCATCGCCGCTGACCACCATCGCCGCTGACCACCATCGCCGCTGACCACCATCGCCGCTCACCACCACCACCGGTCACCACAACCGCCGCTGCACACCACCACCGCCGCTGCACCACCGCGTTTTCGGTACGTAATTTACAGGTTTAAACCATAGATTTGATAGTTTTTCTCAACTAGATTTGATAGTTTTTCCAAATAGATTTGATAGGTTTTCACAAATAGATTTGATAGGTTTTCCCGAATAGATTTGATAGGTTTTACCGAATAGATTTGATAGGTTTTTCCAAATAGATTTGATAGGTTTTTCTAAATAGATTTGATAGGTTTTCTTAAATAGATTTGATAGGTTTTCCCAAAATATTTGATAGGTTTTCCCTTATAAATTTGATAGATTTTCCCGTATGTCGACGGTTTATTATTATTATTAGAAATAATAATAAATAATAATATAATAATAATAGTTATAATAGTAATAGTAATAATAGAAATTAATAATATTAGTAATAATATTAATAATAATAATAATAATAATAATAATAAAAATAATAATAATAATATAATAATAATATTATAATAATAATAGTAATAATAATAGTAATAATAATAATAATAATAATAATAATAATAATAATAATATTAGTATAATAATAATAATAATAATAATAATAATAATAATAATAATAATAATAATAATAATAACCGTCAACCATTAATTTTATAACATTGTAAATAATGATAAATACGTTTTTTTTCGCAGATATGGATACCGACGATGCTTTTATCCCCGGCATTGATGACTGCCCGACGCTGCAGTTCGAGCAGGGGACTACACCGTACGAGAGGTTCAGGACCCTCAGAGCACGTGTGCCAGCACCGGGGACCGTCCTGTCGGATGACTTCTTACAGCTCGCTGGAGAGCGCGACCGGTTTTTGGAGATCATCGGCGAGGACGGCCCGTGGGAGCAGCTGTTCCGGATGACCGACGATGCCCATCGAGAGCTCACCGTGGAGTTCTACTGCACATTCACGTTCCGTCCACGTGACCAGGGACTTGCAGAGCTGGACGAGGACGACATAGCGGACGGTCGTGCGCCCGCGGAGGTTGCTTTCCGGTTGTTCGGGGTCCTCCACCGCATGTCACTTAGGCGGTTCACTGTCGTCAGCGGCCTCTACACGGAGGAGGAGACCCGACAGGCGATGTACACCACCGCCTTGATCCGCGGGCCAGACGACTCCGATTAGGTCTGGTGGCCTGCGATAAGCGACGGACCATACGACGGTGATACGAGGTCCTCTCATATACGAGACCCTCTGTATAGATACATTCACCGACTCATCGCCACGTCCGTCGCTGGTCGTGGGGCGGGGACCGACAGGGTCAACGCCGCCGACCTTTTTTTCTTCGGTGTGTACTCACACACCGACACTGCCACCTCGCGCACGCCCTCGCTGATTATTTTGCTAGTTATTATCATCGGCAGTCGCAAGGGGCGTTAGTGGGCGGGAACATCGTTTCCCGGATCGCTCGGGGCTTGGGGTACGCACAGGCCATGTCCCGGCTCCCGCTACCTCCGACTCCTGTGCGCGTGGCTGGCCGGAGCACCGCCACTGGGATGAGGATAGTTCGGAGGTTCCCCGACGGCACGTGTCACCTGCTCACCAGATACCAGGAGCTCGTGCCATGGGTGCCCGAGCCGTTGGTGGACCCACCCGAGCTGGCGGGGGCTGAGGTCCACCTTCAGGACGCCCACGAGGCCCTTGGCAGCGGGGAGGATCAGCCCATTTCCCCGCCGCACGACCAGGACCCGCCCCAGCATCCCCAGCGCGTGTACCACGCCGTGCGATTGCCTGCTCATGTTCTTGATATGATTCAGGACACACGAGACAAGGTCGTGAGGCTGGAGGATACGACCGCGAGGCTGGAGGATACGACCGCGAGGCTGCATGATATGATGGACTGGGTCATCCAGCACATGGTCGCGGACTATACCGCCTCGGGTACGCCGTTGTTGTCACAGCCACCGAGGCGGTTAGACCATGACGGTGCTGGCCCATCTGGTGCGGGCGGGTCTGGTCAGGGCAGCGATCCGGGGATGATGGATTAGATAGATATTTTGTTTGTATTTTATTTCTTTTTGTATGTAAAAACTTGTTTATATATATATATATATATATATATATATATATATGTGCAGTTTCAGTTATGATGATTTGTATATTTGGTTGTGTTTGTTTGGTTGTGTTTCTTTGTTTGTTTGTTTTATATTTGCAATGTTGATAATGTTAATTGTATATGTTTGATAACAACTGATTTTTACGATTAGGTTAACCATGCGATAAAATAACAACCAACTTGTTTAAAAAATAATTAAACGCAAAAATTACTTGTAATATGACCATGAATTGCAGCAGCAGGGAAACCGACCCTGCATAACCAGTTTTCCAAAGAATCTGCGCTGCGTTTTGTCTCCACAAAGATTAAAGTCAACGCGTTCTGAATCAAGATTAAAGATAACAGATTACAAAGACTAATTAAGCAGATTAGAAAAAAATGATGAACTGAATCGCACGTTTGTTAATGATTAAAACCATAAAATAGTGTATGTTAATGATTTTAAAAGTATATAAACCTGAGGATAAATCGGTGCACCACCATATGCAACAACAACTTTCACACCAGTTTCATAGCAGAATTTCTTAGCTTCTTCAAATATCTAACAAAATAATACAGATCATAAGAACAATAGTTATATTATATATTCACGAAAAGATAGAAATGGTGTGATGGTGAAACTAGTAATCGATAATCAATCATCATTTGTACAGACTAATAAACCATGATGACGTCAGAAAAAGATAGACCACACCACCGGACCATGGTGCAAGATCCTAGTGCCACAACCCTACCTCTCCCCCCAACCATCCTACTTCTACTAGCTAATGACTAAGGTGAGTACGTTAATAAAACTAAAAGTAATAAAGTACCTGGATTCTAGCACGACTAACATCCGCAATCTGTTTGCTTTGAAACAAATCCCAATGTTTTCCTTTAACCGACGTATGAAACTTCCAAGCTGCTTCAGATGTTGTAAAGTTCACAAACGCAATATGTCACGGTTTGGCCAAACCGTGACATATTCCATCATTACAAACACATACATGTACATACAACATATACATACATACATACATACATACATACATACATACCCTCTCTTAAGTCTGAACTCCTCAAATATTATTCGTACAAACCTCTTCCTCGTTCCTCCAGAAGCACAAGCACAAGCACAACCAAGTTTAGATTCGAATGGCGAAGCAAACGTCGTCCTTGGATCCCAACGCTCCCCCTTACCTGAGACTCCCCGCCAGCAGGCGTTTCTACGTCTATCTGCCACCACAAACCTACCCCTACAACGCCCATCTCTCCACCTACAACATCCGCCTCCAGCCATCGCCTCCCAAAATCTACCCACCCTCGCTAACCCCTATGCCCGCCGGTCCCAGAATCCCCAAATCCCGCCTCCGGATCACCAAGCCCCTTCCTTCTCATGATAGTATTTACACCATAAAAATTAATAATAATATTATTCAGATAGATACCAACTTGAAATCAATCGGAAGATACACGAAATCAAACTCCGATCGAATGGTGTTTCCCGCTTTTTCATTCTCAAGTTACAGTGAAAATTAAAATAAAAAACAATGTTTAATGCTTAAAAAATAAAAAAAATAAAAGCAACATGTCACGGTTTGGCCAAACCGTGACATATAGCCCCCCTGCGCACAATCAATTCCCCATAATTACATACCCAATCATTGACTACGGATCCCCAGACATAACTGTCACGGTTAGGGGAAACCGTGACAGTTAGGTCTCACACCTGACCAAACGGTCACGTGGAGACCTAACCGTGACCGCTTGGGTCGGTTTTCTCCAGGAAAAGACGGTGCGCCTAAAATTAATATTAGAAACATTAATTACCTCTAAAGAGTACAGTAATTCTGCACACACCGTTAAAATTTTAGGTTACACCAATTTAAAAGGTCACGGTTAGGTCTCAACATGACCGTTAGGTCGGTTTTAGAAACTAACTGTCACGATGGGGCCTAACCGTGACCTTTAGATTTAGAAATACCACATGATTAGTTGTAATAAATGGGTGTGTAATTATTTGGGGAGATTGGTTGTGGTTCGGTTGGACACTTAGGGTTTTGGAGGTGTATATGTCACGGTTTGGCCAAACCGTGACATATTGTATATATTTTTTAAATTTTATAATCATACTAGTTTGTTATTATTTTTATTTTATCACACTGTTAACCTAATCGTAATATACGAGTTTGTGTTTTGTGTTTACTATTAATTTATCATATTATAAGTATTTTTTCTATGTGTGCACATCGGTTTGGCCAAACCATGACAAATTGTATATATTTTTTAAATGAACTGCAATCATACTAGTTTGTTTTAATTTTATTTTATCACACGTTAACCTAATCGTCACATACGAGTTTGTGTTTTGTATTTATTATTAATTTATCATATTATAAGTATTTTTTCTATGTGTCCACATGCGTCACGGTTTGGCCAAACAGATACAATTTATCATATTATTTTACGAGTTTGAAAAAATCGGTTGTTATTATACAGTTACATAACAAGTTGGTTCATACAAATATAATTAATATTATCAACATTAAAAATATAAAACAAACAAATAAACAAACACAACCAAACAAAAATACTCAAATATAGAAGCCATCATAATACAACAAAAGCATTATAACTGAAACTGCATATATAAATACAACGAGTTTGTACATACAAAAAGAACCAAAATGCAAAGAAAATATCTATCTAATCTTCCATGTCTGCATCACTGCCCTGACCTGACCCGCCCGCACCAGAGGTACTAGAACCGTCATGGCCTAACCGCATGGGTGGCGGTGACAACAACGGCGTACCAGAGGCGACATAGTTTGTGACAATTTGCTGGATGACCCAGTCCATCATATCCTCCAGCCTCGTGACCCTGGCTCGTGTGTCCTGAAGTATATCTATAATGTGAGCAGGCAATCGCACGGCATGGTACACGCGCTGAGGATGCTGGCGCGGGTCCTGGTCGTGCGGCGGAGGAATGGGCTGATCCTCACCGCCACCAACCGCCTCGTGAGCAACCTGAACCTGGACCTCAGCCCCCGCCAACTCGGGTGGGTCTACCAACAGCTCGGGTACCCATGGCACTAGCTCATGCTATCTAGTAAGCAGGTGCCACGTACCGTCATTGAACCTCCGGACGATCCTTGTCCCAGTGGCGGTGGACTGATTTGCCACGTGCATAGGAATTGCAGGCAGTGGGAGTTGGACATGGCATGCGCGTCCCTAGGCTTCTAGCGATCCGGGAGATGATGTTGCCGCCCACCAACGCCCCTCGCGCCTGCCTGTGATAATAACTAGCAAAGTAATTCGCAAGAGCATACGCGAGGTGGCAGTGTTGGTGTGTGAGTACACACCTGAAAAAGAAAAGGTCGGCGGTGTTGACCCTGTCGGTCCCCGCCCCACGTCCAGCGACGGACGTGGCGATCAGTCGGTGAATGTATCGATATAGAGGGTCTTGTATGTGAGAGGACCTCGAATCTCCACCGTATGGTCCGTCGCCGATCGCAGACCACCAGACCTGATCCGAGTCATCAGCCCCATGAATCAAAGCCGTGGTGTAGATCGGCTTTCGGGTCTCCACCTCCGTATAAAGGCTGCTGACGACAGCAAACCGTCTAAGTGACATGCGATGAAGGGACCCAAACATCCTGAAAGCCACCTCCGCGAGCTCACGACCATCTGCGATATCATCCTCATCCAGCTCCGGAAGCTCCTGCGCACGGGGACGATATATGAATGTGCAGTAAAACTCCACCGTGAGCTCTCGATGTGAAGGGTCGCCCATCCTAAACATCTGCTC